>OZ038518.1:35660826-35738326 GCA_964036315.1 Acanthosepion esculentum
AACCTCCTTATAGCGCCGTAGCTAATGAGCAGAGTTAACACGTTCGAATACGTCTGATAAACCATTCAGACAGGAGGAGATAGAAATGAATTAAATCAGATTAGCTTCAGACGTAATAAAAAATAAACAGTGATTGATTGATTGACTGATTCGTTTTTTACAGCTTATCAACCCACTGCAGGTTATTTAAAGCCAGAAAATATTTATAGAGTAAGAATTCTTTTTTTTGGAGGTGGGGGGAGAGATAATAATGATTTTGTGATACAGTTTTACTAATTAACCCATAGCTGGGGGGAGAAGTGGATTCATACCTTTCCCAAGGGTATTTTGCTCGTAAGTGAATATAACGAACCTAACTGGAATTGGAACTCAGCTCTCCAAAACATAAACAGTGGGAATGTGATAAAATCTATCACATAATTACAGATATCAGCCAGGAAAAAGAAAGTGAATAAAACTTGCTCGTGTGTAAGAACACCCATAACACAGTAGACATAGGGCACACAGCCCAATTTGCAGTCCTTACCAATTCACTCAAAATTTAATTAGGTCAAATCATTAATCACTTATTAATTATCAACCAGAGAAAGCATCTTTATCAATGATGAGTAAGCTGGGTGTCTTTACTACGTTTTGGTGGTGGTGGAGGTGGTCGGCCTTTCTTAAGACTCGAGCCATCACCCGGATTTGCAAGGCCCTCAAGGAAATCTGGAGGGGGAGGAGGCAGTTCCTCAATGGTCATGACTGATTCGTGGTTACCGTTATCGTTCAAAGCTTCTGGCTTGCCACTGGCGGCATTAACTGTCCTTAGTGCTTTTACATTGTCTGTTGAAAGTTTGGTACTCTCGCTTCGCTTGGGAGGTGGGGGTGGTGGTTTTTTGCCATCTGAGTGAGTACGCTGATGTGTAGGATGTGTGGCAGCACAGTTGGCTGGTGCTCGGTTACTGTGTTGGGTCTCCAGAGCCAGGGCTTTGGCAAGACCCTGTCGTGATTGTTGATACTGAGAATTATTGATTTGGGCCTGGGCTTGAGCCTTGGCTGCCTGCTCCACAGATCGGATAGCATGTTCACGGAGTGCCTGACTTGGTTTGGCAGCAGTAGGAGGCCCCACTTGAGGCTTTGGTTTTAACGACCTCTTGGATAGCTCTTCTAAGAAAGGCAACGAGGATTGGGAATTGGGAGAGAGCGCCTCAGTTTTCAAAGGGGGGTCTTTGTTGTTCACGTTAATGGACAGCGGTGTGCCGTTTGTATCAGACAGTGCTGTTTTCTTTGTGTGAGCCAACAAGCTGATGGGTGGTGGACGTACAGGCACCTGACCTGGCATTGGTGGTGCACAACTAGGCATCGGGGGAGGTACTGGTGAGTTACCAGGAGGAGGCTGTGGAATCTTGTTAGGTTTCACAGCAGGAGGAGGAGGAGGTGGCCCCATTTTCACAGTAGGCTGTGGTGGGGGTGGAGGCGCCACAGGAGGTGGTCCCATTGGTGCAATGTGCAACAAGGGCATCT
Source organism: Acanthosepion esculentum (assembly GCA_964036315.1). Lineage (NCBI taxonomy): Eukaryota > Metazoa > Mollusca > Cephalopoda > Sepiida > Sepiidae > Acanthosepion > Acanthosepion esculentum. The sequence goes on from OZ038518.1 coordinate 35,662,333, forward strand.
GAGGGGGCATTGGGGGCATTGAAGGACTTTGGGTTGGGGTGCTTGGTTGAGGGGGGGTAAGAGGCATCTTTGTTGTAGATGCTGTCGTTGCGGATGAGGGGTATGCAGGCAATGCAGAGGCCTGAGGATTTGTGGTGCTGACCGGTGGGCGACCAGAGATCGCATTTGCAGAAGCTGATTCAGTCGGTATTCCTGGCATCGGAGGAGGCACAGGAGACGTATTCGGTGCAGAACCACGCACAATAGAACTTGGTGCGTAATCAGAAGCAGGTGCAGTTGGAACTGGCACACAGACTGGTTCTTTCTTTTGGGGGAGAGTTGCGTAATCAGAAGATGAGACAGGACCTGAAATATGAATTGGTGTACGACCAGGGAGAGTCCCGTAATCAGATGAAGAAGAAATGGGCCCAGAAATAGATACTGGACCCCGTCCAAGAGTGCTGGTAACACTCTCTGAAGAAGAGGCCGGCATATTCTGCGACATTGGTGCTGAAATGCACAGCGGTGCCCGTCCCATTGTACTAGCAGCGGATTCAGAATCTGCACGTACTAACATCTTCCGACCTGCAGCAACAGAGGTCTGACCAGCAGGACTCTGAGCTGAGTGGGTGCCGTGAGAATTAAGCTGATTGAGCTTCTGGTGCTGGATTGGGGGTGTTGGAGGGGGCACTGAAGGAGGGCCTTGAACTGGCTTTGTAGCAACAGGGGGTGGGGTCAGAGGTGGGCCGTTCATTTTCTTCATGTAAATTTCTTCTCTTTGAAATGGGGGAGAAGGCGGGACCTGCCCAACGTGCTTCCCGACCAGTGGAGGGACCTGCCCAACTGGCTTTTGTGGAGGACTCTGTTGATTAGAGGTTGCAGCCTGTGCCATACTTGAATAATGAGACAACATACGAGGATCTGGTTTATTGTTGCTGTTGCAATTGCCTTCCGATGGTTTCCGCTCGTGCTTATGTACCTCTCTTTTCTCGTCGTGGATGGCTGGAGCAGACTTGCGTCTTTCCATTGGTTTTTCCAGATGGCCGTAAGGCGACGTCGGCTTCTTTTCTTCCATTATACTTTCATACAATACCTGAGCACGGTCTTCCATGGCCATCTGTACCATCTCTGAAATTTGCCTCGTGGTTCCAGTGGTCACGGGCAATTTCGGCTTCATCTTGCCCCGTAATGACGTTCCACTAACAGTCTTGTTTTCCCCACTTGAGTTAGACTCTTCGCTTGAGTCGGTGGAAGCACTTGTGATAGAATCCCGGTGTTTCATGGGAACAAGTTCTTCCCCAGCATCTGCATTAATGATACAGTGAGTGTTGCTGAAGGAAACTCGTTTCACAGGAGCCTTCTGTGGAGAATCGATAATGATGGGACCTGATATGGAGGATTTTCGTGGTTGCATTGGGGTCACCTCGATCACCATGTCATCAGGGTTATCACAGTCTGTAGTACTGCTTAGTGTACGGTTACGGGACAGGGTGGCGTTTTTCATGGTAACAAGAGATAGGCGCGAACTCAGTTCAGGGGGAATAGACATCCGGCTATCTTGAAGGTTGGCAGTCTTTAATGGTAATCGTTCGTAATGACCACTGCTATGGTTTGTAATAGTGCTGTTGCGAGAATCCCAAGTTGAAATATCATTCAGAAGTCGTTCATAGTTTGTTAAAAGCTGCTTACCATACTAAAATAGATGACAAAAGGAAAGAAAAATAATAAAGAAAAATTAGACATTTCATTTAAAACAAAAATTACAAGCAAATCACAAATATTTTTCTTGTGTCAAAATAAAAAGAAAAAATTCTCTTAATTTTAAAAGATTTATTATTTATCTTATAAAAAAAATCATAAAAAATACAGCATTGTATTATCAACTGAAAATGTTTTTTATAGGGTCAATGAAGGTTAGTTATTATTTTGAGATAATAATGGTTTACTGATACGAGTCTTACTTAATTAACACACAGCTAAGAGGAGTAGAGGTAGATTCATATCTCATCAGAATTTGATAAACAAACAAGAAATAATGAGGATATAAAGTGGGGGGTCAATTCGATACTACAATCACTAAATAAACGGATCCCTCACTTTATGACCACGGTAGTTTCTATACATTTATATTCCAGAGAATGTAAATAAATCTAAAAAACATGACTTTGTAACTAATCAGTATTTCATTGATTCGTTTTCTACAGCTTATTAACAAACAAGAAATTATAATGTGGGGGACCAATTCTATATTAAAATCAATATGTACACTGATCCCTCACTTTGTGACCATGGTAGTTTCTATGCATTTATATTCCAGAGAATGTAAATAAATCTAAAAGACATGTCTGTGTAGCTAATCAGTATTTCATTGACTGATTGATTCCTTTTCTACGGCTTATCAACAAACAAGAAATTATAATGTGCATATAAAGTGGGAGACCAATCCTGCATAACTATCACTATATAAACTGATCCCTCATTTTATGACCACAATAGTTTCTATACATTTATATTCCAGAGAATGTAAATAAATCTAAAAGACATGCCTTTGTAGCTAATCAGTATTTCATTGATTGATTCATTTTCTACAGCTTATCGACCCTTTGCAGGTTATTTAAGGCCAGGAAATATTTTTAGATTGTAAGAATATTTTGGAGATACTAATTATTTTTACAGATACGTTATACTAATTAACCCATGATTGGGGGAAGAAGGGGTGGATTCATAATGTTATTTCCCTGCTGTATGCAATGTTTCTGGAGCCAATAAAAGAATCACCAAAATTCTTTAACTTTCAGGCCAAAAGACAGTACATCAAAAGGACAGTTTTTCCCTTGACACCAATATTATTTTAACTACCTTCACTCTTCAGTAATGTTTGTTTTAAAAAGTGATGATTAGAATTTCAATAAAAACCTAAACATGTGAATTTATACATTTTCTTTGTTCTTGTGAATTGACAACAAAAATAATAAACACTATTTATCTATTAGATTGTTTATTTTACACTATTTATTTTGGCTTGGATTTAGTCACTTTCACACCACCCTAAGGTTGCCTCCCAGGGTCTTTTCTATAAATACTTTCATGGTACTTGTTCAGATGAGCTCTTTGCTATGGTACCAAGACTTTATGAATTTAAGCACAGTACTAAACTGGCATCAAGATCTTAACAATTTACTGTTTAAGCTGGTTAGATGTAACCATAAATTCTAGGCTAACAGTTTCCTTTCTTGCACTTCTTGATTGTGGAACTCCCTTCCAGCTCCATGCTTTCCAGCCAACTTTAATCTTAAAAATTTAAATGCAATGTCAATTGCTATCTACTGTCCTCCTAATTACTCTTTCTGTTCCCACTCATTAATAATGTTTCTGTTTCTAATTCTTCCACACCCAGTAACCCCTTGTGTCTTAGTGGCTTTACTGCCTTGCATAGAGTGAAATAGATTACAAAAAAGAAAATATTGTTTATTGTAATGGCTGGCAATACATCAGCTAATTGCCAACTGATTCAAACTTTATCAAATAGTAAATAATAAGGACTGGTTTACATATTGAGTAAATGTTTATAAATTTATGAATAAAAAGGTTTTTCTTTGAAACAAAGAAAGAAAATACATACTTTAGCAATGCGTATTCCCATAATCCATAGGTCAATAGTTGATTTGTTTTCGGCACAGAGGTACCGGATATATTTGGAGGTTTTCTTTTGAATTTGAGGATGCTGAAAAATAAGAAAAATTCAATGTTAAATCAATATTAAGTATTTATTTCCATACAAGTGACCATTTTCGTTTGATTGTTTACCAGTATATAAACACCTCTACATTCATTGATACTATACTGCATATAAAGTGGGGGAAACAGATTTAATAATTTTCTAATTTTAATATTCTGATGAAACTTAATTCTTAATTGGGTAAACTCATGGCAAGTTCTATGACAAAAACATATCCATAGAAATCCCCCTGTTGCATCGTTAAATATTTGGGCCTAACAACTTTAACAACAAAACAGTGTAATAACAATCATAAATATGAATGCTGGTCGTTATTTGGAGAAGTGGGTATAAATTGAAAGGATTTGAAATTGACAACAGATAAAAGTTATCTCCCTTTAATTTTCCATGATTGGATTTTTCAGTGAAAAGAACCAATCGATAAAGTTAAGATTTGATTTGACGTTTTTGGCAAAGACAGTTTTCAGACAAATGACATTCACTGTTATGAACCAGACCAGCTTATCATGAAGAAAAAAAAAATATATTAAAATAAGCTGATATAGCAAAATTGAGTGCTGTACATGAAGTAGATAGGTTCACCTATTTCCCAGTTCACGGTCTTTTGAACAGGATTAGAGGGTTCCTGTTTAGGATTGGGTTTGCAGTCCCTTCTAAAGTCTTCTCATTCTCTTTTACACCCAAAAAGTGACCAGAAAGTCGAATGATGAAGAATCTGACTGGGTTGATCCATTGGCCTGATAATACAAGGCTTGAGATTAGCTGGCTGGTCTTCATACCAGCCAATCAGATTGCTTCTTGCATTTCTGACACACCTGGGCCTTTCAATGGCGGTTTCTATGATAGTTTGCTATATTCTGTGATTTTATATTAATTTTTTTGTGTTCCATGTGAGGGCTTGTGAAAAGGGCCCTGTTTTCTTGGCATTGAAACTCCAAATGAGGCTCCTTCTCCAAAGGGTTAAAATTTTTTTAAAAAAATTTAGAAAATTAAAAACTAAAAAATGCAGATATCAATAATGTAAGCACAATTTCAAACTTGACATTTGTAAATAACAGCTAGACCAACAACTCTAAAATGTTAGGGAAAAATTTTACACTGCTTTAATATTACAAACAGAATGTCTTTCTAAAATGATAATTAACAAAAAAATTTAAATGTTTTTATTCTCACAAATGTGGCTTGGGGAAAGTCTGATAAATGATAATCTACAAAAATTTTTCACAGAAAAGATTTTTCCCTATTTTTTTTTATGAGTGGACCATTTTATTTAAGTAATGCCAAAGTGAAAAAGGTAGAGTTTCCTTACTTTTAGGGCAAAACAATAATCAGTTGGGGCGTGGTATTTTTTTTTCCATCCAATACCGTGATAAACATCTACATAATCAAACTGCACGAGACACGTCAAATCCTTGGAGGCCTGAAATGATATAAAAGCACATTCAATACAATTTTCTAAAAATTTTGTTTTCGTTTTGTGTATATTTATTCATGTATATATACATATAAAAAACAAGACAAAAAAAACACTGATTTTGGTGGGCTGTTTTAAAATACAAGCACCAATCTCTCTCTCTCTCTCTCTCTATATATATATATATATATATATATATATATATATATATATATATATATATATATATATATATATATATATATATATATATATATATATATAAAGAATAAACAAACAAACAAGCATAATACAAATATATATATATATATATATATATAAAGAATAAACAAACAAACAAGCATACAAACAAATACTTTCTGGCCATCAGATGTAATAAGGTAATTTGATTTATGGCCCCACTTATCCTCAGAGATCCCAACACATTTTTCTTTGCATACAGTTTTGTCTTTCATTCTAACTTGAGAAAGACAAATGCAGCAGATGTTCTTTTGGTGAAACATGTTTATAGCTTTTCCACTTTATCTCATTATCTTATATATATATATATATATATATATATATATATAAAAGTGAACATAGAAGTCAACACTTAGAGGCGACAGTCTGTTTCATGCTAGATGCAATCGTCAGGCCACGAGTGCTGTTATTTTTCTCGGCTATTTATATATACGAGTCAGTGGTGCATTGTGGGTAGTCTATTTTGGCGGTTATTTTACTGGAAGACATTTATTTGTTTATTTATTTATTTATTTGGGTTAAATTATTTTGCTTGTTTTTATTTATTTTTATTTTTTATTTTTATTTCTTATCTTATGTATTTATTTATTTTTTTTTTAATTTTTATTTTGATCAGTGTTTTTATTAACGTAGTAAAAAGTTTTGTTTTTGTTTGGGAAGATAATTAAAGCTATTTATTCAATTTTGGGGTTGATTGTTGTAGTTTGTTCTAACTATTATTTTGGCGGGAACAGTTTTTAATTTGTTTATTACTTCATGTATTTATTTGGATTGATTATCTTTATTTGTTTTTTCTAACGACTAGTTTATCGGTATCGGTTGTTAGTTTATTTATATATTTGGATGTATTTAGATCAATTTAATTTACTTGTTATTATTTATTTGTTATATTGTATATTTTCTTTTTAGTTTTTCGATTTTTAAGTAATGTAGTATATTATTTTTTTTTTAATTCTTTTTTTATCGTTATATAACATTTATAGCTATTTTTTTCGGCCAATTTTTGGTTTGATTTTTATAGTCTAACTAATATTTTGGTCATAATAGTTTGCTAATTTGTTTATTATTTACTTTATTTATTGATTTGTTTCTTATTTTTTATTCTATTTCATCTATTCTAACAGGTGTAATTTGGTAATTTGTTTGGATTAATTTATTTTGCTTATTTTATTGTCATTTTGTTTATTTATTTTTTCCGTTTTCGATTTTTAAGTAACGTAGTAAAAATTTGTTTTCATGTCTGCATTTTGAGATGAGCTCGGATCTTTTATTTAATAATTTATTTTGGTCTGAGAAGGTAATGATTGCTATTTTTTCCTCCAAGCAAAGTTTGCAAGTTTTTGATTGGTTGTTGTAGGCTGATGATCTTTTCCTCTAAGTGTTGACTTCTATGTTCACTTTTATATTTACACACGCTCTATCTCTGATATTGAGGACTTCATCCCATAAATATAGCACATCTTAAGACTATATTTCTTCATATATATATATATATATATATATATATATATATTTCTATTTATACATTATTTTTGTGGATACACTTATTTGAGTAAATACTTGTTCTTTTAATTAAACAGTTTTAATTACATTTTTGGCTTAAATGTTCAAGAAATTTTGTAGAAAATATGCATCCACCAACAAGAATCGAATCTGTATCCTATACGGAACCTCCATTAAGCCTGGTGTGCTATGACCATTCAGCCGTAATGGTGGTTTTGGTTTGGTTTTTGTTTTATGGCATATCAACCTCAATGGGTTATTTATTTTTATTGCTGGTAATATGTTTTTCTTCAAAAATCTATTTCTGGGAATATTTTTCCTTAAAGAAATCTATAGCTGGTCATATTTTTTCCAAAGAATGTATAACTGTTTGTATTGCTGGTATTTTTTTTAAAGTATTGCTGATAATAATTTTTCCTTCAAAAATTATTGCTGGTAAAAATTTTTTTTATTACAAAGTATTTCTGGTATTAAAACCTATTTTTACACAAGTTTGGATGTTAACTATTTGCCCATAGCTGGGACCCTAACAGGTTCTACCATCCTGGGTCAGGGTGGAGCTGGGAACACCAGCAATTAAGAGGTGGTTCCATGCTCCTCAAAACCTCCTGATCAGAGGCCTTGCTGTTGGACGTAGTTTATTGTCTTACCCAGGACGCGGATGTAGTTTATCATCATACCCAGCACAACTTAATGGTGGTCCCATATAGGATACAGGTTCAATTCCTGCCAGAGGACACATATTTTCTACAAATGATAACTCTTCCCCCCACACCCCATTAGCGATTTGCAAAAAAACAACATAGTTTACAAATTCAAGTGCCTTTTGGGAGATTGTATCTCCAATGGATTAAATAATATTTATGTTGGTCACACCACAAACTCGCTTTCACGCCGCTTGACTCTACATTTGAATGATAACTCTAACATGTTTAAGCATTTAAAACAACATTCCTGGCCACATACACAATTCTGGAAAATCCTCGTTGAAAACACAACTATACTTAAACATGAAAACAATAAACAAAAACTAAAAATTCTTGAAGCTATCTACATAAAACAATTGAAACCTAACCTGAACAGAATAAACTATGAAATCTCCACAAATATTCTTAAAAGCCTATAATTAATAGCAAAAGCTATTGGTTTATATCAACGGCTTCCCATACTTAACTTCTTGTTTTCACTCTTGCATGGTCATGTGTGACGTCACGAGCTGCGGTTCAATTTTCACTTCCACGTCTCGTATACACGAGTTTGTTATTGCTTGGAAATTTTTCACGCAACAAAAACAGACTATCATTATTGTTTTGTCCGTGTATTGTTTAATATATTGAAATGTAATTGTCATCTTTCATAATGGCTTATGTAAGCCGAAAGCTTAGATAGGATTAAAAAACATGTATCAATATGGTGTCTTCCTTTCATCTTTCAATGATAATGTTATTAAGCTTATCAGACAGTATGAAAGGAATTTACTTAAAATAAATAGACAAAAACTTTTCTATATTATTTAATGAAACATGAATGGATAGGATAAAATATCTACTTGCACGTACATATAAATATTTCTTCAGTGCTCAATGTTAAGAAAACAGAGCTATAAGTATATATTAAATATATAATTTTTGCTATAAACCTGAAGAGTATGAAATTCCAAGTCGTGCTATTTACATTGGATATTATGAATATACACTAATATATATATATATATATATATATATATATATATATATATATATATATTGTATAAACTGAATAAATCAAAATCTATTTTACTACCCACTAACTCTGTTACAACTACAATTGAAAGAATTTATTTAAACTTAAAATTTGTTACAACTACTTCCAAAACAATAAAAGTCTTAATTAATAAAAAGCAAAATAATAAGCTAAAATTTGAAGGAGGAATTTACTCTATTACTAGCAATAACTGCCACAAGTAATACACAGAAGAAACTTCAAGGAATTTAAATAAAATATTATATGGACACAAAAGTGGTCTTTCACAAAACAATAAACTCAATGCATTACTCGCTCATTGTAATGATTTTAAAAATGCTACTTTAATTAAAAAAGAAAGCAATTTACTAAGATGAAAATGTATAGAAAATGCTTTAATCACTAGATCATCAACAGTAAATTTATGTCCAGATTCTTACATTTCACCTTTCTTGGCTCTCTAATCTTGAGTAGCGACTAACAAGAAGGAAATCTCTGAATTCTAAACTGTTGAGAATGCAATGGGGAAACCAGTTCACTATTCTTTTCATGGCAATTCACAGATAATAAAGAAAAGGGGGCCATGATTGACTATATTCTGAAGGAACATGGTTTAGTGATTAGCTATTTCAATAATTAAATGCATAAGGTTTCCTACATGAAATAATGGTGGTGAAGGGAGTACATGCACAAAATAACAGACCAATTGATTTACAATGCAAGATAACATTTATCACAGGCATTAACAAAAGGAAAGTTTAAAATGAGTTTCTTTTGTTAGATGTAAATTGTATACACAACAAAATGCTTATCAATGTTTGAGTGAGACTTATTTTGTTGGTGTGTTTTATGTGTGAAGCATTCACAGCCCTTTTAGCTCCAGCATGGAAAGTTCATGACACCAGTTCAAAAGAGGAAAAACCCGGAAGAGAGAGAGAGAGAGACTTACTTTAGCTGCTGCTGATATGAATTTTATTATAGGGCTGCTATTGTTAGTATGTTTAAGGTCACTACAGTGGCATGAAAAAAGAAAAAAAACATCCATACATACAAAAAAAAAAAAAAAATCACTGATAAAGTTGTATTTACTTTTTAAAAAGACAGAACCATTTCTAGACTCATATCCTTGAGAGCCCTTTTTCCCAAATTAAAACAGTTATTTACTCATTTTAATTTTTATTTTTGTTTTGTTTTGACCTGAAATAAAATAAATATGAACTACAGGTTTTAATTTAAAGTTTGTGTTCAATAATTAAGTATTTCAAATGCTGATTTTCATGGCAAGCAAACTTTCCAACTTGATGCAAAACATCTCCACAAATATTAAACCTTGTGCCAAACAAGGCTAAATGTCATATATTTTAACATTTCAGAGGCTCATTTTCTAGGCAGATAACATTTATCCCATGAAGAAAGAATGGTGAAATACAATCTTGTGAAGCCAATATATTAATCCTTATGCCAAACTTAGATAAGATAAAAAGTATTAAGAGTCCCATGTACATTTTTATTTATATTTTTTCAATTTTATTTATAATTTATTTTCACAAATTCATACTTATTAAATCAAAACCTAATCAAAATGAATTAGATCTTAATTAAGTCACTGAAATTAAATCTTAGTTAAATCAAGCTTAATTAATCAAAATTGATTAATCCTTAAGTTAGTCAAAGCTAATTAAATCTTATTTAAAATTAAAATTTAATCAAAACTGATTAATTCTTTATTAAATCAAAATTAATTAAATCTTATTTAAATCCAAATTTAATTAAAATTAATTAAATCTTATTTAAATCCAAATTGAATTAAAATTGATTAATCCTTAATTAAATCAAAATTAATTAAATCTTATTTAAATCAAAATTTAATTAAAATTAATTAAATCTTATTTAAATCCAAAATGAATTAAAATTGATTAATCCTTAATTAAATCAAAATTAATTAAATCTTATTTAAATCCTAATTTAATCAAAAGTAATTAAATCTTATTTACAATCAAAACTGATTAATCCTTAATTTATTCAAAAGTAATTAAATCTTATTTAAATCCCAACTTAATCAAAACTGATTAATTCTTAATTAAATCAAAATTAATTAATAAAAACTTACTTTGCTGAATTTTCCTTTTGGATTGTAATAAAGACCAGATGCACGAAGAACAAAGAAAAATTTCTTCCAAGCTTTCTTTCCGTCCGATTTCAGGTACAATACACTTTCTACTTCAGGCACCTTTACTCCGGAGCCACTGAAGAATTCCTGAAATTATAATAAATAAATAAATAATTAGACAACATTCCAAAAACAAAATACAATAAAAACAAATATTATTTACATTTGGACTAATAAAGTATTTTTTGTTATTACTATCACAAAATTTCAGCTGTTGTGCTCTTTGACCTCCTCAAAGTGTCTGTTGATCTGAATAATCAAGGAATTTTTAACTACATTCTTTATTCAATTTATGGGAGTAGTCTGTTCGCTTGCTGCTGTCAATATCCTGGTTTATTATTCAGTTATTAAGAACTCCGTTTTCACCAAGTCTGATTGTATCTGTACTATCAGGCTTAAGGATTGAACTCACAATTTGGTGACAATGATTGTGAGCTCAATCCTTGGGTTGGGTAGTATGGATATACTTAGTGGAAACAGGATGAGAAATAACTGAACAATTAATCAAGATGAAATATCCTCCAACCTATAAATTCAGATAGGAAAAAAAAAATCATACATTTTACTGGGTTATGGATGTAACATAATAAAATCATGAAACCCAGTTCAAATTTCAGCACTATTGCTCCTGTAAAATTTTACTAACTATGAATAAATATGGAGTCAGAGAAGAATGAAATGGCTATATGCTCCGAAAGGAGGATTGGTGAAACTTTGTACAAATTTTGGCTCCTTAATCTTGTCCTATTATTTGACAGCAATTTTTACTTTGAGCAAAGACAGAAAAACTAAACCTGAACTAGAGAAAGCAGTGGTGGTGGTGGGGGTGTGCTGATAGACCCCCTGTGCAATGGTACAACTAGGCAAAAAAAAAAAAAATGTGGCGATCAGATTGCATCGCTGGACAGACAGCTTTCTCGACTGAAAAAAATGGCCAGAACAAAGTGTTCCATTGACAGAATCAACAGCTTCATATCTGTAACCAAGGCGAGGCTTCAATTTGGAGGATCTTGGCTGTGGTTTAAAACTGAAAGGGATGGGCTTTGTCAGGTCTCCCTGTCCAAGACATGCTATGCATGAATGAATTTTCAACCCAGGTATGTGGGGAGAACTAGTCAGGTGTTCAACTGTATAGCAACCCTATGACCATACCCCATCATGGGACTGATGATGTAACACTTGCAAGACAGCATTGTCAATATAATGGTCACTAAGTATACAATCTCACTTAGTAGTGTTTCACCACCAACTAAGTAAGCCTACAGGGGAATGTCTGTTCATGCATTAGTTCCCCCAGCTCAGACCTTTAGAGCTCGGAAAAGTCATGCCACTGACAGGGAGTCAAACTATCCTCATTTCTTCTGTATTCCATTTGTAAGGAGAAAGTTATTCTCAGACAGCTTTTTCCTCAAGAACTGCCACTTTGTAGAACAAACTTCCACCTGGATGCTTCCCTTAACACTACAATCTTAACCTCTTCAAGTTGAGATCCAAACATTATTTATTCTTCTTATCCTCATAACCTTAATTCATACCATTTTAGCAGTAACCCTCTACACTACAATCTTAACCCCTTTAAGACAAGGGTCAATTGTTATCTATCCTTCTTATCCTCACTTCCTACCACTTACTCTTTTATTCATATCACACACCTCATTCCCCATAAGCATTTTAACAATAACCCTCTATATTACAATCTTAACCTCTTCAAGTCAATGGTCAATCATTATATATCCCCACTATCCTCATAATCTTCACTTCCGTCCACCTCCACATTTGTTCATATCACATACCTCATTCACCATAACCATTTTAACAGTAATCTACCTTGAATGACTCTTGAGCTTTGTATTGAGTGAACATTAATATAAAAAAATCCAAGTACAGTAAGGTCCTCTCTTATTGGTTGTCAAATTAAACAAATGTCACATAACTTGTCCTCAAGATATTCAATTACAAACTCGGCTCTTTTTGAAGTAAAAAATATTCTCTTTACTTACCTGAAGTAATTTCTCTCTTTGATTTGGGTCCAATGAGATACCTTTTTCAGAGGAGGTTCCTAACAAAAGATACTTCTGAAAAAAGAAACATATATCTACATAAATATATATATATGCAATAAATTTGGGTATGTAATCCTGACAGTGCTATAAGTTATTGACATTTGGAAAAACATTCATGAAAATATGTCCTGAAAATTCAAAACTTAGACACATAAAAATGGAGAATATAAAAAATGTTAATTTTTTTATAAAAGTCACTCATTTTTTTTCTCTTTAGTTTCAAGCAACGCCAGCTTGGGAAAATAATATAAGATCTAATTATTTTAAACACACACAAATGCATACACACACACAACACATTTTTTGTTATCCATCTGATGAAGCTCTTGAAGGTGAAATGCATTATCGGATATTATTTTTGGTACATTTTTTCATGAACATTTTTTCCAAACATCAATAATATATATGTATATATATATATATATATAGTTATATTCCATGCTCATAGGAATATATACTTGAAAAACAAGGTGGATAAAATAAGTAAAGGTTTATTGTAAAAAATCAGTACAATAAGAATAAAGGTAACAGTTATGCACAAGGTCGTCTAAAGTCAATCCAGTAGTGAGTGCTACCATTGGAAGGGTGGTAGTTCTCACGTAAGTCTGAGTCATACTCAACAGAGCCCAGCTAGGATATCTAGCTACCTCACCACGAGGGTTGCATGTGGCACAAGGCCGGGTTTAACGTGGGTTTTCCGAGCCCATAGGCTCGGACAAAAATATTCCCTATTTGAACCCGTAAAAATGGGTTCAGGGTCAGTCTACCTCCCCGAACGAGACTCTACCCTTTTGGCAGAGCCTTGTCTGGGTTCCTCTCTGCCCGAAGGCAGAGAGTTCGACTGAATAGCTGGAACAGATCGCAGCTAGTGTCTGTAGTCTGTTGACTTACAGATACTTATAGGTAGTGTAGTCACTCATAGGGGTAACAGGTTATTCCATTACATCATATATATATATATATATATATATATATATATAATGTCTAGAAAGTTTATTTAACTTTCAGTACCAAGTATTACTAGGACATATTTCAAGTTTGAACCCTCAGTTAAAATTTTAGTAGGGTGTGGGTGCAGCTGTGTACTAGGTGCTCCTGGGAACTGCCTACTTGGATACCAATGATGACATGTACCAATGAAGCAATCTGATAAACCAGATGCCAAGTTGCTTCCTATTTGAAGTGTTAGACATCAGGAACATTGTCATACAACTAGGACTAAAAATATCGATAAGGATCAAGAACATAATCAAAGCCTGATAGTCTAAACAACAAAATGACAAATGGTATCAAGATGGCTAAGCATTTTATCTGAAAACCTGGAAAAAAGAAACTCAATTAGTTAAGTGGATTTTTTTAGATATTAAACATTTTTGGGGATGGACAATAATGCTGTTACAAGATTTGGACAATTTTGTTGTTATACCTGATATATTGAGCATGACCATTACCTTAAATTAATCCTTGATTAGCCCTTTCATGAGCTCTCAAACACAAAGTAATCCTTTGTTTTGAGTTTGAACCATCAGCTAAAATTTGAGCAGAGCATGGGTGCAGCTGTGTTCTACTAGATGCTCCTAGGAACTGCCTACCAATGGTGACAGGTACCAATGAAGCAATCTGATAATGACTAAATGCAAAGATGCCTCCTAATTTGGAGAGTTAGATATCAGCACTAAAAATATAAGAAACAAGAACATAATCAAATAGTCCAAACTTGGTAGATGAAGTTTGACCAAAAGTTAACTCTAACAGTAAGATGTGTTATGAATAGCTGAAATACTTTGGCATCACAGAAGAGCCTCTATTGCATCTATCTGTGAATATGTCTCATAATCACTTTTAGAAATTATATGGGGTGACCCCAAAAAAACGGGAACATTTTAACAATCCAATAAAACCAAGAGTGATGGAAGAAAAATATTTAATTCATAGTAATTGAAACCTTAAAACATGCCATTTAAGAAACAATGATGGAATTTTCATTTTTTTAAAATTACGTCCTGTAGATGGCGTCCTCCTGTATGAATGCATTCTTGAAATCTGCTGTTGAGACCCCTATTTACTGATGCAACATCTCAGCTGGGATACTGTGAATTTCATTCTCGTTACTAAAATAGCGAAATGTTTACTTGCTCAAGGACACTGTCTCGCAGTGTTGCCACTTGCTCATGTCTGGCAATACGCACTTCAAAAATTCCCGTTTTTTGGGGGTCACCCTGTATAAGCATGATGTTCTACTCTTTTGAGAATGACCACTTTCTTGAATTAACTGTTGCTTGGCTCTTCCATTAGCTCTGAAATGGCTTCCTAGACCTGAATTTGACAACAAATAGGCAAATACAACATCCAGGTTTTGTGTTATTCCTGGGTACAGCTTGCTGTAGAAGTTTTCTGCTGTGGAGACAATGATGAATTTTCAAGCCAGCATATGATTTGACATGAAATACAAGTATGTTGGTTTTTAATGCTGGCCAGTTTCAAGCAATTTTGATTGTCCATTCTGGCTGTGGCACTTCATATGATTAAGTCATATGAAGGTTTGTCTGTTCAATTTATTATTAAGTTTTTACAACTAAGTTGTTTTATGCCAAAATTAAAATTGGTAAACATTCCAAATTCTTTTTTGAATCTAAGTACTTTCGACTCTTTATAATTGTTATCAAGAATTCCATGTTTAGTCTGTTTATTGTTGCTGAAATACATGGGTGATATCACTTACAACAGTCAAACTGAATTTTTATATTTTTTTTTTATACACACTTCAATATATGATCTTTAAAGGTTGCTATAGCTGAGGGTGATAGTGGGGACATTTTCCCACTGTCTATAAAATTGTTGTTGAAATACATGGGTGATATCGCTTACAACAGTCAAACTGAATTTTTAAGATATTTTTTTTAAATACACACTTCAATATATGATCTTTAAAGGTTGTTATAGAAATCAATCAGGCAATCATAACATTTCTGCTGCTTTGATAAATCTTAGTCAATCTATGATAGCATTTTTACTATTTAGAAATCTTGGTCAATCTATGATAGCATTTTTACTATTTAGAAATCTTAGTCAATCTATGATAGCATTTTTACTATTTAGAAATCTTGGTCAATCTATCATACCATTTTTCCTGCTTAGAAATTCAAGTCCATCAATCATACCATTTTTATTGCTTGGAAATCCAAGTTAATCCATCATACCATTTTTACTGATTAGAAATTCAAGTCAACCCATTCAAAGCAAACTTACTTCTGGATTTTTGAATAAGTCGTTTTTTTCTGTACGCTCTTCGAATAAAATCTTATTTTTGGAATCTCTTGTCCACATCACCATGTTTTCCACCAACGAGTCATGGTCTTCCAGTATCCTCTCTGCAAAGATAAAACACAACCATAAAATTTAGTTGATAAAATAAACAATAAAAATCTTACTTGCATATTTTAGAAATTAAAAATTAATTTTAAAAAGAAATGAGATTTTCCTTCTTTCATGTAAGCCAAAGTTTTTCACAAACAGTATTTTTTGAAAAGCAATCATAGGAGCAGGAAGTGCATTGTGACGTCATGAATATTGGCTCAGAATGAGAACCCTGAAAGGCAAATCCGAATCCCAGTCAAGTTCATTATATTCACTTACAGACAAATAACTTTGGGAAAGGTATGAATCCATCTCTTTCCTAGCTGTGGGTTGAAGGGCAGAACAGACTGGGTTCTTTAGCCTTGGTTGGCAACCAGTCTATTGCAGAAAGAAATGGCAGCCTACTGCGGAAAAATCTCCTGCCTCGTCAGCCATGTATCGAAAGATACATGACCGTCTAAGTGTATATCATGTGTGGCACTTAAGTGACTGACAATCATCATAGCCAACATGTAAATATATAAACATTTAATATAGAAATATGTAAGATTGAATATGTGAAAACCAGTTCAATGCTGTAAACTTGTTTTATTTTTTATTTACTTGTTGATCTTTGTGTGGAAAAGGGTTGAAGGTTTTGTGGGCCACCAGGAACCTCTTATTACCACTGTCAAATGGAGAAAAATGGTGTGGTTTGGACACATCACACGGCATAAAAGCTTGTGCAAGACCATCATGCAAAGCACCATTGAAGGTGGATGTAGGAGAGACTGGTTGGGCGATATCAAACAATGGACAAATATGACTATACCAGAATTACTGATGGCCGTTGATAGACTGTATGGAGGAGATTTAGTATAGCTTCTGCATTTGGATCACTACTTCAATGACAAATGTCAAGAGAACGATGATGATAATGATGTTTCACTCCTTTCATGTGAGTTAAGATGTTTTCTGATAATGGCAACATAAAAGAGCTGTAAAAATCAGGGGTACATTAAATTCTTTTTTACCCACAGACAAAACACAAATCAACCTTTCTAGTCTTGTGTATGAGGATAAACTACACCCACTCTTCATTGCTGCTATTCCCAGGTCTTCCCTGACCCAGGGTAATAGCACCTGTTAGGGTCCCAGCTATGGGCAAATAGTGAACAAGGCCAAAATTAATGTGGGGTATCTGAGCCCATAGGCTTGGCCAAAAATTCCCCATAGACTCCATATAAAATGGGGTCAGGTAGCTGTTTCCCCCAGACAAGACTGTGCCCTTCGACATAGCTTCGTCTGGGGATCCTCTCTGCCTGGAGACAGAGAGTTTGACCAGCACAGCTGGAGACGAATCTCCAACTGCAGACCAACATACAGTATTTACTACTGTATTTATGTGAATGGGGACATACCCATTATCATCCATAGATATGCTACAACAATATCCTCCTCTTTTAGCTAAGATAAAACTTAAAGAAAATAGCATTAAAACAGAAACTTATTAAACAGTTTGATACAAATTTTAATTGTAAATTTTAAATTTTATATTTTCTTTATTCACACATATACAATATACAGAAAATCCTAATGATTTTTAAAACACCAAAATGACTAAATTTATTCAACATGAACCTTCTAAAAAAAATGATCTAACCAGCTATGATATCTCAATTCAATTGATCAAAAAAACAAAAATGAGATGGTTTTTATAACATATTAACGTTTAGAAGCTAAAATAACACTTAAAAATAATATCAAAATAGATACAGGTTAAAAATTTTAATAAATTTTAATTAAATCTTATATTTTTTTATACATTTTATCTTAACATATTTAATATGTGCAAATTCATATTGTTCATGTATATGTTTTAAAATTTTATAAAAGGTTAAAATGTTTCAAATTATGTTTTTATTCAGGAGAGTTGCCATGGTAATGAATTTTCCTTAGATTTTTTCAGTTATTTTTAGATAATGCTCACATAAAAGGAAAAGAATGTCAACAAGTAAAGAAAAAAATTCAACATCCAAATGGTTTTCACATATTCCATCTTACATACTTTATTCAGATATTTCAAATCACTTATCAAAGGAATCAATGTCTATTTGTATTTTTCTATATGAAAATGAACAAAAATATGCACTACCTCAATTATTAAGTTCTGCTTTTTTATTTCAATAGCAGAAGCTTTGTTAGCAGAGGAAAGTAAAGTAGTTTTTAAACAGATAACTTTGTTTAATTAATAGAGGAAAGATACACTCAATTTAAGATATGGAAGGTTGACATGCATACAAAAAAGAAGTGTTAAATATTTAATTCAATTAAAATTACACATTTACTTGATGCAAAAAATATGAATAAAAAATAATAATTTTTTTTATAAATTTAATGCAATAAAATAATTTAAACACTTAGTTTGTGCATCAAGTTAAAAATATGTATAAAAAATATTAATAATTTTTTCTATGAAATTAATGCAATGAAACAATTCACACTTTCTTTAGTTTGTGCATCAAGTAAAAAATATGATAAAAAAAAATTCATTTTTTTTATGAATCTAATGCAATAAAATAATTCCCACTTTCTTTAGTTTGTGCATCAAGTAAAAAATATGAATAAAAAAATTCAACATTTTTTTTCTACGAATCTAATGCAATAAAATAATTAGTAAAAAATATGAATGAAAAAATTCAACATTTTTTTTCTACGAATCTAATGCAATAAAATAATTAGTAAAAAATATGAATAAAAAAATTCAACATTTTTTTCTACGAATCTAATGCAATAAAATAATTAGTAAAAAAATATGAATGAAAAATAAATATGGTACTCCTGGTTTTGTCAGCTTTTTACTCTTTCATAAAATAAAAAAGGCATCACGTGTTGACAGCTTTGCCTTCTTTCAAATGTCTAAGTCTCCTCTCTAACAACTTAACGCTACCATTAAAGACTCTTTTATGCTTTGTTCAAAATTTGTATCATTTTCTGAAAGTCTTCTAAAGCAAAGATTCTGAGTATTTTTACGACACAGGTTCACAGGGTGGAGAGCAATTTTTTTGGAAGGCAATTGGAGTTTCTGTGAGAATATTGCAGCTGAGAATGGATTCATAGTAAGGCTTTAAATGATTAATTCAAAAAATCTATAGATGCGTTTAATTTTTTAGATGCTGAGGGGTGGAGTCAAGAAGAAACATTTATGAAATACTACTCTAAAGCTATTTCACTGAGGCTTTTAGATAAGATTGTTGCTGTTCAAACTGGTTGTAGCAGAGCCTTGACTTTAATATCTGATTTGTTAACTCCTTGAGGGCTTTAGAGGTGAAGGTCATCCAGTTCTACCATCACAGAACTTTTCACTTTCACGCTTCTTTCAAAATTTGGATCATTTTCTGAAAGATGCTTGAAAGTCGTGATTCTGATGTATATACCCCACAGGGGACCAATTTGGGATTTCTGTGAGAAGAGTGAAAAACCTTCCATGGCTGAAAATTGAGTTATATTCAAGCTTCTTGTAAATATCTTTAGTGCAACAATAATAAAAATAATAATAAAACTGAGAAAATATGTGAAAATTACCTAAATTTTATGTGTTTTTCAGGTTAGCAGAACTTCTGCCAACAAGCAGTCAATAGGTAACTAGAGCTATAATATTCAATAAATTAAGAAAAGGTTCAAGTGACTTATCTTGTTAGTGGACTCGAGTTTCACATTGAAACGCTCACTAGGGTCAGATGTTTGATAACTCTATTGAACATATTGTCAGATCCCATATTGATGCTATTTCAATTTCATATTTATAATCTCTGCAATAATGACAAAATTATGGTGAACTCTCCTATTGTGAACGATAAATGAGGGTCAGCATTGGATGGTGCTTTTCATTTTACACTTATGCATGCTAGCAGGGTCTATTGTGGAGAAAATCAGATAAGGTAAAGACATATTTCATTTGTGCTTTCTTAAGCGTGATATTAGCCCAGCCTTCCTGTGGGTGACAAAGCCACACTGACAGATGAAACTTGTTAAAGCAGGATTTTAATGCCGTCTCTGCTTCAGAGCTTGATAAAGAAGCAGACAAAATTATATAATTCTCAGAATTAACCTGTAGAAAAAGACAATATGTATAAAGGAAAAATACAATAGTCTAAAACTACAGTTTTCCTATTGTCTTTTTTCCTATATATATATATATATATATATATATATATAGAGAGAGAGAGAGAGAGAGGCAGAAAAATTAACTGGTTTTAAATTTAAATCTTCTAATGAAACTCAAGCATGTTAAGAATTTGAAATTTGAAATTTAGAAGTTAGAATTAGCATTTGTTCACTCAGAAAGTGTATGCTTTCAATTTTAGCATCTATCTATATTTTTGAGATAAGGTCTTGTAACTATTTACACTATTTACATTGTTCAGACTATTGTCCTCATCTTTATTGCCATATTCATAACATTCAATCATTGTCTTCTTCAGATAATATATGTTTGAATTTCAAACTGAACCCTTTATTTAGTCCACGGAGGTAGATTTTTCTTGTTCCACGTGCCATCCTTTTCTTTAATTTTATTTATATTTTGGGTTGACACGTTTTTTTTTTAATTTTCTGGTTCACGTGAGATATATTATTGTTGGGGTGGAATATTAACCAGAAAATTAAAAAAAACACCATCAACAAAAAAACTAAAGAGAGTTATATATACACACATACACACACACAATAATCCCTCACTATATAGCGGATTTAAAAAAATATTCAATGTAATTTAATATCATGGTTCCTTTGATACATCATGGGTTTCTGCAGCCAATCAAAATTTGGCTTAGTCTTCCCAGATGATTTTGTACATGCCACACTATTGGCCGATAGAGGAAACATGACAGTTCCCAGCATCCTAGATTTCATGACCCCACACTGCTCAGTTATTTCAAGCCCTACAATGTCGCCCAAACATTGTGCACCTTCTGGCAGTGAATCCATGTGTTAGAGGAAGATGCTTACTATAGCAAAGAAGGTGTAAGTTTTATTTTAAAATGTTTAAAAAGTGTTTAAAAGTGTAGAAAAGGTTTATAAGAGTGTGTGGAAGCTTTATAAAAGCTTTTATATATAAAAATATTAAAAAATGTACATTACAATACACTGATGAATCACTTCAGCTAATCCTGTTTCTACTTTGTGGATTTTCACCTATCGTAGGGGA
Source organism: Acanthosepion esculentum (assembly GCA_964036315.1). NCBI lineage: Eukaryota > Metazoa > Mollusca > Cephalopoda > Sepiida > Sepiidae > Acanthosepion > Acanthosepion esculentum. The sequence goes on from OZ038518.1 coordinate 35,683,708, forward strand.
TTCTGGAACACAACACCCACGATAGTCAAGGGATTACTGTATATCAAACTCCGTCATGACTTCAAGGGATATAATTTTATATTTGGGGGGAGGGAAGGTTTGGGATTACTCCTAGACTTAAACTAACTATAATGTTAAATAGTTACTTAGCTATGACAGTATTCACTAGAATCAAATAAATATTTAATCTACTGCTTGTTAATTTGGGGATTTTTTTCCAGTCTCCATAAGAGTCTATTAGGACACCACTAGTTAATAAGTTTTATTTTTTTGATTGATATTGTAATGTTCACAAGATGTCTTGAAAATAATCCAAGAAGAATTTGCTAACGACATTGAGAGACAGTTTATTTTTTGTTTGTTTTGTTTTACAGCATATCAAACTCAATGAGTTATTTAATGCCAACAAATTTTTTTATTGATGGTACTAATTTTTTTCTTCAAAAATGTATTGTTGGTAATAATTTGTTTTTTTCAAAAATAGCTGGTAATATTTTTTTACAAAAATGTATTGCTGGTATTGATAGTTATTTTTACACTTTCATAGTGTTTTGAGTCCAGTTTGGGGTTAATTATTTGCCTATACCTGGGACCTTAACAGGTGCTACCACCCCAGGTCAGGTTGGACCTGGGAACACCAGCAATTAAGAAATGGTTTCACGCTCTTCAAAACCTCCTAATCAGAGGCCTTGCTGTTGGATGTAGTTTATCGTCTTACCCAGGACATGGATGTAGTTTATCGTCATAACCAGGATGTGGATGTAGTTTATTGTCATTATTTTATTTTTACTTTTATTATTGATGTGCACATAATGAGGAAAGAGGGTTTGGAAAATCTGATACTCACAGGACAGAGGACAATGACATATAACCTACCAAGTGAGCTTGAGTAAATGGATAGCAAAACATGGTTTAGGAGAAATAACAAAAGACACATTTATTAAGAGCTACAAAAACAAGAAATTGTGGAGAGCCATGACTGCCTACATCCCGAAGAGCCATGGCACATAAAGAAGGAGCCATAATTTGAAAGAATTGTTTTTGATCATGACGTTAGTACCACATTTATAGAAACCCCAATTAATATTTGGAATTCCTAAAATGAAAAATGGCCGTAACAGGAATTGAAGCAATGAGAACAAATTGCTGCACTGGATTAAATAAAGATTTCCATCGGATATTTCCTAGGAAGGCCGATGGTTATATCATAAAAGACACATAAGAACAAATTATTCCACTGAATCAAAAAAGATTTCCATCGGATATTTCCTAGGAAGGACGATGGTTATATCATAAAAGACACATAAGAACAAATTATTCCACTGAATCAAAAAAGATTTCCATCGGATATTTCCTAGGAAGGACGATGGTTATATCATAAAAGACGCATAAGAACAAATTATTCCACTGAATCAAAAAAGATTTCCATCGGATATTTCCTAGGAAGGACGATGGTTATATCATAAAAGACGCATAAGAACAAATTATTCCACTGAATCAAAAAAGATTTCCATCGGATATTTCCTAGGAAGGACTATGGTTATATCATAAAAGACACATAAGAACAAATTATTCCACTGAATCAAAAAAGATTTCCATCGGATATTTCCTAGGAAGGACTATGGTTATATCATAAAAGACGCATAAGAACAAATTATTCCACTGAATCAAAAAAGATTTCCATCGGATATTTCCTAGGAAGGACGATGGTTATATCATAACAGACACATAAGAACAAATTATTCCACTGAATCAAAAAAGATTTTCATCGGATATTTCCTAGGAAGGACGATGGTTATATCATAAAAGACACATAAGAACAAATTATTCCACTGAATCAAAAAAGATTTCCATCGGATATTTCCTAGGAAGGACGATGGTTATATCATAAAAGACGCATAAGAACAAATTATTCCACTGAATCAAAAAAGATTTCCATCGGATATTTCCTAGGAAGGACTATGGTTATATCATAAAAGACACATAAGAACAAATTATTCCACTGAATCAAAAGAATTGCCATCGGATATTTCCTATGAAGGACGATCGTTATATCATAAAAGACACGTAAGAACAAATTATTCCACTGAATAAAAAAAGATTTCCATCGGATATTTCCTAGGAAGGACACTGGTTATAGCGTAAAAGACACACAAGAACAAATTATTCCACTGAATCAAAAAAGATTTCCATCGGATATTTCCTAGGAAGGACTATGGTTATATCATAAAAGACACATAAGAACAAATTATTCCACTGAATCAAAAGAATTGCCATCGGATATTTCCTAGGAAGGACACTGGTTATAGCGTAAAAGACACACAAGAACAAATTATTCAACTGAATCAAAAAAGATTTCCATCGGATATTTCCTAGGAAGGACGATGGTTATATCATAAAAGACGCATAAGAACAAATTATTCCACTGAATCAAAAAAGATTTCCATCGGATATTTCCTAGGAAGGACGATGGTTATATCAGAAAATAGGAATGGGAACAAATTATTCTAGTGGATCAAAATAAAGTGTTCTATTGGATATTTCCTAAGAATAGCAGATGGGCAAAGATGAATGAATGGGAACAATATACCAGAGCAGATCAAATTAAGGCTTCCATTTCACATCACCTAAGGTCAATGGATACAACAGATACAGGAAGGAAAATAATATACACCTTTGAATCAAAGTAAGATTTTCATTTGACATTCTATATGACAGACACTAGACCTGACAGGTAAAGTAATAATAAAAAAAACAATTTGCTATGGAACAATTAAAAACTTCAATTGGCTATTTCTTTGAAAGAACAAACTGGGACAGGTAAATAAATTTGAACAAATTCTACTGGATCAAATAAAGGGTTAGTTTTGATATTTTCAGATGGCTGTCAAACTTGAATGACAATTGAGGAAGGCCGGAACATAAATATCAGGCAAATCATCATTATTATTATTCTTTCTTCTTTTCTTTTTCTTTTAATGGAATAGATAGTCTCAAGTTTCTATTTACTGCTACACTTGCATAGAATGTTTTACTCACAGTTCTCTAAATAGGACAACAGACATGAAAAGTATCAAAATAAGAACAACTTAAGTCAATGGATCAAGTACAAAGTTCTTTTCAACATGATTGATTTGTTTTCTACAGCTTATCAACCCTTTGCAAGTTATTTAAAGCCAGAAAATATATTTAGATTGTAAGAATTTTTTCTTCTTACTTTTTGGAGATATTAATGGTTTAGTGATAAATGTCTTATTAATTAACCCGTAACTGGGGAGAGAAGAGTCGGATTCATAACTAATCAGAATTTGATAAACCAACAAGAAATTATGATGCGGATATAAAGTGGAGGATCAATTCTATGTTACAGTCAATATATAAACTTATCCTTCACTTTGTAGCCATGGTAGTTCCTATACATTTATATTCCAGAGAATGTAAATAAATATAAAATAGATGCTTGTGTATCTAATCAGTATTTCATTGATTGATTGATTCATCTACGGCTTATCAACAAACAAGAAATTGTAAAGTGAATATAAAATGGGGGACCAATTCTATATTAAGATCAATATATAAACTAATCCCTCACTTCGTGGCCACGATAGTTTCTATACATTTATTCCAGAAAATGTAAATAAATATAAAAAGACATGTCTGTGTAGCTAATCAGTATTTCATTGATTGATTGATTCGTTTTTTACGGTTTATCAACAAAAAAGAAATTATAATGTGGATATAAAGTGGGGGACCAATTCTATATTACAATCAATATATAAACAGATCCCTCACTTTGTGTCCAAGGTAGTTTCTATACATTTATATTCCAGAGAATGTAAATAAATCTAAAAGACATGCCTATGTAACAAATCCGTATTTCATTGATTGATTGATTGATTCGTTTTCTACGGCTTGTCAACAAAAAATAAATTATAATGTGGATATAAAGTGGGGGACCAATTCTATATTACAATCAATATATAAACAGATCCTTCACTTTGTGTCCAAGGTAGTTTCTATACATTTATATTCCAAAGAATGTAAATAAATCTAAAAGACATGCCTGTGTAGCTAATCAATATTCCATTGATTGATTGATTCTTTTTCTCCGGTTTATCAACACTATGTAGGTTATTTAAAGTCAGAAAATATAGATTGTAAGAATTTTATTTCTTTTAGATAATAAATCCTACTAATTTACCTATAACTGGGAGGAGAAGAGATGGATTCCCACCTTTCCCTTGCATGTAAATGAATATAACAAACCCAACTGGAATTGAAACTCTGATACCCTATAAACAATTCCAAGCCCTTATGCATTACACCACCCACACATCCACATTAACAACACCTGGTATTCCCAAGTGGCTATCCATCTAGGCACTGACCAGGCTTGATGTTGCCTAACTTCAATGATTGTATAGGAATGGGTATTTCAGTGCGATATGGACGGAAGCCACATTGACTCAGAAGGAAGACAGATTAATAGATAATTGAATGTGGGTCAACTGAAGATTCTGTTTGCTATTCCTGAGGAAGGAAACAAAACTTGATGTGGAATCAGCATTGTTGCCTGGCTGTGCTGGCCCAATTTGGGAAAAATACATCAGTTACTGGAAATAAATGACTATAAAAGACACTGACAGTAATCTTTCATAGGTACCGCCATTTTGGTTTTGATCAGATACTCTGCAGTACAGACTAAGCTAAACAAACATACCCAGCACTCAGTATTATAAAAATATACCACAAATAGATCATATATATATATATATATATATATATATATATATATATATATATATATGGGCACGTGGCTGAGTGGTTAGAATATTCACTTTCTAACTGGGTTTGAGACTTCCTGATGTTATTGGTCTGGAGGGGGGGATGATCCCAGCATGTTGCACCTTTGGAAAGTGCTTGAAAACCATACCATGGGTTGACCCAAGCCTTGTGAGTGAAATTGGGTAGACAGAACACTTGGGGTTGTCGATAGCTGTGCCAGCACGAAGATACAAGTCATCGTGACCAAGGGTTTGAGTGTGCTGGTGGTGTTCAGATTGTTGATCATCCTAAATAACACGCTCTCTCCCAGAAACTGTAACTAAGGGCTGCTCAGCATAGTTGTAGGATAAACCACAGGTTAGCTCTGTCGGTGTTGAACAAACACAAATGTGCCTGAGCAAGAGTCTGCAATAGGGATTGGCTAGTTGCCCTAGTAGACAGGTATCCTCGAATACAAGTGGCCAGCTATTATATATATATATATATATATATATATGCATGTGTGTGTGTGTGTTGAAAATGTATATATAGGTTTGCACATATAGGAAATATAAGTTTTCTGACAAAGTATGTCTACAGCAGCAGAAATGGTAAATGGAAACAAACTCCAGTGGATCAAATAAATTCCTGAAAGTTTACAAGATATGATAGACACATGCGAAAGGCTGCAGAGTATATCAGCTGAAAATGTTCGATAAAAGCCAACAAAACAGGAAGAAGCTAATTTGAAAGTAGGAATGTTTAATAATTTTTTTGACTAGTCAAAATTAATAATTATAATAACAGTCTATCTTTGGTGCGCAAGGTTACGTGCGTAAGATACCAATTACTTACCTATATAGAGGTCTGGTATATATTCTACAACAGCCAAGTCAGGGGAAAGTTTCATATGATTCTTATCTGCTAGGATATTGCACACATGCCCCACAGTCATCTTCTCATCCACCAAAATACTTTTACTGCTACCATCTCTCCCAAATGCTCGCACAAAGAGCTGAGAAAGAAACAAAATAATATAAGGATTATTAAAAAAACAAAGCAAACAAAAAATATTTACATTATTCAGACTGTTATCCTCCTCTTCATAGCCATACTCACAATGTTTCAGCCGTTGTACACTCCAGATTTCTTCAGATGATTGGAATTTTGAACTGAACCAGATGAACAATTTTTGAAGGTTATCCTGATGTTATGTGGACCACAGATCTTTTGTATTTTCTCCAATAATCCCTTCACATAGGGAAGGCAGGTCGAAGCTGTTTTCTGGGTGTTGTTATCCTTCTGTATTCTTCTCTGACAAACTGGGATTGCAGCTTTTAAGCTAGTTTTTTAATTATTTTTTTTTTATTGCAACAAAAATAATCAAAGGACACTTGGCTCAGTGGATAGATCCAAAGTTAAAAACCAGGCTATAGCAGTGGTGAACCAAAAAACTTGGAGAGTTAAGTTAAAGAAAAATCAGTGAGACACCTGGAAGAGGTATGGCACATGGAACTAGAACAATCTACCTTGGTGAACAAAATAAAGGGTTCAGTTCGAAATTCCAACAACCTGAAGAAGTCTGGAATGTACAACGGCCAAAATGTTGTGAATATGGCAATGAAGATGAAGATAACAGTCCAAATAATATGAATAATCATAATACCTCATCTTAGAGATATAGACAGAAACAAAAAATAATACTGAAAATATTCAGTTAAAATGCATGCATATAATTCTTAAGAAAAATAAAAGAAACTCCAAAAAGCTCACCCTTGTAGAAAATATAGCATGGACAGAAAATGAGAGATGAATTTTATATTGTAACCTAGTTATAGACTGATCCCTAAGTTCTTAATTTTGCTATATCAATGACAATCTATATCAGCCTGTTCTGTTTCAATAGCATTCACATCTAACTGGGGCAGGGAATGACCTGTTAATTTTAATGCCTCCAAAATGAAACTTCTCTCTATGAATCACCTGCAAGACTCCTTCCTGCCTCCCGTGGATGATACAAACCTTTATGAGAGTAAATCGTTCCGCCTTCTCAGGCTTACATTCTTTGCTGACATGAAGTAAAAAGATTATATTGAATCAATTTGCTAGGACAGTTGCTAGAAAAGTTGGTTCACTGTGTTGTGCTAGACAATTTTTCTCTCTAGAATCTATTTAACATACAAGTCTATGCTCCTGCTATATATTTAGAGATTCTTGATAAAACCCAAAGAAAAATCTGCAATGTTATTGGCTCTGACCTGTCATCCCAGCTTCACATAATAAAGATTTTTTTTTACAATTTAACTCATAGGTGAAGGAGAGGAAATGGATTCATACCTTTTCCAAATGAATTAGCATGGAATTTGAATTTGGCTTTCTGATTTCTTGTTCCAAAATGCTATCCATCACACTCACCCAGACATAAAACTAGAGCAGTTTATAAAGAATCGGTTTGTCATTGTTATTATTAAAAGAACCCCCCCACACACACACACACACCATTTTTTGGCTTTCAGAGATTCTATAAATTTCCATAGTCCAACTCCAAATATTTAGATTGATTTGTTTTATGGCTTGTCAAACACATTGTTATTTTAAGGCCAAAATGTATTTTGTATTATAGGAATAGCGTATTTTCCGGCTTACGAGGTGCACTTTTTTCATAAAAAATACCCGGAAAAATACATGTGCGTTTTCTAAGATGACTGTAAGGCAACACTTAGTCTCAAGTAAGCTTGGACAGTCACCTAATTGGCTTGACTGAGATGATGTGGATTTGTATTTTGATTGTTGAGTCATGACACTATGATGTTAGCTATCTAATTCATCCTTTTATATGACATAACCTTAGTACTTAGCTGTAGTTATTTCCAAGACTATAAACCTTCCTGGAGCCGAGACACAAGCTTAAACATGCTCTGTTTACTAGAAGCAGTGAGAGCCTTTCTGTTCTTGATTTGTATGTCAATGACATACAAACGAAATTCCAAAAAGACTGCTTTAAGAAAAACAATATTTGATGAATTTGCTAGTATAAAACAGATATAAAGAAATATATCACTTTTAAATTGTTACTAAGAATTATACCAATCCCCCATATTTGGATCAGTTCTTAATTTCTGTATATCCATGAAAATCAATCTCAGTCTGTTCATAGCTCAGTTTCTATAGTGTTTGCCGCTATCTCAGTTTGTTCTTCACTGTTATTAGGTTGGTGCAAAAATAATGACGTTTTTTGACATGATCTTGAACGTCAAAAAACGTCATTATTTTTGCACCAACCTGATAAATTATTGAAGTGTGTTAGTTTCTTAAGTATTAAAATAAATCCCTATTTCATGATTATGGGCAGATTTTATTCATTTCCATAGTCCAAAGAGGGTAAAAATAATGCAGGAAAACCTGCTTTTAGAAACAATATTCCTTGAATTAAGTAGTGTAAAGTTGGTATAAAGAGTGGAAGAGGGTCACTTTTATACTGCTACTTATAATTATACTGATCACTCATATTTGAGCTATATCACATTTACTATATTTATATGTGGTTATAACAAGTATAGTTATAACATAAATTGGGGGATCATTTTTATATTGTTACTTAGAACTATACTGTTCCCCCATATTTGGGCCATATCATATTTGCTATATTTTTTATATTTCAGAGAGAAGAAAACTAACTTAAAAACAGACCTTAAATATATTTCAGTTATATGCCTTGCGGGATAATTATGATCATGTATCTTTTGATACATGACTGACGAGGCAGATTTTTTCCCGCAGTAGGTTGCTATTTCTTTCTGCGGTAGACCAGTTAGAATTTCTTTCTGCGGTAGACCAGTTGCCATCCAAGGCTATAGAACCAAGGGTATTAGCATGTAAGTGAATATAATGGATTTGACTAGAATTCAAACTTGGCTCTCCGATTCCTCAATCCAAGCTGCTATCCACTACTCCACCATGGCTAAATATATTTATAAAATCATAAAATATAACCTCAAATAGTGGGGGATCAATTTTGTGTTGTTCTTTAGTATTATATTGATCATCCAATTTTGGGGATAAAGATTTGAAAATACTTTTGGATTACATAAGTTGCTTTTCTCACTAGTTCTAAGTTTAATATTTTATGTTATGAAAAATCTGTGTGTGTGTGTGTGTGTGTGTGTGTGTGTGTGTGTGTGTATTGGCAGTGGGGATATTTTTTATCTTCACAATTCCATAGCTTGGGAGGGGAAAATAAAATGCTGTGACTAAGAAAAGCTCCCCCACACCCTGGACATATTGTAGAAAAGAGTCAAAAAATAAGACTTAGAAAAGGGTGCAGTTCATACTGAGGCAGAGGTTTTACGTGAGGTTTTATTTTGAATCTATTTATAACAAATCAGAAGTGCCTCTCCTCAATTCTAAGTAGCAGAGGTCGGTGAGAGGGGGTGTGGCAGATTTATTTTGAACAGCAAGGAAAGGAAATTGATATTACCCTCATGCAATATGAGGAGTGGATATGAATGGGGGGTTGGGGTTAAATTAAATCAATAAAACTAAACAAAAAAAAAATACGGAAATTTAGAAAAAAAAAAAAACTTTTGAAAAGAAACTTCATGTAAATCAAAATTGGATCTCACTCCAGGTTAAAAAGTGAGTATCCAAATACATAATATTAGAAATGGTGAAACTGGCCATTTCCATGCAGGAAACATTTGACATTCACTGACCAAACACATAATGTTACTGTTCGGTGAAATTTATAAAATCCTTTTGGCAATGTTTAACCTCCATACCTGCTAAAAAGGAAGTCCTTCAAAAGAACAGTTATTCCATTGACATTTCTACTTTTGTAGGAACTGCCATTTTCTCATACCTCACATAGACAGACAGACACACACACACAGACATCCTTTAAAATGTTAAGATTTCTGTAAGTAAAAGTTTTTTTGTATATTTGTATGCTTAAAAAGGAGGCACAATGGACTAATAATTAGTGGCACAGATTGAGGAATTGGCGAACCAAGTTCAAATTCCAGTTGAGTTCATTACATTCACTTACATGCTAAAACTCTTGGGAAAGGTATCCATTTCTTCTTCCTTGGTTAAGTAGCAAGACTGACTGGGTTTTATAGCCTTGGGTTACAACCAGTCTAGGAGAAGGAAAAACTCTGAATTCAAAACCAGCCTGGAGAGGGTTGGGCTCTGTCAGGTTATTTTGCCTAGGACACACCACTGTTACTACGGCTGCATACATATGCTGCCCCTACAACCCTAATGGGTTATGGGATCATGATGATGCTTAAATATAGTTTAATAAACAAAGTATGTGTGGACGGAATGTGTGGAACCAGTTCTGTACTAATCTGTATTATAGAGCCTAGTAGATTTTACCCATGTATATATTCTGACGAGGATGATTGGAACTTAAAGAAACATGCTTGTTGCTAATCAGTATTTGATAAACAAATAAGGTAATATTGTATGGACATAAAATGAGTGATAAGTTCTGTATTGATGTTAAGTATTATAGCAATCCCCCATTTTTGGGCAAGTTTAGATACTCCTGTTTTATACATTCTAATAAGAAGATGTATTTGCAGATAATCAGTATTCAATAAACAAATAAGCAGGTATTATATAGATATAAAATGAGTGATCAGATCTGTATTGATGTTAAGTATTATAGTGTTCCCCTATTTTAGGGCAAGTTTAGATATTCCTTCTTTCTACATACCAAAAAAAAAATGTTTGTTAATAATCGATATTTGAAAATTTTTAACCTTTGCGTCCACCAAAAATAGTGTGCCAAAAGGACAGTTATTCTCTTGACACTGCCATTACTGTATACACTTTTGACTCTCTCAGCAATGTTTATTGTTTTAAAGAACATTGATTAGAATTTCAATAAAACCTAAACATGAAAGTGAATTTATATATTTTCTTTATTCTTGAAAATTGATAACAAAGATGTTAACTACTATTTATTTATTGCTTATTTACACAAATAATTTTATACTTTCAAGATTATAAAAATATGTAAACCAACTATAATGAAATATTTATCATTTACCATTTTATAAAGAAATAAATATGAACATTTTTTTTATTCATAAATTTATAAAAATGTCTGGACAAGAAAATTTAAAACAACAATGAAAACTGTAATTATAAATTTTGAAAATATCCATTTTCTGGGTATTTCTTTTATTTGTTCTCATGACAAATTCACTAAAATAGGTTGAGAGCATCTTTTATATATTTTGATAATTTTGTCATTTTTTATAAATTTTTGACTAAAAAGATTGCTTTTCAAATTTATCTTTTTATAAAATAGTAAATAATAAATCTTTATAAAAGGTAAATGATAAATATCACATTGTACTTGGTTCACATATTTTTATAATCTTGTAAACAAACATTGCTGAGGGAGTCAAAAACGTATACAGTAATAGCAGTGTTGAGGGTATAAACATTCTTTTGACACAGTGTTCTTTTGGTGGTATGAAGGTTAAACATTGCCACCTTTTTCTTGAAACAGTTATTCAAGAAATTGGACTTTCTCAAGTACAATAGCTGCTATAGCTCTTTCTCGTACTGATGGGAATTTCCTTCCAAACCTTTTGTTTAAAGTATTGAGGAAAGTTAACATCTTGATAATATTATTTAGTGATATGTACTAGCTATTTTTGCAGATGTTGAAAGTTTGCAAGTGATGTGGTTTTTGCTATCTGTTAAAGGTCCTTGTGTGTGACTTTGTAGTACCAGTCTATAGGGTTTGATGAAGGATCTTCTCAGGAAAATCACAAGAAAATGACTTGTAAACAATTGATTAATTCATTTTCTATGGCTTACCAACTCTTTCCAGGTTATTTAAAGCCAGAAAATGTTTTAGATTGTAAGACCTTTTTTTGAAATAAGAGTGGTTTTAGTGATACAAGTATTACAAATTAACCCATAGATGGGGGGGAGAAGAAATGAATTCTTTCCTAATCAGAATTTGATAAACAAACAAGAAATTATAATGTGGATATAAAGTGGGGGATCAATTCTATATTACAATCTATATATAAATTGATCCCTCACTTTTTAGCTACATTTAATTACTATACATAAATATACTTATACTTTATAGTATTTGATCAATTGATTGATTTGTTTTCTATGACTTACCAAACCTTTGCAGGTTATTTAAAGCCAGAAAATATTTTTATATTGTAAGAATTTTTTATGAGATAATAATGGTCTTAGTGATACAAGTCTTACTAAATAACCCATAGCTGGGGGGGAGAAGAGATGGATTTATACATTTCTCAAGGTTATTTGTCCATAAGTGTATATAACGAACACAACTGGAATTGGAAGTCAGCTCTCTGGTTAACAATTCCGTGTCATTATCCATGACACCACCCAAATATTCAGGCTAACAGCACCTGGTATTCCCAAACAGTTACCTATCTAGATACTGTCCAGGCTCGACATTGCTTAACTTCGGTAATTGTTCAGAAACTAGAGTTTCAACATGATATGGCCGTAAGTGATTTCTAATATAAGGAAAATCTCTAATCTTACATGTAAAGAAACAAAAGATAAATAATTTTTATTTTAACTTTTTTTCTCTCTCTCTAAAATGTTGGCCCGTGTGTGTGTATATATGTAAGCTTAAAGCTTTTCTAATCAGAACTGAAATGGCTGACTGTGCCAAGAATGTGAAGCCAAGTGTTAATCCTGGAAATATGTCATTGGGATTTCTTCATTTTTGGTTGTCCCAAAATGTCTTTAATTACAGAGCTGCAATTCAAGACATAATTAAAGACAAGTTTATGAAAGTTTCTATTCTCTTTCACTCTCTTCTCATTCTCGTCGTTTCATTGGTAGAAACGAATACAGAAACTAGGTCAGGAGGTCACAATCCAAAACATTCTCATATTGTTTTCTGGTTAGAACTGATGTACTCTCTATTGGAAGCAACTTGGCATATTTCTCCAAGTTTGTGTCGTTAATTTTATGGAGTTGGTAAATGGGCCATTTCCACAAAAATATATCAAATTAAAATTATGCCATCCTTTTAAATATTAATCCCTAAAATAATTTAAAAAATACAATGTATAGAGACTAATTTGAAAAATACACAATAAATACAGATTAATTAGAAAAATACAAACTGCAGATATTAATTAAAAAACTACAAAGTATGAAAATTTGTAAAATACAGGCTGCAGAAATTAATTTTTAAAATATATGATACAGAAATTAATTTTTTTTAAATACAAGCTAAAGAAATTATATTTTAAAATCCAGGCTTAAGAAATTAATTTTAAAAATCCAGTCTACAGAAATAATTTCTCAAAATATAAGCTACAAAACTTAATTTTAAAAATACAATTCAGAGAAATGAATTTCTAAAATTATATATATATATATATATATATATATATATATATATATGGGAGTCGATATGTCCACCTATACTTCTAATATCTCTGCTTGAACATTGAAATTTTATTTACTAATTATTTTTATTTTTTTCCCTCTTCAGTAGTGGTACATAGGTTAACCTATTGCCTGGTTCACACTCCTCCCTGGTCTTTTGAACAAAAGTAGAGGCTTATCCCTTGTTTCCTGTTTAGAATTCGGTTGCCGGTTCTTTCTAAAGTCTACTTCAACTCTATAATTCAAACATCACCATCTAGACTCTGAAATTTTATTTACTAATTATTTATTTTCTTTTTTTTTCTTCTCATTTTCTCCTCAGTAGAAGTGGGTAGGTTTGCCTATTGTTAGATTCACATTCTATTCCTGGTCAAATGAACAAGAGAAGAGGTTCATCCCTTGTTCTCTATTTAGGATTAAGTTTTTGGCTCCTTCTAAAGTCTTTTCATTCTATTTCAGTTCCAGTAGCTCCTTTCAACTCCGTGGCATTATCACCTTGCTTGGTGTGAATTGATTTAAAGAAATATATATAAATTAATTTTTAAAAATATAATATAAATAAAAAATATAATATAAATAATAAAAATACTATAAATATAAAAAATATATAATATAAATAATGAATTAGGAAAATATAATTTAAATAATGAATTAAGAAGCACTTTGAATCTCTCAAAACCTAACTCTTTAAAATATACAAATTAATCATTAGCACTTGAATACTCCCAACTCATTGTGGTTAAAGTGATTTTTCACTTTGTAAATTTCTTTTCTTCAGTCAAAAATAATTAAATAGAGTCTGGAACACCCTGTCTCACATTTCTAAATAATAACCCTACCCATTTACAATAGAGTCACTCTTAATAAAAGTGATGATTGTTGCCCTGGTGTCTTTCTGGGATCAAGTTGCCCTCTTCAAACTGTTACACTTTGAAACAAAAGGTCAAGGCTATTGACTGATTCTTCCCAAAAGAGGAAGTAATGAGATCCCTCCCGACCCACGGACAATTTCAGGCACCATATACATGTTACTGCAACCTTGCATCAAATCTATGATAATGAGGTACAAAAGGTAAATAGTCATAATAAAAGTACTGAAAATGTACTCTTGCGAGAATAACTACCTTGGCACTGAAGAGCCATCCTCTACACTGTACCAGTCATTGCACTAAATAGAGGATTCAATGCATTCTCTAATGTCTACAATTTGAACATAAATGCAGGGTGTGACAAAAGTAATGGCATTTTTTTTTTATTAACATTTAATGAACAAAAATAAATTTCAGTAGTTTAAGAAAATTTATTGGTATTGTCACATAAAAAATAGATTTGTTATGATTAAGAAACTATTTAACAGGTCCAAAATGCCCTGCTTCATGTTGTACCCTATCAGCAACACTTCTACAAATCATTTGACACATTTCCACATTAATTTTAGAAAATTTATCAGAAATTAACTTGTTTTAATTCAGGAATTGTTTTCGTTTTGAGCCTGTAAAGAAGATCTTTCAGTACACCTTGCAAGAAAAAGTCTGGTGATGTTAACACTGGTGATGACCACTCTATTTCTCCATGTCATCCTATCAACCACAACTCAAAAAAAGAAAAAGGGCATCATTTTTACCACACACTTTTTATTTTTATTTTAACACAATTTATAAGAGGCAACATAAGAAAACCTGTTGTCTTTTTTAATGTTACAACAACTTGTGTTAAAGCCTTTAAATCTGAGAAGTTTTTGAATCCAAGAACCACACTGCTAATATGTGATAAGAACCACTGTCATTTGCAATTAGAGATAAAGTTGTGACAGATTCCAGATGCCATTCCTATTTTGACATCCAGATACTGCACAACAAATGAAATATACCTAAAATAAAAGTTCAATATTATATATATGGGTTTGTCGTCAGAGACGGGGTAACCTCAACATCCTTGGGGCAAAAGTAATCATTGCACAATTTGCCTTGAATGTCACCATGAATCACAATTACAACAAAAATAGAGGGAGTGGTAACCACAGCAGTGCAAAATACACTAAGTGAATAAATGAAAATATATATATATATATATATATATATATATATATATATATATGTGTGTGTGTGTAAGCAAATATCCGACAGTATGATGAAAATGTGGAAAAGACAAAGCAAAATCCGAATATGTGAGTTTACTGTTTTTTATTTTGTTTTTTTCTGTCAACGTCAGACGTTTCGGTCTAATAGACCATCTTCAGGACATGGTTAATGAAGACATATTTATATTAAATTTATATTAAATTTCTGTTTCTGACTAGGCCTGTATATATTGTCTCTTCATTTAACTTAAATTTAATATAAATATGTCTCCATTAACCATGTTCTGAAGATGGTCTATTAGGCCGAAACGTCTGACGTTGACAGAAAAAAAGCAAAAACAAAATAAAAAACAGTAAACTCACATATTCGGATTTTGCTTTGTCTTTTCCACATTTTCATCATATATATATATATATATAGTGGCCAAGTGGTTAGGAAGATCACTTTCTTACTATGAGACCCAGGTTCGAATCTCACCATAGTCAATTTGTCAGCAAGGAAACTTCCTGATATGATAGGAATGGATTGAGGTCAATCCCAACATGCAGCAGCTTTAAAAAGTGCTTGAAAACCATACCACCAGTTGACCCAAGCCTTGTGAGTGGAACTGGGTAAACAGAACTCTTGCGGGACATCGACAGCTGTGCTAGCACAAAGACACAAGTTATTGTGGCTGAGGGCTTGAGCAAGCTGACCTTGTTCAGATTGTTGATCATACTAGATAACATGTTCTCTCCCAGAAACTGTAACTAAGGTCTGCTCAGGATAGTTGCAGTATAAACCACAGTTGGGCTCTGTGGGTGTTGAACAAACACAAATGTGCCTGAGCGAGCATCGGCAATAGGGATTGGCTAGCCACCCTAGTAGACGGGTATCCTCAAATACGAGTGGCCAGCTATTATATATATATATATATATATATATATATATATATATATATATACATATATATATATATATATACATGCACACACATTAATACATCTAAGTACTCTGTGTCCTGGGTATAATGATAAATTACATCCAGTACCAAGACATCTGATCAAGAGGTTTTGATGAGCGTGAAACCACCTCTTAATTGCTGTCATTCCCAGGTCCACTCTGACCCAGAGTGGAAGCACCTGTTAGGGTTTCAGCTTTGGGCAAATGGTTAACCCCCAAACTGAGGTCAAAACACTATGAAAGTATAAAAATAGATTTTTATAGTAAAAATACCAGCAATACATTTTTGGAAAAAAATAATAACAACAATACATTTGACTCTTGACAAAAATATGCCAATGAAACCTGATCTACAAAGTGATTTCTTGGAAAGAATACATATTCTATTCATACGAACTTATCCTAACAATTTTGTCAGCATTAAATAACCTATTGAAGTTGATATGCTGCAACACAAAATAAACCAAACCTGAACCTATCTAAGCACTTGACAGACATGCAGCCTGACAGTTTTAACTTGAAAAAAAAATATCTAAGAGACTGTTGGTCAACTAATACACAAAGTTGCTGACATACAGCAGGGGCTTTTGATATATACAAAAATTCTATGACCTGTGTGCAAAACTTCCCAGCACCTCCTCTTTTGAAAATTAGAGACTAAATATTTCCGGTTCCTTCTAAAGTCTACTCCAAATCTATGCTTCTAAAATCTCTACCACAACTCTGAAATTTTATTTACTAACTATTTATTTTTTTATTTGTTCCTTAATAGGAGTAGATAGGCTAGCCTATTGTCTGGTTTGCACTCCTCCTCATTCATTTGAACAAGATTACAGGCTTATCCTTTGTTTCCTGTTTAGGATTGGTTCTCTAGTTCCTTTTAAAGTTTTTTCATTCTCTCCCATTTCTTGTAGCCCCTTGCATCTTAGTGGCTTCATCACCTTGTTTGGGATGAATTCATCAAAAACAAAAATAAAGAATGCTGGTAATTTTTGTATTTTTAAAAAAAATCTACATTGTTAAAATTAGGCCATACCTGAAAGACCTCTTTACTGCCTCCCATCATTATGGCTGATACTAACCTCCAGGAAAATGACTCATTGCACCTCCTGAGATAACATTCTAGACAGATATGAAGTTGAAAGATTATATCAAACCCATTGCTATGTCTGGTGCTAAGAAAGTTGGTTCAATGTCGTGCTAGACAATTTTTTACATTATTTATATTATTCGGACTATTGTCCTCATCTTTGTCGCCATATTTATTACACTGTTTCGGCCGTTGTACGCTCAGGCCTTCTTCAGGTGGTTGGAATGTCAAACTGAACTCTTTATTTCACTCACTGGGATAGACTGTTCTAGTTCCACGTGCCATGTTTAATGGATGTCAGTTATCAGTTATCTCCTGTTAATTAACCTCTGAAAGTTCTCCACTGCCTTAGCTCGGTATTGAACTCACATTGAGTGTGAATTCAACAAATTCTTCACAATTTGAAAGGTTATGGTATTTCTGGACCAATATTTTAACTGATTCAATCTTTCTTACCAAATCGCAAAATGAAAGTTGTCTTGAATGGCTACTTTTCTCGATCTTTTTGTTTTATCCTTGGAACTCTGTTGTTCCTAATTTTCATCAATGACCTTCCCGATACCATCAGTCCTCAACTAAGTACCTATGCTGATGACACACCTATTTTGTTTATAGGAAGTCTAATCAGTTTGATATGGTTTGATCAGTTCGATCAGCTGATCTCAACAATGACCTACAATGTGTTGTTAACTGGGGCAAAGAATGGCTTGTTAATTTTAATGTCTCCAAAACAAAGCTGCTCTCTTTTAATAGTCTGAGAGAACACTTTTTGCCTTCCATCAATATGGCTGATGCTAACCTCAAAGAGAGTGACTCATTGTACTTTTTTTGGTCTGACATTTTCTGCTGGCATAAAGTGTAAAGATTATATTGAATTAATTGCTAAGTATGCTGTTTGGAAAGTTTGCTCATTATGCTGTGCGAGACAACTATTCTTGAAAAATTCAATAATACATTTCTTCAATAGAAACGAAATAAATCAAAATATTTCTGATGCAAAATAAGATTCACAAAAATAGAACTGCTGCAAATTATGCAGCCATATTATGTTGTTTGTTGGTAATATGATTTCCAAGGGTTGGGATTTTATAAATAATATTCTTATTAATGGTTTGTAATTGCAAAAAATTAACTAATTACTAAAACCCCAATCCTTACAAATCATATTTCCTGCAAAGGAATAGAGATGTTTATATTGAATAAGATCTGTTTTTCAATGTGTTCTATTAATGATGACTTAAGCAAAGAACTCCTTGCAGATTTTTTTCTATTTCTGAGAAAAAAATGTTTTTTTCTCTTTTTAACCAGACAGAAGGAGGCATGGTGGTGTAATGGATAGCAGCTTGGATAGAGGAATCGAAGATCCGAGTTTGAATTCCAGTCAAATCCATTACATTCATTTACTTGCTAATAATACCCTTGGGAAAGGTATGAATCCTCTTCTTCTTCCCCCAGCTATGGATAAATAGCAGGACAGACTGGGTTCTATAGCCTTGGATGGCAACTGGTCTACTGCAGAAAGAAATGGCAACCTACTGCTGGAAAAAATCTGCTTCGTCACTCATGTATTGAAAGATCGTGCATGGGACATAACTGACTGACTGACGTGCTAATACCCTTGGGAAAGGTATGAATCCTCTCTTTCTCCCCCCAGCTATGGGTAAATAGCAAGACAGATCACGTTCTATAGTCTTGGATGGCAACTGGTCTACTGCAGAAGGAAATGGCAACCTACTGCGGGGAAAAAAATCTGCCTCATCAGTCATGTATCGAAAGATACATGATCACCTAAGCGTGTATCATGTATGGCACATAACTGACTGAACCAGACAGAAAACCGTACTTTTAACATAAATGCCTGCATAAAATTCTATATTTTTATCACTTTATTTATAACATGATCATGATTTTCAGTTTGAGAAAAAAAAATGTATAAGTTTTTGCCAGTTTTAGAAATAAATGGCTGCCTGTTTGTTTAAAGAAGGAAAAAAAAAATAACTAAAGATAGTCATTTGACTTTGTGTTCGTCAAGGCTGAAGTGAAGAAATTTTCTGTCAATTCTTCTTGCATTTCTTTGCTGGGTGCCACCCACTCAGCCTTCCTTCCCTGTATGCCCATGTTGGTATTTCTGTCTTGTGTGTCCACGTCAGTATTTCTTTCCTGTGTGCCCACATCGACATTTCTTCCCTTTGCCACCCACTCAGCCTTCGTTCCCTGTGTGCCCATGTTGGCATTTCTTCCTTGTGTGCGTACTTCACTCTGTGCCACCCTCTCAGCCTTTCCTTCCTGTATGCCCACATCCCCATTTTTTTCTGTGACACCTTCAGTATTTCAATCCATGTGGCTGCATTTCTTCTCTCTGTGTTGACCTCACCAAGCTATATCTGTTTCTAGTAGCAAAGTATATATATATAAAAAAAAGCATTTTTATACATTCAATGAGTTTCTCTCATAATTATTCAGCATAGTCTGGCAAAATGCCACCATAGGAGAGTATCCAGCAAGGAACAAACTATAGTAGCAATGGTCAGCAACATAAGCTTGTTAACCATCACTCTGCAGCAGGTACATCTGTATGGATACTCACTAAGCTAAGGATGTGTGAGTGGCACAATGGTTATTAGCAGAGAAAATAGAATTGGTTGGCCAATTTCAAACTTTGTTGTGTTCAGTTTGCATTCATGTCCTTGGGAAAATTATAAATTCATCTTTTCTTTATCCCCCACCAAGCTATGGTAAAATAAGTGGAAAAGGAAATGGTATGATAATGATATTATCAAGATGTTAACTTTCCTCATTACCAACAGCAAAAAGTCTGTCAGAAAATCATACCAAAATTAGAAAGAGCTATGACATTTAGTGAACTTGAAAAGTCTAATTTCCTGAAAAACTGTTTTAATAAAAAGATTTTACAAATTTTAACACTAACTGTTAGGTCAATGAATGATGAATTTTTCCTGTATGGAAACGGATAATTTTACCATTCCCAAACCACTCCATCATCTTTCCCAAGAATACCCATGGCAATTCCCAATTCTCGGATATTAAAAAGAAAAAAAAAAAAAAAAAAAAAAAATCATGGAAAGTTATGATGGCCTATTTATTGAATGGATATGGTTTCTTTTTTAATTTTTAAACTCAACTTAGTCTACCTCAAGGATAAAATAGAGGGTCATTAATTAATGATCAATTTACAAGTGAACTTGACTTCAAGATGAGCACAATTCATTTCTCAATAAATAAATAAAGTATAATTGTTATTAGCATGAATAATGAGATCAACAGGCAGTGTTCAAATTCTGGCAAAGACTGTAGTGTTCACTTAGCACTTATGCTCTGATTAAAAACATGAATCCAGCTCCTCTTCACCTTCCCCAAGCTATGAGCATGATAGATAGAGAAAGCAATGGGAAACCACTCTTCTGCTATTTGTAAGAGGTCTTATTCCCTGAAAAAATACATTTTGAACATAAAAAGCCAGGTTTTGACAATTATAAGAGTTTATAGAAATTCATATATTCATATATCATTATATATTATTAGGTTGGTGCAAAAATAATGTCGTTTTCTCACATGAAGTTGAACGTCAAAAAACAACATTATTTTTGCACCAACCTAATAAATAAACATAGATACCCTATTTCAGAACATAATAAAAATTTTGGTTTGGTTTGTTTTACAGCATATCAACCTCAACGGGTTGTTTAATGCCAACAAAATTTTTATTTCTGGCAATATTTTTTCTTCAAAAATGTATAGCTGGTAATATCTTTTTTTTCCAAAAATGTATTGCTGTTAATAAATCTTTTTTTACAAAGTATTTTTGGTATTAAAACCTATTTTTCCACTTTCATAGTTTCGACCGCAATTTGGAGGTTAACTATTTAACCATAGTTGGGATCCTAACAGGTGCTACCACCCTGGGTCAGGGTGGATCTGGTAGCACCAGCAATTAAGAATCGGTTCTACACTCATCAAAACCTCTTCATCAGAGGCCTTGCTGCTGGACATAGTTTATCGTCTTACCAAGGATGCGGATGTAGTTTATCGCCATACCCAGGATGGATAAAAATTTTGTTTTTATTGATTTTGCTAGAAAAGAAAATTACACAACTTTTTTTTTTTTAATATGCTTGTGTAAATGGATGGTAAAACAAGAGGGGGCAGGGATAATTTAAAAATTATATATTGCTAAGAGATATCAAAGGCAGGAAGTTGTGGAGAGCTATGATCGCCCACATCCTGAAAGAACACAGCACATAGCTTATTATGATTTCTGCAACTTATTATAAGTGGATATGTTTTTCTTCTGTGTTCATGTTCTTTGTAATTTTTTTTTTTAAATTTTGTATGAAGTATAAAAAAACTAAAAAAACATAATTTAAAAAAATGTAAGAAAATGAATACCAAGAATTAAGTAAAAATAGCAAACAATATAATTTATTTTTCATAGTCTGTTGAATTCATTATACCACAGTAAATAGCAAATGTTTTGTTTGTATTGTCAAATATGAGGACTATTTAAGGTTTTGTAAAAAAAAAAAAGATTCTTCACCCCCTGAGTGCCCCCCCCAATTATGTTAAAATAGATGATAGCAGTAATAACTTATTCTACAAATAAGTAAATAGCAAATGTTTCGTTTGTATTGTCAAATATGAGGACTATTTAAGGTTTTGTAAAAAAAAAAAAGATTCTTCACCCCCTGAGTGCCCCCCCAATTATGTTAAAATAGATGATAGCAGTACTAACTTATTCTACAAATAAGTAAATAGCAAATGTTTTGTTTGTATTGTCAAATATGAGGACTATTTAAGGTTTTGTAAAAAAAAAAAGATTCTTCACCCCCTGAGTGCCCCCCCCCAATTTATGTTAAAATAGATGATAGCAGTACTAACTTATTCTACAAATAAGTAAATAGCAAATGTTTTGTTTGTATTGTCAAATATGAGGACTATTTAAGGTTTTGTAAAAAAAAAAGATTCTTCACCCCCTGAGTGCCCCCCCAAATTTATGTTAAAATAGATGATAGCAGTACTAACTTATTCTACAAATAAGTAAATAGCAAATGTTTTGTTTGTATTGTCAAATATGAGGACTATTTAAGGTTTTGTAAAAAAAAAAGGATTCTTCACCCCCTGAGTGCACCCCCCCCCCCAAATTTATGTTAAAATAGATGATAGCAGTACTAACTTATTCTACCCTCCCTGAAAAACTAAGATTTGACAAGAAATTTCTACCCACACCTAGTTCTTAGACCCCTTTGCACCGCTAAACACAGGAGAGTATTTCAGTGATTAAACAAAATAATTTTCAGCAACTCTGCATATTATATTTTCTTTATTATAAAAATATGACTTATTTTATTAAGATCTATATTTGACTTGGAATTTTTTTTTTTCACTTTTCACCCCAAGCAAGGCGGGAGTGCCACCAGCATGCAAGGGGTTATAGAAAGTGAGAGCAAGAGTAAAGAGGCGTGAAAGAGGAAAAGATGAAGAGAAGGACATGGAATAGATCAAGGCATCTGGAGATGTTGATTAGCATTGCATTTGAATAGTTGGAGATTATAGCTATCAGGGAAGCAAGTAAGAGGAAGGGAGTTCCACAAACGGGAAGTGCGAGACATGAAGCTATTGAAGTAGAATTGGAGTAGAAGAGATGGCTACTTTTAACCCTTTTGAGAGTGAAAGGGTGGGACTGAGATACCGACCTAGTGGCACGTTTAAATTTATGCAGTTTGGGAACTAGTGAAAATAGCTTGTCGGAGCAGTTACCGTGAAAGAATTTGTAGAAAAGACAGAGAAGTAGAAAAAGATACCTTCCAAAAGCTAAGCAAATTAATAAGAAACAGGAAAATTTTGTCAGAAAAGAGTACTGAACTGTTATATAATATTGGTCCTTCTATATGGCAGTGAATGCTGAACAATCTTATCAAAGATGAAAAAAAAAAGATTTGAATGAACAGAAATGTGGTTCTACAAAAGTATACTGAGAATACCATGGACGGAACATGCTAGCAACAAGGAAGTTTTTGAAAAAATGAAAATAAAAAGGACATTTACACTTAGAATCAGGAAGAGAGTTGAAATTTCTAAGGTACATAATGAGAAAAGGAAGCTTGGAAAATTTGATACTCACAGGACAGATTGAAGGCAAGAAGGACATAGAAAAGCAGTGCATCAACTATGTAACCAGCTTGTGTAAATGATAGATAGATAGATAGATAGATAGATAGATAGATAGATAGATAGATAGATAGATAGATAATCATCAGAATTAGATAGATAGATAGATAATCATCAGAATTAGACAGATAGATAGATAATCATCAGAATTAGATAGATAGATAGATAATCATCAGAATTAGATAGATAGATAAAGATAGACAGGTAATAAATATAGGTGAATATGTAGTGAATATAGATAGATAGATAGATCAAGAGTCAGTTGAAATTTGTAGGTCACCTAATGAGAAAAGAGTGCTTGGAAAATTTGATACTCAGTAAATATTGATTGCAAGAGGGACAAAGTAAAGCAGCAATGAGATTATGAAAATGGTTGGCAGAACTGGGATTAGAGGAGGCAGCAAAAAGCTGATGAAAAGCTACAAAGCTTAGGAAATAGTGGAGAGTGATAATTGCCCACATCCTGAAAGGACATAGTACATGAAAAAAGATATGACTTTTTTGTACTTGAAAATTTAAGTCAAAATTATAATTAATTTTTCTTTATCATGACTTTTACGACCCAAACGAAGCATGCCTTATGGTGACTTCCATGACTTTTGTCACTTTTTCCAGTCACTGAATAGGCAACCAAACTCACTCTCCAAAATCTTAGCCTAGTCTGCCACATGGCCACACTTACAGAGCACCTAAGGGAGATCAAACCTGCAGATTGGTCTGTGAGACAAGACAAGTGAAGCTTGCTTTATTACCACCTCTCTCTTTTATTTTTTTTTTTTAAACATTTTCTTGTTTGATGAAAGAACCAAGGAAGTAGTCAAGTGAGTCAGCCTCTATCTGGGAAGGGCAGTTTCTGCTGGTGAGGGAGACATGTGACGGTGGCAGAGAAGGAGGAAGTTAACTCACCAGAAGAAGTAAGGGAATGGTTAGGGGAACGAAGGCGATGACAGAAGGTGAAGTGTGTGCACTACTCTCCCTACGGGCTCGTGTGAAAGTGCATCATTCTATTTGAGTTACTGGTCGACTGCTTATCACAAAGAAGCCTATAAACAACATGGCCAGTCGGTCAGTTGGCAGCTATTTTTATTTGCCTCCCACAATACACAAAACTACTGAATACACTTATGTAAAATTTGACTCGATAAAGATGGTAGATATGGAAGGGGGGGGTCTCATGCTGGTTATCACAACCCCACATAAAGATGACTATGCATTTCAATATCACACTCCCTACAAAATACATTTTGAAGGCAAAGCTGAAGGTGTTGACAATTATAGGGGTACTATATGCTCTTATCAGAAATGATAATTTAATAAATAAACAGATATCCTATCTGAGAATATAATTAAATTTTTTTTTTAGAATTTCTTGTTTTCCTTATTTTTACTAAAAGAGAAAACAGCTCAGATTTTTTTTTTCTAAAAGCAAATAAAAATAAAGAAAAACAATTTCAATAAAGCAATAACTAATTTCTTTATACAATCCATCTTTGTTTTTACATTTGTTAAATTTATTAATTTGTATGCTTAAAGATTTATTCTTTTGTCGCTATCCATAGATAAGGTTTCTCATCTATTTTGTCAAGTGTATGAACATATATCTGCTATAAACACACTGCATAAAATGTTTTATGCTTTGTCTATATCCTTAGCTAAGGTTTACTTTATCCATTTTATAAGTGTATAGACGTATATCTGCTCTCATTACATTGCATGTTTTATGCATTGTATACAAATGATTTATATTTTTGCCTCTATCCTTAGCTAAGGATTCCCTTATCTATTTTGTAAGGTATATGGACATATATCTGCAAAAATCATATTGCATGTTTTCTGCATTGTTTACTGACGATTTATAATTTTGCTTCTATCCTTAGCTAAGGTTTCCCTTATCTATTTTGCAAAGTATATTGATATACATCTGCAAAAATCATTCTGCAGTTCTATGCTTTGCTTACAGATGATTTATATTTTTGCCTCTATCCTTAGCTAAGGTTTCCCTTATCCCTTTTATAAAGTGTATGGATGTCATTCTTCTATTTGTCTCTATCCTTAGCTAAGGCTTCCTTTATCCATTTTATAAGTGTATGGATGTATATATGCTATAATCACATTGCATGATCTATGCAGTTTACTGATGATTTATATTTTTGCCTCTATCCTTAGCTAAGGTTTCCCTTATCTATTTTGCAAAGTATATTGATATACATCTGCAAAAATCATGCTGCAGTTCTATGCTTTGCTTACAGATGATTTATATTTTTGCCTCTATCCTTAGCTAAGGTTTCCCTTATCCATTTTATAAAGTGTATGGATGTCATTCTTCTATATGAACATTGCATAAAACATTTTATGATTTCTTTATAGATCATTTATTCTTTTATTTGTCTATATCCTTAGCTAAGGCTTCCTTTATCCATTTTATAAGTGTATGGATGTATATATGCTATAATCACATTGCATGATCTATGCAGTTTACTGATGATTTATATTTTTGCCTCTATCCTTAGCTAAGGTTTCCCTTATCTATTTTGTAAAGTGTATGGATGTCATTCTTCTATATGAACATTGCATAAAACATTTTATGTTTTCTCTATAGATCATTTATTCTTTTATTTGTCTCTATCCTTAGCTAAGGTTTCCTTTATCTATTTTGTCAAGTGTCTGGACATATTTGGTATATGCAGGGTGCATAAATTTTTTATGCTTTCTTGTAGTAATCACAAAGCAGAGACAAACCATTCTATTAGAATTATTTTTGTGGATGGCTTTCTCTCATTGGTCAATTTTTTTCTTTTATTTTTAGCTTTAAAACCCTGTGGAGATTTGCTTTTGTTTGTTTTCTAAGCACAGCATCATTCACTCTAAAACAGATGTTGAGCTGTTAATCCTGGAAACAAAAACTGCAAATAATGTCTTTGAGCAAAAAAAAAACCATCATGCCTTGTGCAATCCTAAATTCATATTGAAAAACCAGATTTTCACACAAAGGAAGGAAATTTACAAACTTTTTATATAACATATTTCAGTATCTGTCTATATTTCTGAGATGAGGTATTGTAATTATTTTCAGTATTTATATTGTTCAGACTATTATTCTTTGTTGTCATATTCATGATGTTTCAGCCGTTGTATGCCCCAGCCTTCTTCAGGTGATAAAAATTTTGAAGCAAACCCATTATTCTAGTTCCACATGCCACTTCCAGATATTTCAGTTATTTCCCTTTAACTTAACTTTTCAAGTTATTTGTTCACCTCTACTGAGGCCAGGTATTGAACTCACAGCTCTTTGGGTCAAATCACTGGATTACCAATGTTATTATTCACAGGGACATCCTTGAGGATATCAGTGTATGAATTTTTGGGACTTATAAACCTAATGTCTTTGTAATCATTTTTTTTTTTTACCAGAACTCATATTACAATTAGTATCACCTGGAGAAGGCAGGGGTGTACAATGGCCGAAACATTATGAATATGACAACAAAAATGAGGATGATAATCCGAACAATGTAAATACTGTAAAAATATTTTATGAGGTCAATTTTTTCTATTTGTTTGAATGTGTGTACTTGAATTGCAAAGTTGTTCATAACAGTAAGTATTTTTGTTACAAAAACAAACAGATTCTGTATGATATGCCATATGTTACAAAAGAAAGTATAAGGAGTTGTGCAAAATATAACAGCAAGTCTTTGATGGGAACTGTATTGATTCTGCCTTTCAACAGCATGGCTGATGCTAACCTCCAGGAGAGTAACTCTTTACACCTCCATGGGCTTATGTTTTCCACTGACATGAAGTGGAGTGATTATACTGAATCAATTGCTAGGTCTACTGCTAGGAAAGTGGGTTCACTGTGTTGTGCCAGACAATGTTTCTTGCCAGAATCCATCTTGCACGTTTATAAATCTACCATTCGTTCGTGCATTGAATATTGCTGCCAAATCTGGTCTGGTTCACATAATACATATCTCAAAATTTTTGACAAAATCCAAAGAAGAGTCTGTAATGTAATTGATCATGACCTGGCATCTCAACTTCACTTTCACATGAATGTGACATGGCTTCCCTGCTTTTTCTATAAATATCTTCATGGCAATTCTTCTGCTGAGCTTTGCTCCTTGATGCCATGATTCATATGAATTTAAGTGTACTACTAGACTGGTAACTAGGTCTCACCATTTTACTGTTGAACTAGTTAGACGCAACTATAAGTTCTATTCTAATAGTTGCTTTTCTCACACTTCTCACCTGTCAAACTCTTTCCTGGTTACTTTCTTCTCTGCTAATTACAATCGTCAAAAATTTAAATGCAACAACAATCACCATCTTCTGTCTTCCTGAAGCCTGTTCTTTTATTGTCCTTTCTCATCAATAAAGTCTTACTATTCTCTTTACTTCTAGTAACCCCTTACATCTTAGTGATATTGACACTTTCTTGGGGTGAAATGATTTA
The DNA here is from genome assembly GCA_964036315.1 of Acanthosepion esculentum. Lineage (NCBI taxonomy): Eukaryota > Metazoa > Mollusca > Cephalopoda > Sepiida > Sepiidae > Acanthosepion > Acanthosepion esculentum. The sequence goes on from OZ038518.1 coordinate 35,711,645, forward strand.
AAAGGAAAATAATATGGAAACCTTAAAACCACCAATTTTTAGACAAATGTTTTCTGCTGAAAATGAAGTGGAAAGATTATATTGAATCAATTGCTAAGTTTGCTACTAAGAAAGTTGGTTCAATGTGCCGTGCTAGACAATTTTTCCCACCAGAATCTATCTTACATATTTATACATCTACCATTTGTCCATGTAAATATAAATTCGAGAGGAACACATCAAAATAAATTCAATGACGTCATATGCCGTAGAGAAGCTCAGTGGAAATGTCATTGGCATGAGGAGCATTACACATTCAGCTCGCTTCAGGTGAGTTTCTATTACTTTCCAGTAATTTCCTTCTTGCTGTCCTATCTAGTCTGGTGTTCCTGCTATATATTTAGAGATTCTTGAGAAAATCTAAAGAAGAATCTGCAATGTTATTTGTCCTGACTAGGGCATCTTGGCTTCAGTTGTTGTTATATTCCGTGCTAATAGGAATATATACTTGAAAAACATGGTGGATAAAGTAAGTAAAGGTTTATTGTAAAGAACTAGTACAATAAGAATAAAGGTAACAGTTTTGCACAAGGTTGTTGCAAGTCAATCCAGTAGTGAGTGCTACTATTGGAAGGTCGGTAGTTCTCGCGTAAGTCAGAGTCGTATTCAACAGATCCCAGCTAGAACTCATTTACCAGAGAGCACCGTAGCCTAAACACTGTGATAATAACAAAGATGAGGACAATAGTCTGAATGTAAATAATGATAACTCCCCATCCCAGAAATTCAGACAGAAATTGTCCTAATATTATATTACATTCAACGTAATTGTAATATAGATAGAAGGCCAAGCACCAAGAGTACAACTCAGAGTTTCAGAGAAATACAGGAGGCGGGGTGGGGAATTCTGATCAGTATAAATAAGCAGACCCTCCCCAGTAGTAATAGGTGTAAATAATTCTCTTTGGTAATGGGAATTTAATCCAATACCACGGAATTATTATCAGAACGTTCCTTCATAAATACAGTTAAAATATTCCATTAACATCTTGTTATATTCCGTGCTAATAGGAATATATACTTGAAAAACAAGATGGATAAAATAAGTAAAGGTTTATTGTAAAAACCAGTACAATAAGAATAAAGGTAACAGTTATTCACAAGGTTGTCACAAGGCAATCCAGTAGTGAGTGCTACTATTGGAAGATCAGTAGTTCTTGCATAAGTCTGAGTTGTACTCAACAGATCCCAGACAGTCTTTGTAGTCTGTTGATTTACAGATACCTATAGGAAGTTACTACCTATAGCGTAGTCACTCATAGGGGTGAGAGGTTATTCTATTACATCAGTTATTTTCTCACTGCTGTAACATAGCCTCCCTGTGCCTTTTCTATAAATATTTTCATGGTAATTATTCTAATGAACTTTCCTCTTTGGTACTTAGAGAGTTTATGAATTTAAGTACAGTACTAGACTGGTGGCACGGTCTCATCATTTTACAGTTGAAATGGTTAAAACTATAAGTTTTACACTAATAGTTTCTTCTATTGCACTTCTTGGTTGTGGAATTCTCTTTTGGCTTCTTGCTTCCCAGTCAATTTTGATCTTCAAAAATTTAAATGCAATGCCAGTCGTTATCTTCTGTCTTCTTAATTCCTGTTCTTTTATTGTTCTCACCTTAATAGTGTTTTTTTTTCTCTCTAAATCTCAATAACCTCTTGCATCTTAGTGGCATGGTATGAAATGTTTAAAAAAACAAAACTTATTAATATTGAAAAAAAAAGAAGGGAACAGAGAGAGATAAAAAGAGAGTGACATGAATAGAGATAGAAAGAGAGAGAGGCTAACAGAGAGAAAAAGAGAGAGGCTAACAGAGAGAAAAAGAGAGAGGCTAACAGAGAGAAAAAGAGAGATGTGAACAGAGAGAGAGCTGTGAACAGACAGAAAGAAAGAAAGAGTTGGGAACAGACTGAGAGAGAGAGAGTTGGCAACAGACTGAAAGAGAGATCTGGTAACAGACTGAGAGAAAGAGAGAGATGTGAACAGACTGAGAGAAAGATATGAACTTACAGAGAAAGAGCAAGAGAGATGTCAACAAAGAAAAAAGAAATGTGGAAATTATTTTGGAAAGAGTTCTTGAAATGTTGGTTCTTGTAGAAAATGGATAAATAATGTTGAAATATTTATCCAGTTCCAAATGCTGCTTTCTTTAGTATATTTTCACAGTAATTTTGTCATCGACAAGATGATACTTAAATGTTCATCAACCTAAAATTTAATTAGGTGATGAGTCTGTAGTTAGGAATAGTTTTAGATCTGAAACATCATTACCACCAATCCTAAGCACTCCAACAATACCACATGATATCAAAATCACAGTAACAAAGTACTAAATCTATAGATTCAACCATTGTCCTATCCTTTTCATTACCTCTTTTCCAGTGCTTCTGTAAGAAATACATTCATTTGACAGCAATGTTTTCTAGATCCTGTTCAAAAAGACTTAAAATCTCTTAGGCTATAATCATAGACGCCAACACGACAATGTAAACAAGTTTCAGCATATAAATAAAATGAACCGAACATTTATCCTTTGTTAATTAAGTCTGCATCAGTTTTAGTCAGGCTGGCTCCCTAAGAATAAACGGTAATTATAAAATTTCTATAAGGGCATAATTAATTGTAATAAGAAAGTAAACGAAACAAAATCACTGCACGTCTTGAAGATAATCTATGGAATTTTAAGATCACAGAGAAAAATCATAAATATGAGGAAAATATGTGTAGAAATTTCATGCTTATTTAGACATTAAAATAATCAAAAGGACAACATTCTCTGTGAGAAGGAAGTAAGAAAAATGATGCATATATATGTACCTGTATCAAGGCCATTTTTTTTTTTTAAGGATTTCACCCCAAGTGAGTCAAGAGTGCCACCGGTTTGCAGGGGGTTATATTAAATGAAAGTGAGAAAAAAACTGTGTATAGGGAAAATAAGGAAACCATGAAAGATGAACAGGGTTCAAGATATCAGAAAATGGCGATTAATGTTGCATTTAAATTTTTGAAGATTGTAGTTATCAGTGAAGCAAGTAAACAGGAGGGAATTCCACAGGCAGGAAGTGTGAGAAAAGAAGCTGTTAGAGTAGAAGTGGCAGTTACATTTAATTATTTCAATGGCAATAGGGTGTGACCTAGATGCCAGTCTAGTAGCTCGCTTAAATTTATGTAGTTGGGGCACCAGAGAAATAAGCTTGACAGAACAGTAGCCATGGAAATATTTGTAGAAAAGACAAACGACAGCCACATCTGTAAGAAAGTGACTGGAGTCAAGATGCTAAGTCAGGGTTGATTGCATTGCAGATCCTTCTTTGGATTTTGTTGGTAACCTTGAGATATACCTGCACGTATAAATGTACACACAGGTATACAGACACGCATACGGCGAATGAAAAATGGAGAGACAGAGAGATATGAACAGAGAGAAAGAGGGAGATGTGAACAGATAAAGAGAAAGAAGGAAACAGATAAAAAAAGATGTGAACAGAGAGAGATAGAAAGAGAGAGAGATGTGAACAGAGATAGAGGTGGGAATAGACAGAAAGAGAGAGCTGGGGAACAGAAAGAGAGCAATGTGAACAGAGAGAGATGGGAACAGACAGAGAAAGAGTTCATATATATATATATATATATATATATATAGCATAATGAGAGGCCACGTATACTTTCTTGATATGTATATAATATCTGGATAAAATGAATGAAACAAAATTGGGTGTTTTTTTTATGAAAGTATTTATTTCTGTGTTTTTGTATATATTTATTTATTTAATATTTCAGACCACCTAGGTCTTTCCTCAGAAATCAAATGAGAAACTGTGTTTGTGTGTTTGTTTACAGCGTTTGTCGTGAAGCGTGCGCATGTCACGTGATGTGCAATGCAACTTTGTTTGAATTTTTGGCGGAAGACTGATGATAGTGTCTTAAATGTTGTTTAAAAGGTTTTTTGACCATAACTCAAGAAATATTTATCTTCCGCCAAAAATTCAAACAAAGTTGCATTGCACATCACGTGACATGCGCACGCTTCACGACAAACACTGTAAACAAACGCTGTAAACAAACACACAAACACAGTTTCTCATTTGATTTCTGAGGAAAGACCTAGGTGGTCTGAAATATTAAATAAATAAATATATACAAAAACACAGAAATAAATACTTTCATAAAAAAAACACCCAATTTTGTTTCATTCATTTTATCCAGATATTATATATATATATATATATATATATATATATATATATATATGAATGTACATGTGAAATGACAGAGATAAAAACAAAGATACAAATCAACAAAGAGGGTGATGTGAACTGCCTGAGAAAGAGATATATGACTCTCTCAGAGACATATACGTACTGAGAGAGAGAGAGAGAGAGAGAGAGATGAACTGATTTATATTGGTGTATAAAGTTGGACAGAGAGAGAAATGAACAGACTGAGATATGGATAGAGAAAATGTGGAAAATTCTAACTCACCTTTTTGATTTTAGCCTCTTTGATTTTCTCAAGTGCGATGCGTATTTTCTCAGCCTGGAGCCTTGCTTTCTGTTCCTCCTGAAATGAAGAACACAAGACGATAATTCTATGGAATAAAAACAAATCAACTCAGCAGGTGTGAACTCATTTGGCCCTTGATTTCCATTCTCTTACAATTTTAGAGTCAGACTCTTTGAGTCATATACAGTCACTCCTCACTTAACTTACTTGTCTATTGACAACACCCCGGATATAAAACCATACTCATAAAATAAAATACCAATCCGTCCATATTGTACTTATACCGAATCTCTGATCTTCACAATAAATCAAAATAAAGTGAAAAATATATATAAAAAAATTTACTTATATTGTTTTTACTGTATGCAAAATAGATGTGTGGGTGGTGTAAAGGATAGCAGCTCAGAATAAGAAATTGGAGAGCCGAGTTTGAATTCCAGTTAAGTTCCTTACATTTTTCTTCTTTTATGTGGCATGTCTTTTCAGGACGTTGATGATCATGGCTCTCCACAATTTTCTATCTTTTGTAGCTCTTAGTAAATTTTATCTTTTTACTATCTCTCCCAATTCCTGTTCATTTACACAACCTCGTGAGGTAGGTCACCCACTATTTTCCTCTATCCCTCTTGCCTTCAATATGTCCTGTGAGTATCAAATTTTCCAAGCCTTATTTCCTCATTATGTGCCCTAGAAATTTCAACTATCTCTTTTTGATGTTAAGTAAAAGTGTCCTTTTTGTTTCCATCTTGCTCACATGTTTGGTCCATGGTATTCTCAGCATCATTCTGTAGAGCCATATTCCTGTTCCTTTAAATCTCTTCTTCATCTGCAAGGGGATTGCCCAGCATCCACTGCTATATATTAGGACTGATATTACAAAACAGTCCAGTATTCTTTTCTTTATTTCTAATGAAATTTTCCTGTTTCTTAATACTTTGCTTAAATTTTGGAAGGCATTTTTTGCTATCCCAATGTGCATATGGATTTCAGTATTGCTCTCTGTTAAAACACTTCCCAGATACATACATGCAAATACTCTTTGGAAAGGTGTGGATCCATCTCCTCACCCACCAGTTATGAGTTAAATAACAGGGAAGCCTGGCCTCTTTATTCAAAACCAGTGGGCAAGCAACTTAATAACCTAAAAACCTAGAGGAGGCAAAGTAGCTGCTGCTAGTGTTGCCAAGAGCTGTGGATCCATACATCCCCAGTGGCGTCTACGGGGTCCAAGTGTGTGAGTAGTACTCAAAACAAATTAATATACGGGAATATCAAGCTGATTTTAAAATGTGTTTATTATGTTTACTATTCAAGTACGCTTCTGTATAAGCATGTTAAAAATGTTGCAAAAAGTTACATTAAAGCATGTAAGTGAATATAATGAACTTGAATGGAATTTGAACCCAGCTTGTTTCGATTCCTCAATCCGAGCCTCCATCCATTACTCCATTGTGCATCCATATAAATGTTACAAAATAATACAATAATGACATTGGCTTATGACCACATCACACTGACCCACCAGTTCCTGTACAATCACCGAAATGAAGCAATGCTGAGCCTGGTCAGTACCTAGATGGGTGACTGCTTGGGAATACCACATGCAGCAAGTATTGGTGTGCTGGTGGTGTAATATATAATGGCTCAAAATTGTTAATTGGAGAACCGAGTCTCAATTCCAGTTGGATTTGTTATATTCACTTATGTGTAAATATCCTAGGGAACAGTATGAATCCAACTCTTCTCTCTCCAGCTATGGGGTAATTAGTAAAACTTTTATCATTAAGCCATTATTATCAGCAAAAAATAAATAAAAAATAAAAAAATTCTTACAATGTAAAAATATTTTCTGGCTTTAAATAACCTGCAATGGGTTGATAAGCCATAGAAAATGAATTAATCAATGATAAAAGGACACATTAAAGCTATCTGAAGTCGGTTGGCACAAACCTATTACATATACAGCATGTCTGAGATAGCAGGCAGATATAACTTCTCATTTAGTGACCAGATTGTTGAAACAGAATGCAGTTGTTAAATGAGGAATGGCTGTACTTACAGTTTTTCATCTTTTCTTTTTTCTAGATGTGACATATATTATAAATATTTCATCTTAAGATGATATAGACACTCAAAACATCGTGTACACTAGAGGTATGTACAAACAAGGGTAAAAAACAGCATTCAAAATCTAAGGTTAATATAAAAAGGAACAAATTAGGAAGGAACATGGACACAGATATTATGATATAAAATACACAAGAAACAGATGAGTTGGAAGGAAATGTCTGTAATGGTTACTAGATAATTTCCAGAGAAATTCAATAGGATTTTAATAACTGAGAAACAGAATGTCTGAATTTCTGGGAAGAGGAGTTACCATTACTAACATTCAGACTAATATCCTAATCTTTCTTATTATCATCTTATAACTGAATTTCTGCAATGATGAGTTATCATTATTTACATTCATATCATTATCCTCATCTTTGTTGCTATTGTCACCCGATCACAGTCTGACTTGAATTTCTGAGATGAGGAGTCATCATGATTTACATTCAGACTAATATCCTCATCTTTGTTGTTATCAGCAGATCACCTACTGACTGAATTTCTGGGATGAGGTGTTATTATTTACATTCAGACTAATATCCTAATCTTTGTTGTTATCAGCAGATCACCTACTGACTGAATTTCTGGGATGAGGTGTTGTTATTATTTACATTCAGACTAATATCCTAATCTTTGTTGTTATCAGCAGATCACCTGACTGAATTTCTGGGATATGGTGTTGTTATTATTTACATTCAGATTAATATCCTAATCTTTGTTGTCATTATCACCTGATCACCTTCTGATTGAATTTCTGGGATGAAGAGCTATCATTATTTACATTACTTACATTCATGCCAGATGAAAGAAAGTATAACAACCAAAATGTTGTGATAACAAGGACAATGATTAGAGATTAACAGTTTCCTTATAAGGAAACATTTGGCATTTATTGACTAAACAATTAGTGTTACTGCTAGTTGAAATTTATAAAATATTTCTATTGAAACAGATTTTCAGGAAAATAGGTTTCTCATGTCCAATAAATTGAGAAAGGCATGAACTCATTTCTTCTCACTCTCACTTATGGGGTAAATAGAGCAACATCCAATATAAAAGGAGAACTCAAAACTATGGAGAAGGTAACAGGAAACCACTCAAGAATTCATGGCCACTTTACAGATTATAAAGAAAAGGAATCTGTGGAATGATCACTTATGTCTGAAAGGCATTTAAAACTGTGGAGATTGCAAACTACTCCATTATCTTTCCTAAGAATGCATGTCATTCACGGGTAATAAAGAAAAGGAATCTGTGGAGAGCTATGATTGCCTATTTTCTCATGGGACATGGCATTTCAAACTACGTAAAAGGCAAAGGGAAACCGATCCACTCACTTTCCCAAGAAGTCATGGCCACTTTACAGATAAAGATAGGAGACCATGGAATACTATGGTCACCAAAGTCATAAAGAGGTATGGCATTAAATAAACAAAAAGACAAAACTGAAATAATTTTTAAAAAATAAGCAAAACAAATCATAGCTCTTTGAAGTGTTTTGCTGTTTTATCTTTTAAATTAGATCTTGATGGTGATAGCAAAAAAATTATTTAAACTAAATGTAATAATAATTCAAAGAATGTTAAATTTAGTTTCCATTGTTTTAAATCAGATTAACACATCAGTATTATTAAAAATAATTTTTTTAAAATAAATGTAAATGACTCCCAGAAATAATATTGGATTTTATAAATGATTATTAAAAGTTTCATAGTTCAAATGACTTTCCAAAATCTGACTAAATGCCCAACCATCAAGTATATTATTTTGTATCTATATGTGAATGGCTAGCTACGCATTTCCAACTTTGTCTATCTGCAAGGGTAGATAGCTATTCCATTTCAGACACCCACTCTGGCACATTTATTTTTTTTACAGAGCCAACCTGTAGTTTATGTGAATCTAAGCTGAGTGGACCGTAGTTACAGTTTCTGATAGAGAGAGCACATAATCTGGCATGAATGTAGATGAACAAGGCGAGTACACTCAAACCCTTGATCACGATGACTTGTGACTTCATGCTAGCAAAACCACTGATGGTTTCTGAACAGTTTCATCTACCCAATTTCACTCACAAAGCTTGGGTCAACTCGTGGCAGACGAATATAATCAAGAAGTCATCTCTGCGACAAATCGACTATGGTGAGATTTGAACCCAGGTCTCATGGTCAGAATGCTGATGCTCTTACCACTTCCATTATCACCTATATATTAATACAGTAATATCTACTTTTTTGAAGGACATATTGATGAGGAGGCAAGGAAAACAAGTGTGCAAATGGATGGCAAAGGGTGGGGGTACTGGGAGGGATAGTAAGAGGATAAACATTGCTTTGAGCTAAAAGGGAAGCTGTGGAGAGCCACAATACTCCACATCTTGAAGGCACATGGTGCATAAGAAAAGAAGTATCTACCTACCTTCCTATATAAAGTGTACAGCATGCTCTAAAAGAAAAATATATTAAAACTGCACCCACTTCAAAAGATTAACAGAGTAAAGGAGTAATAAAAATCAAGACTGAAAGCCTGTGTCTTTCTTTCATCTCTTCCTTCTTTTCATTTTGTTTCTTCTCTTGCTTTCTTTCTTTCTTTATCTTTTACCTTCCCATTTCCTTCTTCCTCTTCATAGAGTGCACAGATATTACACTGATCCAAGGCAGAAATGCCAGGATGCAACACTTCGACCAGTGTTCAAGTTTTTATTACTTTTTCCAGATAAAATTTACAGAAAAACCATCCAAAGTTCATAATGTTTTTGGATGAGTCATGACTAGAAAAAGTCAAAAGTTCTCAAATATAAAATTTATAAACTGCTTCCGTATAATTTTGATTCCGATGTGAGATGACTTAGATGCAAACTGAGCAAATATTATAACAATTTAAATGAATGGCTAGATGTAAGTTTAAGTTCTATGCTAACTGTTTCATCTCTGACACTTTATGCTTGTGGAGACTCTCTTCCGACTTCTTGCTTTCCAGTAAACTTTGATATTCAAAAAATTTTAATGCAATATCAATCGTTATCTTCTGTCTTTTTAATTTGCATTCTTTTATTGTTCTCACTCCTTAATGTTTTTCATATACTTTTTCACACTCAGTAACACCCTGTTTGTTAGTGGCTTTTTTGCCTTGCTTGGCGTGAAATTATTAAAAAAAAGATAGGACTTGTTAATCAGTTTTAGCAAAATTTGTTAGATATATATATTTCAAATGATATCTGCATGAGATAAAGGAGTATGGCTGTATTTCTGCCCTATAGCTCTCAGAATTAGTGGCATTACAATACAATGAATGATTTGACAAAGTTTAACCTTTGTACTCGCAAAGAAATGGTGCATCAAAAGGATAGTTTTTCTCTTGAGACTATTATTACTGTTTACTCTCTGGTGTATTATTTTAGAAATCTATGTTTAGAATTTTAATAAAATACAAACATAAGAAAATGGATTGTTAGATTTTCTTTGTTCTTGAGAATTTACAGCAAAAATATTAAACACTATTAGATTGTTTATTTACAAGAATAATTTTCCATTTACCAGATTATAAAACTATGGGAACCAAAATATATATGAAGGCAATTGTTTTTATTAATAAATTTATAAAAATTTACAAAATTATAAAAATATGTAATAATAAAATATTTATTATTCACCATTTTATGAAGAAATACATATGAACAGAACTTTTTATTCATAAATTTATAAAAATGTCTGTGAACAAGAAAATTTAAATAAACACATAACAACAAGTAACTGCAATTATAAACATTGAAAAAAATGCATTTTCCAAGCAGGTCTTTCATTTGCTCTTGCCACATAAATTCACTAAAATAGGTTGAGAGCATCTTTCCTTTGAAGGAAAACTTTTTAATTTTAGGCAAAATCACAAAGTCAATATTTTTGAGTTTGTATTTACCTAATCATTGGGTGGACAAAGTTTTCCTTGAGTATTACAGATGTAATTATAATTAAATTCCCAGATCAATTCTGTGGACAAGACAAATTGGTATTAGATGACAACTGGAAAAAAATCTTAGTTTTTTGCCGGTGTGTTTGTCTTCCAACTTTTTCAAGGTAAAAATGAAATCAAAATGTTTTTGTTGTTATAGTTACATTAAAAAATCCAAATTTACAAAAGAGAGATGCTTCTGTGTAAACTGCTTTCTGGCTAATGTAAATTTCTTTTATATTAAGAGTTTTTTTTTTCTTTCCATGTTGACAATATAGTTAAATTCCCAGATCAATTCTGTGGGCAAGACAAATTGGTATTAATTTATTGTTGTAGCATATCTACAAACGATAATGGGTTCATCCCCATTCACATAAATACAATGGTAAATACTCTATGTTGGTTTGCCGTTGAAGATTCATTGTGGAATTCACTTGACTCACTTCTAGCAGTTGATTACTTATACACACTGCTGGTGAATCTGATATGTGTTGTTCTTCTCCTAAGTATTACCATTCATTACCAACCTTTGTGTGATTATTCTATTCAGTAACGTTCCCTAAGTTACAACATTTACATTAACCAGAAAGAGACTTATGAAGAAGCATCTCTCTCTTTTTTAAATTTGGATTTTTTAATGTAACTATAACAACAAAAACATTTTGATTTCATTTTTGCTTTGAAAAAGTTGGAAGATGAAGCCCGTCAGCAAAAAACTAAGATTTTTTCCAATTGTCATCTTATACCAGATGTAATTATATAATTTTTATTAGATCATGATTATAAAAAAAATTAGAAAATTAAAATCAGAATTAGTGATATAAAATAAACTGAGAAGAAAATCTATAATGCTCGGAAAAAATCATGTTTATTTAAATTTTCTTGTTCTTTAGTTCACAGATGTTAAATAAAAAAATTGTTTTCATCGTTATTTATTTACTAAATGCTAAATAATAAATAGTGATACCTCAACTTAAGTCGTTTCAAGCTAAGTCATTTTCAAAGATACGTTGGTTTTTCTTAAATATTATATGGAAAAATAAAACTTGCCTTAGGTCATTTTACTCAAGTTTACGTTAACCATAAAAAATATTAGAAATGTCAAAAAACTAAAATAACAATAAACACATATAAAATTATATTCAAATTTAAAAATAATATTGTGTAATATATATATATATATATATATGTGTGTGTGTGTGCGTGTGTGTGTGTGTAATTTGGCAGCAACTTTTCTTTTAAACATGTAGTATTGAATGTTAAAGACAACATAGTCTTGCATATTTTCTTTTGAATTTTATCATATTCTCTAATGAGACTTTTTATTTGAAAATAATTTCAAAATAAGTATTGTCCATACGATGACCTACCGCTTTCGAACATCATTGTTCATCTTCAGGGTCAATATTTTCAGTCAAAATTTTTTTTTTTTAAACAAACATTTGCCAATTATCTTGTAGCGTAATCATGTTGCTACTTTTTTACAAACTAAATAAACGTTAAAATCCTTTTAAATTCAAAAGACGCGATGATGTTATCACGTGCAGGGCAAAAAAGATTTCCACTACACAAGCCAAAAGATCGAAGAATACGTTATAAAATTTAAATATATTATAAATATTGTAATATGTTACCAGAAATATTGTAATCTATACGATTAATAAGAGGTCTTTTGCTTTTAATATGTAATGCCTCTAAGATTTTAATATGTATATAAATTATTGAATCATCAAAACCAAAACAACTAATATAATAAAGTATGTTCAGCAGATATTCATATTTCAAATTCCTGCCAACAGGGGCACTCATGTGTTTTTTCCGCTCCAACACCAATTTTGAATTTAGACTGGTTTACATCCGTGCTCTGCCATTGACGTTCTTTCAGTTATATTTCAGTTGTGATTTAGAATACATTTTTGCCAATGGCACCGAAGAAAAGTCCCAGTACAAGTGCTAATGCTACGCGTAAAGCTATATCGCTGGAAGATGAGGTGGAAATTAATTATTTTATTCAGAACACTGTACAGACATATCATAAATAGTATAATAGGCAATAGGGAGTACTTATTTGCAGTTTGTGGTTATTTTAACTTAAGTCATTTTTTAACCTAAGCCATAACCTGCGGAGCCAATTAATGATGTAGGACAAGGTATAACTGTACTGTAGATGGTTCACATATTTTTATAATTTTGTAATTTTTTATAAATTTTTGAATAAAAAGACTTGTTTTCCTATTTATTTATTAATTGTTAAATAATACTGCATTGTAATTGCAGTATTATAATATTATTAATTGTTAAATAATACTGCATTGTAATTGCAGTATTATAATATTATTAACTATTAAATAATACTGCATTGTAATTGCAGTATTATAATATTATTAATTGTAAAATAATACTGCATTGTAATTTCAGTATTATAATATTATTAACTATTAAATAATACTGCATTGTAATTGCAGTATTATAATATTATTAATTGTAAAATAATACTGCATTGTAATTTCAGTATTATAATATTATTAACTATTAAATAATACTGCATTGTAATTGCAGTATTATAATATTATTAATTGTTAAATAATACTACATTGTAATTGCAGTATTATAATATTATTGTTAAATAATACTGCATTGTAATTGCAGTATTATAATATTATTAATTTTTAAATAATACTGCATTGTAATTTCAGTATTATAATATTATTAACTATTAAATAATACTGCATTGTAATTGCAGTATTATAATATTATTAATTGTAAAATAATACTGCATTGTAATTTTAGTATTATAATATTATTAACTATTAAATAATACTGCATTGTAATTGCAGTATTATAATATTATTAATTGTAAAATAATACTGCATTGTAATTGCTTCATATATTTTTATAATCTCATAAATAAACAATCTAACAACTGAACAGTGTGTAACATTTTTGTTTCTATTAAAATTTTAAACCTTTATAATTCTACCGGTCATTCGTGCATTGAATACTGCTGCCATATTTGGTCTGCTGCTCTTGCCGTATAGCTCAAGATTCTTGACAAAATTCAAAGAAGGGTCTGTAAAGTAAATGATCCTGACCTGGCATCTTGTCTCCGCTCACTTTCTCACCGACATGACATGGCTTCCTTCTGTCTTTTCTACAAATATTTTCATAGGAAACGTTCTTCTGAGCTTTTTTTTCTTTCTCCTGGAGCTTTGATTACTTGAATTCAAGCATGCTACGAGATTGACAACTTGGTCTATTGATCTAACTCAATGTAACTATTCTAACAGTTTCTTTTCTCGCACCTCTCACCTGTGAAACTCCTATCCAATTTCTTGCTTTTTTTGCCACCTGCATTTTTCAAAAATTTAAATACAATGTCAATTACCATCTTCTGTCTTCCTGAATCCTGTTCTTTTATTGCCCTTCCTCATTCCTCCCTAAAGTCTTTTCATTCTCTTTTACGCCTTATAATCACTTGCATCCTAGTGGTGGCAGAATCACCTTGCTTGGGATGACCCCCCCCCTCCCACCAAAAAAAACCTGCTATTTAAAAGAATAAAATTTACCAATAAAATATACAGTAATAGTGGTGTCAAGTAAACAAACATCCTTTTGACACACTGTTTTATTTTTTGTGGATACATAAGTTAAACTTTTTTACTGTAGATCACATGAACAGCAGTACACAATTTTTTTCATTCCTCATTAATTCAAGAACTTTCAATTTTTCACTTAAAGGAACCATTTTACTATTTCTCTTTGGCATATCCAAATTACCATAATCATTAGGAAAAGTCATAAATTATACTAAGCAAAATTTATAAGTTGTTTATTTTTGGGATTGCACACTGGTAACTGAATCCGAGGAAAGAAAAAACACAGATTAGGCCAGACCACTGTAAAAGTATTGTAAAAGTTATCTGGTCATAATGTGTATTGGTTACATATTGCTAAAAATGTTTCCAGAATGTTAACATTTGGATGGTTTTTTTTAAAGACCCTTTAAGGCCAGAAACACCTAAATGTGCCTGCAAGTTTAACTTGCTTACAATCTGAGAGTGTCTGAATGTGCCTGTAATTGGGTAACACTGTATTTCAATACACAGCATTAACACCCATCACATGATCAACTAAAGACACTGGAAATTTAGAAATTTCTAAAAGTATTTCAAGAACCATCTCCCATGATCAGTAGTAACTAAGGAGGCTAAATTTGGTATTATTTGAAAGTGAAATCAATTTACCTTAATATAACATCCACTTGTAAATGCTGGATTTTAAATGTTTTTGAGATATATTAATTTAGCTGCACTAATATCACATGTTCAGATTTTTCAATAATTCGGTCAGGACTCGAAGGATTTAATTCAAACCTCTTAAGGGCTAATAGGATTAAAAAGCATTTGAAAGCATTGTGGCTTTAATTACTAAATATGTTTAGTGACTAAATTTACTTGAAGACACACAAGTGAAAAAATCGACTTTACATTTCATCCACAGTTTTGATGAACTTTTTCAACAATGTCCTGGAATTATCACAAAAATAAATTTAACTGTCCTGAAATCAAAATATTTGCTCTTTGTTTCACATTATTATTTATAGTTGTTAGAAAAATACCATTATAAGGTTTAGGAAAATTCAAGAGACTAAAAACCAAATTGTTTGGTTACTTAAGAATTACTATTTCTTCTGTGCAGTTCATTGGTTTATTGCAGGGATTGGCAACATCCAGCCCATAAAGGTATTTTGTCTGGCTCGCCAACTTAAATGGACAATTATCTAATTAATTTGTGGAGCAAATGGCAGAAAAATATCAGATAGAGTTACTTGACTTACAATGCGATGAATTTTTTAAATTAAAAATTTCATTCAAACTCCACTGCTGACTTCTACAAGAAATATGCTTTGCCAAGCGGAAAATATAAAATCTTATTGAATATTATGAAAATGATGGTATCATTATTTGAAAGTACATATGCTTGTGAACAACTTTTTTTTGAAAATGAATTATACTAAAAGTTGTTTAAGAATAAAGTTGAGTGATGATCACCTGGATGATGTTTTGCTCCTGTCATTGAACTGTGGAGAAGTTATTGAACAATAAGCAGAAAGAAGTGTCTCATTAAATAATTTGCCATTTCTAACTGTATTTCGTTTGTAGTAAGAAATTTGCATTTTTTGTTGATTGTGTTAGTTGTTATTCTGTTATTCCTGCAGTAAAATAAGGAACCTTGTTTAAATAATATAACATTAACTTCAAACTGAGGCAGCATTCTAGACGGTGCAGTCTGAGGTCAAGAGATTGATATAATGGCCTTATGAAACACTGTAAAGCTGTCTAGCCCACCCTCTTCAAAAGTTCCTGACCCCTGGTTTATTGGATTTAAATGCTCCAAGAATTTGTGGGTTTTTACAGATTAACAACCATTTGTGGGTTACTTAAATCCAAAATATATTTAAGATTTTAAGAATAATTTTTATTTTGGTATGTGAATAATTTTTTATTTTGGTATGTGAATCCTAGCAACTGACTAAGTGTGGGAACTCAAGTGAATTGTCCAAAATTAAGAGCATCACCTGTTTCTAATTTTTTTGTTTTTAATCAATTCAAGCAAGGCAATAATGCCACTGAGGGTCAAGGTGTGACTAGGAGTGAAAGAGAATGAAAAAAACTTTAGAAGGAACCAGAAACAAGGGATAAACCTCTACTCTTGTTCAAATGACTGGGGAGAAGAGTGAACTGAAATTATTCAGATTTCATTAGTTCTTGCTTTAAGTTTCTCACTGTTTTAATGTAATATCAAGGAAACAGATATCATCAATGTCCCAAAAGCTAGAATATTTACAGATGAATTGATAATGATAACATTAACCATTTCCGTACAAGGAAACATTCAGCATTCATTGACCAAGCAGTCAGTGCTATGAGAGTGAAGCTTCTCTTCACTCCCTGGAGCTAGGATCAAAGTGTAATATCTGTTCTCTTCATCTCTAAGGTAATGATAATATTAGCCGTTTCCTTATAAGGAAAAATTCAGCTTTCATTAATCAAGCAGCCAGGGATGTTTTCAAATTAAATACATAAAATCTTTCTCTTAAAACACATTTTTAAGAAAACATTTCTCAAGTCCAGTAGTTGCTTTTTTTAGTATTGGTGGGGGTTTCCTTCCTAATCATTTATTTGTTTATCAATTGTATAATGGGTTTAAAGAAAGAAATTAGTAAAGAGAAGCTGAAGATTTGAATAGAAGGATTTGGAGAATGACATAAAAATTCTTGTTTCATATAAAATTACCTGAGAAAGGCTGAAAAATATTGCAGTTGTAATGTTACAAAAGCAATACTGAAAATATACAGGGTGGATGGAAAGAAACTCCCTTTTGAAAATTACTTATAACTCTTGTTAATATCACCAGCATATTTGCATGAAACAAAATATATTGTAGTTCTTAAAGTGGTAGAATTTCATTGCTAATTTCTCTCTTTATTTCTGTTGTGGTGTCCTCCCTCTAAAGAGTCTATGTTGGACTCTTCCACCTACTATAAAATTAGTAGGAGAGAAGGCCTTGGAGGAACAGTTGAATTGCTTGAACGCTAGGTCAACCAACACATACTCACTAGTTGTGTAATACTCTTCTGTTGTACTTATTGTTTAATATATGATATATTTGCAACACTTGTTTTAAGATGTTGTGACCAAGTAAATGGTTAAAGAAATAACAAAACAAGTGTTGCAGATATATCATATATTAAACAGTAAGTATAACAGAAGAGTATTACATGATTAGTGAGTGTGTATCAGTTGACCCAGCGTTCAATCTATTCAACTGTTCCCCCAAGACCTTCTCTCCTACTAAACTTATAGTAGGTGGATGAGTCCAACATAGACTCTTTAGAGGGAAGACACCACAACAATTTCATACTCACAAGTATGGCCCAGAATGACTCAATGCCTGACGCTGCATGAGCACGTTCAGCTAGCATCACATTACAATGTACAAGTACAGAGATGATGGTGCAGTGTTAATTGACCTAGTGCTTCAGCAGATGCCAAAACCATCAGAAATTGTCATTCCAAGCTGATGAGTATGTGATCTGTGGTAGACGTCCACAGAAGCAGTCATCCTTCAACATCCAGATTGGAAAATATTCTGCAAAAGGCAGAATTTTAACACGACTTCCCCCATTAGATTGTTCAAAATAAAACACATTTTATGAAAATCAACCAATAATTAATAAAGTTATTAACAATTTTAAACAGGGAGTTTCTTTCCACATACCCTATATATAGATAAATAAATTGACAGATAAAAAAATATACAAAAGAAAAAACAACAAATACAAAAAAACAAAACACAAACAACACAATTGTTTCACTACTATGCATGGGCGTCCACTGCCACTTTTCCGGGGTTGGGGTGTGGGGGATTAGTAGAAGTATATATCTCCCTGACAACCCTGTTACTAATAGTCAGGTAAGGGGCTAGAGAATGCTTAAACTGTGACTCATCCTGTGCTGTCACTATTTGTACTGACCCCTTGATCTGCAGCCTCTATGAGATTCCAGCTTTGAAGCCTCCCCGACCAGACCCTACATAGGAAGGCCTGGTCCAGGGAGATGCAATTAACCTGTGCCTACCCTGACTGCAGACGCCTATGCTACTATATACAAGAACAACAACAAAATACAACAAATAAGAAAAACATACACTAAAAACTCGCAAAATCTCGGGTAGCAATTTTGTTTTTAAGGAATAAGAATTGACTTAAAAACATAAAGAAAAGAAAATAGTTCTCTGTGCAAGGAACTAAATTTCATGCAGGGAAAAAGGTACCAAACATTTGGATAAAAAAGATAGAAACAAGAGAAAAAAAGTCTTTTTTTTTTTAAATACCTGAAAACTTGAAATTTTATTTAAAACAAACATGGGAATCATTTGTCATAATGGTTTTAATAAAGTGTTCTCTTGCCATCTTTGGAATGATAGAAACTTTGTATTTCTGTTAATGAACTGAATGAGCACATGTATTGGTAAACCAGTGGAATTCTACTGCACTAAAAGATATCTATCAATAATAATAAAAATATCAATCACATATAATTTGCATTTGGACTAATAGTCTCATATTTGTTGTTGCTGTCACAACATTTCAGCTGTTGTGCTTTTCAGCCTTCTTCAAGTGCTTGTTTATTCAGGTAACTTTTAGAGAATTTCGAACTAAACTATTTAATTTATTGGGGCAACTATTCTTGTTCCATCGTCCATGCCTAGAGATGTCTTGTTTTTTTTTTTTTTGTTTTTTTTTTAGTACTGCTAAGTTATTGCTTCTCCTAAGTTTGGGTCTGTACTACCTGGCTCAAGGATTGAACTCAAAATTTCTATGCCACTAAATTCACTTTAATCTACTGGTTGGATCAACAACTAAAGAATAGAGTAGGTTGATTTTCGATCAGTGGTATTGCACTCAATTTGAAAGTTGGGGTCTGACATAATAAATAATGATACAAAATATTTTTTTCCAAATTGTTACTGTTTTTTGAGGAAATGTGTTTGAAGATTAAGTTTAGGTTCAAAATCATAGTGTTGCAATTTCATTCCAATGATCATTGAAAAACTTATAGCAGAGCTTTATAAAATTTATAATTTACTGAAGCTTTACAAATTGTATATGGACAAGATGCATGGCACAATCACATTATTACTAAATCATTGTTCCATCAAATAAGAGAAATTTTATTGAACAATTTAGCTATATTATGATGTAAGATGTTATACCGTGCAGTAGTTTTAGTGTGATTTTCAATAAAATGTAAATTTAAAACATTTTGTCTTATAATCTGTTCCCAGCAGTTTTATAATGTTGTATACACTTAAATCTATTTTTAGTTTTTATTAATTATGATCGAACAAATGATCTAACAAATCTTATTCATTGAATAGTAAAATTTCAAAGTTATTTTGTAAGCAAAAACCTGCAGAAATTAGGTATTTCTGTACATTTTTCAGGCAAATTTAAAACTAAATGCTCAAAAATTTGTAAAAGCTATGAATCTAATTTCTGGTGTGAGTACTTATGACATCAAACCCCAGCTTTCACACCAAGTGCAATGATGATTTTTCTAAAAAAGTGAAAAAAATCAACATGGTCTACTGAAGAAGGCTAGAGGGCATGGAGTGAAACATTGCAATAATAAGAACAAGGATGAGGACATGAGTTCAAATGTATATAATACAATATAAATAATAACTACTTATCCTAGAAATTCAAAGGGAAACTGATCTTGTATGTTTAAATATAACGATAAACAAAGCATTGTTACTGAATAAAGGTACCCCCAAAAAGTGTTAACATAATGCCAAAAAAAAAAGTTAGGTTATTTGTAATTGAATGATAAATATATGGGACTGATGTGTACATACAATTGAAAAAGGGAGATAACTATTAATGCTAATTATAGAGTACTATCCCTGGTTTAACTACTTATTTGTGTTAGAGTAAACATTCTGGGCACAAAAAAGCTCCACTTCTGCACCTAATACACAGATGAGAGTTTAATCTGAAAAGGAGCAAATTCAATGATAATCCTTTCTTAATCTTACAAACTTATCTGCAGTCTAGTCTACAAGATAAGTCACATGACTTATCTTGTAGATTTCAAAGCAGTTCAACAATAACATTTACTGTCATTCATTCACATTCTCTTCATGAGACAAAATAGGTGTTTTGTTATCAAACTTCAAACTATTTATTAAAAGTAAAAGCAAACAGATGTTTAGTATTTACATTATAGTCGGACTATTGTCCTCATCTTTGTCGCCATATTTGTCACAACGTTTCGGCCGTTGTACGCTCCGGACTTCTTCAGGTGGTTGGAATTTCGAACCGAACCTTTTATTTCGATCACTGGGGTAGACTGTTCTAGTTCCACGAGCCATGTTTGATGGATGTCAGTTATCAGTTATCTCCTGGTAATTTTCCCTTTGAAAGTTCTCCACTGCCTGAACCAGGTATTGAACTCACACTCTTTGGGTCTGTCACTGGATCTAACCAACGCCTTTATCCACTGTACCATGTGTCCTTGAGGACATCTGGGTATGAATTTCTGAGTATTATAAACCTAATTTTTCAGCAACCATTTTTTACCAGTACTCATATTGCAATTTTGCTGTTGTCATTGCATGTTTTTACCAGATCTCATATTGCAACTTTTTGTTATCATTGCTGTTCTCTGGCACTCCTTATTACTGGTTCCCATATTGTATTTATTTCTATGCTTGGCCGACTCAGGAGATTTTTGTGGCCTAGCATATGTGCTGATTCCTTAAGTTTACGAATTTTCCAATGGTGTTCCCTGTCTATGATCTCAACCTGATCCCACAGGGGACGGTGATCTCCCTTCTCTCTCCATATGTGGTCAGCCACGCCTGATTTTTCTACTTCCCCTCGCGTTACAGCTTTCTGGTGTTCTTGAAGCCATGATTCAATAATTCAGTATGCTTTTTTAGGTAGTAACTCTCACCTTCTTCAAAAACAAAACAAACATTTTTATTATTCTAAATTCATATAATTTTAAATTCATAACTGAATGACCAAACAAATACTCTTGCCTCTAGAATAAGGGGAGGGTACACTCTAGAATAAAAGGGGGATACATTGAGAAATCAATGTTCATTAATCTGTATTAGTGGAATATTCAGTACATCTCATATACATACTAATGAATATATTTTAATTACTACTATTTTCAGAAAATGTACCCCCAACTTATCTGAACACCCAGTTTAACCTTTAGCACTCAGAATTAGTAATATTACTTCCTTTTTCACTGAATTCTTTTTCAAGGCCTCTTAATTGCAGTATCCATATTGTTAATTTCACTCAAAGTAGTTTTCTCTTTCCATAGCAGATTATGACAACACCACTATGAAATTCAAACACACTATTGTTCAGGGATCAGAGTCACCTTCAGTGGCAAGAGAAACTTTTTGTACAGTAAATGAAGTCATATACAAAGTGATAAAGGTTAAATTTTGGGAAACTGAAAAGATACCATGCTGTTTATTCAAGAAGCAAAGGTATATGACATTTTTATGAAATTAAATCCATGCAATGTAATTTTAAATTTATATATAACTGGATGACTAAAGAAACATTATTTTTATAAATTGATAATATTTTAAATTCATGTAATCTAATTTTAAATTTATATGTAATGGAATAAGAAATATACAGGGTGTCCATAAATTATTTGTACAACTTCCACAGTTTGTTGCATCTGTTAGAATTTGTTGTATCCTTAAAGAGGTTACAAACAGACAAAGGTGGTACTTGAGTGAAAGGAACAGCAACATGGACATAGATGAAAGAAAGAGAGGTTTATTGTAAAAGAGAATACACTACTGAAAGACAGGAAATCAGTTAGCAGGATAGTAATTCCTGAAGCAAGTTCCCAGGTATATCCTGTGCTCACTATATATATCTACCGATATAGTCAGTCCACAATAAAACGATAGGGAGAGTGGGACATTACAACAAAAGGTATGACATTTTTATGAAATTAAATTCATACAATGTAATTTTAAATTTATATATTAGGTTGGTGCAAAAATAATGTTGTTTTATATATATAAGTTGAACGTCAAAAAACGACATTATTTTTGCACCAACCTAATATAACTGGATGACTAAACAAGCATATTATTTTTATAAATTTAAATTGATAATATTTTAAATTCATGAAATCTAATTTTGAATTTATATGTAATGGAATAACAAATATGCAGGGTGTTCGTAAATTATTTGTACAACTTCCACAGTTTGTTGCATCTGCTAGAATTAAAATTGATCAGTATGATTCTTTGCATGTTAAAGAAATATTATTAAAGTTTTAATTTGGGCTTTTTTAATTCACTTACATTTGTCTTTTCAGGTAGATGTTTAAAGTGCTTAATTTTTATCCCCGACGTTTAATGAAAATGATGACAACACAAAGAAAGTGCAATGTCTATCCTGGTTTGTACAGACCCACTTGGACACTAAGGCCTGGCAGAATTACAGCACAAAGAATGAAAAAGAACCACCGAGTCATGTTAGCATTCATGCTGGATATAAGAGCTTTATAGAAATTGAGCATTGCCTAAATGTATTTAGGAAATACTCAACCCTAACCCTTCAAGACAACAAATGAAGCCCATCTGGAAGTGTCCTGATATCTTTAAATAAAGCTTTATTTATTTCACTATAAGTTAAAGATAAAAAGTAGATCAAATATGGATCAGAATCTGACAGGATGATAAGAGAAAGAAATGGAAATGTATATCAAACAAATGTTTCACTTTTCTTAAAGCTTTGTCAGAAATTAAGAGAAAACAGACAAAAATATATTTAACTATGTTTTCCAATAAACTCTGTATAGTTAATCTTCAGTTTTCCATATTTTATGAACTTTTAAATCTGTACAAATAATTTATGGACACCCCGTATAACATTTTTACGAACTGAAATTACATGGTTAAGTATCCTTGCCATATTCATATAAGAGCAACTGATCTATAGTTTCTAGTTAGTTTCAAGATCTGTGGAAAATTATTCTAAACTTAAAGAAGAATCAGCAATATTATTGGTCCTGATCTGGTAGCTCAGTTCGGCTTCAATCACTTTCCCATCACTGAACGGTTGCCTCTCTATGCCTTTTTTTTATAAATACTTTCATGATAATTATTCAGATGAGCTCTTTACTATGGTACCTAGACTTCATGAATTTAAGCACAGTACTAGTCTGGCGTCAAGATCTCATCAATTTGTTGGCTAGACGTAACCGTAAGTTACCCTACCTAGACTTAACCTCTTTTCGAATGTAACTCATATTTGATACAATAGTCGTCAGTATAAATGAACACACTACTGCCCCTTGTCAAAATGATTGGATTTCCCTGTAGCCTTGGAAACAAATATTATGAATGTATGTGCTTATAAAATTCAGTAAATTTCAAAATAGGTTATTCCAAAATTCACTTGAAAATGAAACGGAACTAGAGCCTTTAATTTACTTATATAATTGAATTTGATGTTTTTAGTTTCTGTTTTTGAAACATGGTAATTCCTGTGTAACGATGGAATCATATTTTTAAATAAATTTATAATATTTACGCTCTGTAAATTTGCATTGAGCACTGTTTTGTAAAAATAAAAATATTAATAAGAAGACCGGATTATATATCTTAGTTCTTTCTTTTATTATAATATTATAATATATTACTCTTGCTCCGTATGTGGCCTCCTTTGTAAATCACTAGCGGGTCCTAAATGCCACTTAAGATTATTGCACAAAATTTCATAACTGAATCAACTAAGCTGTCAGATCCTCAATACGTCGAAACCAACAGGAGAGTCCATTAATTTTTTTTTTTTTTAACATACATGTATTAATACGTGCGATAAACCTGTCTTCATCAGCCGCCAACCAGGAGTGATATCATGGTTTCGGTGGCTATGGCGGGACTACCACCCCTAGTGCCACCAGCAGCATTTATATATATACTGATATACGCACTAATCTATGGTTCACATAACTAATTTCTGAATTAGAAATTAAAGGTTGAAATATAGATAAGTATGAATGCAAACTGAAATTTTTACCTAGTTTATTGCCAAACAAGAACTTAAATTAGATATTTATTTATAAGACACCTAATGGCTTTAACTTCTTATTGTACCAGTGTTATCTCCCTTGTGAAAACATGGAGAGAGACACACACATACAGATATATGTATATATAGACACAGACATTTTTTTCTTAGTTATTATTTTCAGTGGGCACACATGTTCGAGTTGCTGTTGTTGTTTACATTTTGGGTACAAAAATGAAGCCAGCAGATATAGATTTATAGAAGTCCCAAGAGCCTTTCTTAAGGAGGTAATCAAAACTTTGCACTATCAAGATGGCCTCTCATAGCCAAACAGGTAGTGATAGGTTTGGGCTATAGAGGTAGTTTCCTTGATGGAAAAAATAGAAACACTTCAATTTCTTTTGGTAGGCAAAATCTTTCATTAGTAGAACATCACGATCTAGGCCAGTTGTTAATAATTTCACTGTTTCGGGACAACAAAAATAAAACAGAGATAATAAATGAAACATGTACCCACTAAAAATAATAAGAAATAATGTCAGATTAAAAACTCACTTAAAAATAAAAACACATATAAATGCATATTTAAGGGTACATGGCTGAGTGGCTAGAATACTCACTTTCTGACCATGAGACCTAGGTTCAAATCTCACCATGCACGACTTGTCAAGAAGGTTATTTATTGATGATATTGGCCTGAGGAGACAATACCAGTGTGTGGTCCTTTCGCAAAGCACCTGTAGACCATACCACAGGTTGAGCCAAGCTTTGTGAATGAAACAGGATAGATGGAACTGTTGGAGAGCTTTCGATACTTGTACGAAACAAGAAGTTACAAGTCATCATGACTGAGAGTTGGAGTGTATTGGCCTTTTTCAAACTTGTTCATATATATATATATATATATATATATATATATGTATGTACACACACATATATATACACATGTATACACACATATATATATATACACATATACATATACACACATATATATACACAAATATACATGTATATACATATAAACACATATATACATACATATATACACACATATACATATACACACATATACACATATATACACACATATACATATATATATACAAATATACACATATACATATATATACACATATACATATATATATACACACATATACATATATATATATATATATATACATATATACACACATATATATACATATATACACATATATATACATATATACACATATATATATATACATATAGACACACATATACACGTATATATATATACATATAGACACATATACATACACACATATATACATACACATATACATACACACATATATACATACACATATACATACATACACACATACAGATACACATACAAACACATATATATATACACACATACATACACAAACACACATATATATTATTGAGACTGTCAATCTACAGCAGTGGGTAGACAGCACTAAATGATAAGATCCCTATAAGACTTAAGACTTAAACTCATGACCCTTTTGCCTCAGGAGAAACTTGATCTCTTCTTTCATCTTGAATTTTCATCATAAATCTTTAGTTTTTAGTTGTTTTGTTTTTTTTCTTATCACAACTTTTGATCAGTGAATCCTGTCAAAATGATAGTTTTCAAAATTGCCTTATATATTTACCATATTTTATGTGCAGTCACACACACTTACCTGCAAAGATGACAAGAGAAAACAATATTTAGAAAATGTACAACATTAAATAACTAAGTAAAGAAAAGGTTGGTATATGATAAACACTGTAGCACAAATATAAACAGACACAGACAAAAAAAAAAAAAAAAAAATCCAAGCCTGAAATACAAGAATAATCAATGGAGGTGGCTAAAGAGAGAAATGGTAAACCATACAGGGAAGGGGTTTACATAATTACAAGCATGCTAAGTACAGTTGCAACTCACTGGTGAAACTTGGCCATCCCGATAAAGTTCATCTTGAACAGTACACAATCGGGCCAGAACACGCGCATGAGCCTACAAAATAAGGGTGGCAGGGCGTCATCACTGGGGTAACACAAAACAACAAAACACACTCACACACGCACACAGAAGGTAATCATTATCTGTTAGTATTATGGCCTGATGACTGTCAGTTTGGGTTGTCTCTAGTAAAATTAATCAAGGAAAAAAATGTGTTAAAAAATCAATCTTTGATTAAAAGTACTGTCCTGGGGCCAGTTAGAAAAAAAAAACATGCACCACTGAAAGTTGGTAAGAATAATTATTAATAATATTTTTTGCTGGTGGCATTACTCAGATAAAAGTCAGTTTCCTTTATTTAGATGAAAATTCTTTTTCAAGATTTACAATTTTTGCAACAATCAGTCAATCATTGTTTAACCAAATTTTTGACCTAGAATTAACAATATGAAACTGTCTCTCTCTATCTCTCTCTCTCAAG
>OZ038518.1:35743326-35763326 GCA_964036315.1 Acanthosepion esculentum
GAACCGGAAACCCAATTCCGAAAAAGGAAACCAGCAAGAAACCTTTACTCCTGTCCAAAAAACCAGGACTGTCACATTTTTGGGACAGTGGATAGTAACGGGTTATAGGTCGAAATATAATACTACCATATATACTTGAGTATAGGCTGACCTGAATCTAAGACGACTCTCAATTTAAGTCCAAGAAATGGGCAAAAATCCAAATTTCATGAAAGGCTGCTGATCAATGCCTAATGTTAAAAATGGCACAGTTTTGAAAACTCCTAAGAATATTTTAAGAACTTTTAATATTTTGATACCTAAAACGTTTTAAAGTACCATTTAGAGAACAGTTTGCATTTTACAATGCCATTAAACAATTATTTTTCAACATGTCATCTGTTTCATAATGTTTCAACAAGTTGTTGTTTTTCATTAGCCCCATGCAAAGCATGAACAGATGTTTTCTTATCTGAGAAAATCTACCTCCGGAAGATCTGATTCTTCAGGGTTGTCGATACCTGGGAATGTGCTTGTGAGAAACTATGATCAGAACAACAAGTACAAGCCTATTGTACAAGAAATTGAGCTGATTCAGGTAAATCCCAGTTGTTAGGTTGCCAAATGGAAAAGAAAATAGTGCTTTTCACTGCCATTTCACTCCTACTAGGGAACAACAACTCCTGAACTTGAATCAGTTAAATAGCCCTATGCCAGATTCAGATGGAAATAAAATACCTAACTCAGAAGATACTGTACCACAACTAGTGCCTAGTGATTCAACTGAAGGGGCTGAACCAGGAACCTGTAACACCCTAGCCCAAACACTGCAAAAAGCACTAAGCATATTACCAAAGAACTAAAATGACTTCAGATAAACACTAACAAAAAAAAAAAAAAAAAAAATTATAAAATTAATTTGGTTAAGTTTTTTGGAAACTGCATTTCTTTTCTTTTCTTTTGCCAAAATAAAATATTGCAAATTTATATTGTCAGAAAAAAGAAAGAAAAGTTGGGGAGAATACTGTATTCATATGCAAATATCCACCTGATAAATAGAAGTTGATACTGCTGGAGGCTAAACAAATCCTAACCTTGAAGATAAAACTACAAGAGAAATAGTAGTGAATACTTTTAATCAATTATAGTTTACAACAAAAGCCATTAAAATGCAAAGGGTTACTGAGTGCGAAAGAATATATTTCTCAAAGTTTTTTTGTTTACAACCTTTTATCCACCCACAAAAGAAGACCGTTTTCATGCATCCACCCTTTTTGTATGACAATAACTCTAGATTTTGATTGACTGATTTGTTTTATACAGGCTATTTTAAAGCCAGGAAATATTTGTAAGAAATTTCTGGTGACAATAATTGACTGATACAAGTCTGACTAATTAATCCATAGCTGTGAGGGAAGAGGTGGATTCATACCTGTCCAAAGGGTATTTGCACGTAATGAACCCAACTGGAATTGGAACTCAGCTCACTGATTTCCAACTCCATGCCATTATCCATTACACCACCTACATATCCAAGCTTACAGCACCTGATAATCCTGGTATTTTCAAGTGGTCACTCATAGGTAGTGACCCGGTTTGACATTGCTTAACTTCAGAGGGACTCACTGTAAAGTAATCTCTCCAGATATTTGAGCTGTTTTGTTACATACATGGTAAAACTGTTGAAAATTGGCAAAATACTGATTGAAATATAAGACTACCCACCCACTTTTATCTTCAATTTGTCACATATTTCTTGGCATACAGATGAGTATATATGATAGATTTTTATAAAGCTGTAATCAATACAGGATATTCCTGTGCCTTTTCTATAAATATTTTCATGGTAATTGTTTTGATAACCTGTCATAGTATCTGTTCTGATGAGCTTTTCTCTTTGGTACCTTGTCTTTACAAATTCAAGTGCAGTACTAGATTGGTAGCTAGGTCTCATCATTTTACAGTTGTAATGGCTTGATGTAACTGTAACAGTTTCTTCTACTTGTCGAGCTATTTTTTGGCTTCTTACTTTCCAGTCAACTTTCATTTTCAAAAATTTAAATGCAATGTCAATCATTATCTTCTGTCTTCTTAAGTCCTGTTCATTTATTGTTCTCTCTCCTTATTGTTTTTCTTTTTCTTATATTCTCTCATTCAGTAACCCCTTTGAATCTTAGTGGCTTTATTGCCTTGCTTGAGGTGAAATGATTAAATTTTTTTTTTTAAACCTTTAATTAATAACATGAGAAGATACTGATGAATAAATAAAAGCTTTTGTTTGACATTTTTCACCACCATTTTGTTCAGAGTTAAAGTTAGGGTACACCCTGTATGTGATATTAAATCTATATCTATCTATATATGTAGCTTCAACATTCAACATCATCACTTGATAAGACACCAGGTGTTGAAACAAAATGGCTATTTTTGTAGTGATTTTATAACATATTTATGTTATAATTTTTAAATAAATAATCATATTGGCTCTACTCTGTATTGAGCACTCTTTTAAGAATAGTAACTGTTGGTTATTGGAATTTATTCCGTATACACCTTATATATACATATATATACATATATATATATATATATATATATATATATATATATATATATATATATATCTCACACTCATTTATTATGCTACATATCTATATCAAAGGACATATAGGTAGTGTAACAGTTATTGATGTATAAAATGGAATCAGCAGGCTGACTACTGTTCACTCCAAAACTAATGCTCTCTCCCCAGCAATAGGTTAAATAGCTGGGTAGATTAGACTCTCTAGGCTTGGATGGAAGACAGTCTAGAAGATGCAGTACTCTGTATTCAAAAACAGGGAGAAGGCAACAGGAAACCACTCCACTATCATACCAAAAACCTCACAGATATTAAAAGAAAAATATGAAGAGCCATAACTGCATTCATTCTGAAGGAACATGGCATTAAAAAAAAACTTTTACATCTACTTCCAGCATCTTAAACTTACTTTATATCAAAATAAACTGGTGAATAAATAAAATCATTTTTTCTGTTGGATTTGTGGGACATACTATGTAAGTGTTCATCTCTCTCATTATATATAAAATCTTCATTCATTTAAATCAATTATGGGGCAAAACTTACTGCAAAATTGACCAGTTCTAGCTGATTAAAAAAAAGGCTCAATGCATAAACTGTAGAACAATTCTAAGGACTCTTTTGAATTTTAAATTATATAAAAATTGTCCAAATGTTTTGTATATCCGATTGCTTTCGGCTATACTTTTAGCCATTATTAAGCATTCTGTTAACTCTCAATACGTACTTAGAACAATGCATACATTCAGTTAAAAGTAAAAATAAAATCATCCTTGATAATGGCTAAAATATAACTGAAACTGCTCAGACATACAAAACATTCAAACAATTTTCTACATAATTAATGTCCAGAAAAAAAAGAAAGTTATAAGAACACAAGAAAAATTAAATAAAAAGCTGAATTGCAGTACCTTGTCAGTCGTTTTTAATGAAACTATGGAGCCCATAGATTTTAGGGATGGTGGGGTGGTAATTAATAAGCGAAAACCAAATCTTATCTTCATTACGAATCAGACTCTTATAGGACTTATTAAATTCTTTAAGATTTTTAGAAACCTGTAGAGGAGAGATCTGTTCATAAGTGCCTCTGTCATTGAGCAAGTCCAACATTTTCTGGTTGTACGCAGCAGTGTCCATGACTACGACCCCTCCGCCTTTATCCGAAGGAGATATAGTAATATCACTGTTCGTAGACAGGGATTTTAAAGCGTTCATATACCTCTTGGGTAAAGTAAACTCCATATCTTGGCAGTCCAAGGAGGCAGCTAAGATGCCTTGGGTAAATCCTTTATGGAAGTCGGTGTCACTGTGTCTGTAATTAAGATTTATCAGTTTGCTAATGTTGTTGTTTTTTAAACCAGTTGCAAACTTTAGACCAAAGCTAAGGGCTTCAGTCTCTATGGTACTAAGTGTAGTACTGGAGATGTTTGTGACTAGATCGGCTCTGCCCATCTTCTTCCAACTGCTGCGATCACATAAAGTGTGAAGTTTTAGTTCTAAATTCTTGAGGTGTTTATGATTAATTCTGGCCACCTCAGAACGGAGTCTCTCAGCTGTGTTGTGAGACAAACTGTTTTTTCACTTTAGTTCACGTCCTAGAAGTGTGGCAACATTAAAAGTTTGTTCCTTGGAAAATTTTAGGTCTCTAACTGATGATTCCAGGTAGAGTTTGACGAAGAAAACAAAATCAATGGTGGAACCAATGGACAACTTGCCAAAGTTTAAAACTATTATCCAATGTGTCTGTAAGCAGCAATCCCTCTTTTATAAAGTTACTGTGATGAAACTTTTAATTTCATTTTTCTTGTATTCGTACTTGTGTTTTCTTTTCTGGACACAAAGTGAGTAAAAACTGTTCAAATGTTCTGTATTTCAGCTATACTTTTAGCCATTATCAAGGATGAATTTTATTTTTATTTTTAACTCAACGTATGATATTATCGAGTCTTATTAAAACATTTAGACAATTTCTTTTACCCCCAGGAAAGAGGAAAATTATAAGAACACAGGATAAAAAAATGTCAGTTGTTTTTCTGAAACTTTCATATAAAAGAGGGATTTCTGCCAAAATACACAATATATATATATATATATATATATATATATATAAAAAAAAGAAGAGTAATACATTTCAGATGCAACAAGGAAGGTCTTCAGTGATGCACTGTCTTCATAGCCGATTTCGGGTTTTGCATCATATCGGCTCCAACAGCAACCCCGACCTAATTCCACAAGATTCAGGCCGCCTCCTTGATAGCGTTTTGCTACGCACTTCGACATTGCAAAAAAGATAAATAAAATATGGCTAGGATTCCGACCGTTCTTATTGACATACGTCAGTCAACATCAGCCAATGAAATAAGGACTTTCCCCCCTTCCCTCCTATATAGTCTTGTATTTTGCTACATCCGGTTTTGTTTTGCGCTATTTCCTGGAATTCGTAACGAGGTAAGCTGGACTCGTTCTTGCAAGGTTCAATCCAATGTTTACATTTCATTAAATACTAATTCAATAACTTAACTCTACCACTTACATTACCCCCCGCCAAAAAAAAAATACCAAAAAAAAACCCTCAATAATTCTTACTATTCTATAACAATCTTTAAGTCTAACCCTATACGAAACCGTTCATTACAAAGTTATCTTGTACTATTTATTTTAAAATTTCTTACTAGAAATATATATATATATATATATATAAAAGTGGACACTGACATCAACACCCAAAGGCAACAATATGTTATTTTGAATAATACAATAGAATACTGACAATGCATCAGTGACCTGCATATATAAATAATTGAGCAAAAACACAACACGCATGGCCTGATGATTGCATTTAACATGAAACAGATGGTCACCTCTGGGTGTTGACTTCAATGTCCACTTTTATATTTACATATGCTCTATCCCTGATATTAAGCACCTGAATCTATAAATATAGCATACCTTAAAACTATATTTTAGCATATATATATATATATATATATATATATATATATATATATATATATATATATATATATATATAAATAAAAACAGACCACTTTAAGGTTCCATGTAATAAATTATTTCACCACAGCCCTTTTAAAGGACTGCGGATCATCAGACTTTACTTCCAAAGGTTGAAACGAAAAATGAAAAGAAATTTACACATTTTTGACGGGCAGTACTAAGTATATGTAAATTAACAATTACCTAGTTTTTTCGAAAACTAAATTATATATATATATATATATATATATATATATATATAGTTAAATTCCCAGATCAATTCTGAACAAGACAAATTGTTATAAGATGACAATTGGAAAAAAAAATCTTAGTTTCTTGCCAATGCATTTTGTCTTCCGACTTTTTCAAGGTACAAATGAAATCAAAATGTTTTGTTATAGTTATATTACAATTTGGATTTTGTATTCTAACTATAGCAACAAAAACATTTTGATTTCATTTTTGCCTTGAAAAAGTTGGAAGACTGAACGCGTCAGCAAAAAACAAAGATTTTTTCAATTGTCATCTCATATCACACACACACACACACACACATATACATATATATATATATATATACACACACACACACACACACATATACATATATATATATATATATATACACACACACACACACACACACACACACACACACAGTGTGTGCAGTAGAAATACCTCCCACATAGCGGTAAGGCATTAACTATTTGAAGACATCATTTCGTGGGAAGTATTTCTGCAGCACCTTACATATTAGGAACTGTGACCGTGTCCAGAATTATGTAGAAATGTATTTGTTGTTTTTTAGTATTAACACATTTCAAATGCTTTCACACATTTATGGATCATTTGTCTTCTTAAATGTTTACACTATTTGTATTGTCCGGACTGCTGTCCTCATCTTTATTGTCAATATTCACAATATTTCGGCCGTTGTACACTATGCCCTTTTTCAAGTGATATACATTGCAATTTTGAACTTAGCACTTTATTTACTCTACTGGGGGTAGATTGTTCTAGTTCCACGTGCCATGCCTTTTCTGGATATCTCAGTTTCAGTTATTTCCCTTTCATAACTCAACTCTCCAAGTTTTTGTTCACCTCTGCTGAGGCCAGGTATTGAACTCACATCTTTTTGGATCACTTTTATCCACTGGGCCATAAAGAAGGCCAGAACATACAATGGCTGAAATGTTGTGAATATGACAATAAAGAGACAGCAGTCCAAACAATGTAAATAGTTACAATACCTCATCTCAGAAATATAGACAGATGTTCTTAAATGTTGTTCAGTTATTGCTCGTCATGTTATCACTGAGTCTCTTCTATCCAGCCCAGGGGTTGAATCTTAATTACAAGATGAGATATCCCTAGATATGGACAGCAGGTCAAGAACAATTTATGCCTGTATATTAAATATAGGTTTCTATTCAGAATTCTTTGACGGTTACCTGGATCGACAGAAACCTGAAGAAGGCTGGAGAGTACAACAGCTGAAACATTGTAATTGTAAAAAAAAAAAAAATTACAAGTCTTCTCATGGTCAAACAATAATTTTTTAGCACTATACAGTTTTACTTTCTAATTATCAAAAGACATTTTTTGCTTTTTACTAAAGGATGGTGGCAAATAAAATTCACTTTATGTATTTTAAATTTGCTAAATCATCTTTTACAAGCTTTTACTACGCTAGCTTTAGATAGGTTCAGCTGGGGTCAATGTAAGAAACTGTTCATGGAATAATATATTTTGCATAAAAGTAACAATATTAAAAACAAAAACCGAAATCAAGAAATTTCTAATCCCTGTCAACAAGGTACCCATTTTGAAAATCAAAATTCTGACTTTGTACTTGAGGCTTGGCATGGTTAAGAATACACACATATTTCAGCCAAAAGGCAGGCTGTTAGTTCATGTTATTATTATGGAAGAATATAGTGTTGTCGCCTGTGCCAAACACTTTTTATACTCAAGAGAAAACAAAGAGAAGAGAAAGAAAAAAATATTACGGGTATTTGAGTAACTGCCAATAAAAATATTGAAAGAATCAGCTGCCAAGGGCTTTGTGAGAAGGCCGATTATAATTTCATTTCCAGCCAATGTTTTAAAATGATTTAGATTCTTGGCTGGATTTTGATCAAAGACAGAGGGGAGGAGGAGATATAGATGGAAAAAAGAAAAAAAAAGAAAAACAAGAATTACCAGTTGTAAGAAAGCCAGAGGATAACCTCTTTCATGTAGTGAAAAAACAAAAGTAATGCGGTTTATTATTCTTTTACATGTCATGTCCCTTCAGGATATGGGTAATCATGGCTCTCCACAACTTCAGGTCTCTTGTTGTACTGTAACTCTCGCCTCTATACCGCCCCTCTCTGTGGTCCTTCATCTGCCAAACCATTTACACAGATTCGTTAATTAGATTACAAGAGAATGGCTTAGCCAATAAATAGACAGATAAGATCATGGCTCTCCACAACATCTTATCTCTTGTTATTTTAAGTAACTTTTGTCCATTCACCATAACTTTTTATGGTTCTTGATCTGCCATCCATATAGTTGGATTTGTTAAGTAGGTTATTAGAGATGAGAGGGTTAGCAGTGTTAATAATAAATAGGTAGATAAGATCATGGCCCTCCAAAACTTCCTGTCCCTTGTTATTCTGTAACTCTTGTCCCTTTACAATCTCTGTGTGGTCTCTTATCTGCCAACCATTTACACAGATTTGTTAATTAGGTGACAAAGAATAAGAGGATAGCTTAGTCAATAAATAGATAAGATCATGGATCTCCACAATATCCTGTCTCTTGTTTGTTTTTTAAGTAATTTTTGCCTGTTTACCATAATTATTTGTGGTCTTTGATCTGCCATCCATTTACTCAGATTTGTTAAGTAGGTTATTAGAGATGAGAGGTTTAGTGGTTTTGTTAATAAATAGGTAGATAAGATCATAGCTCTCCACAACTTCCTGTATCTTGTTGCTCTAATGACCTTTGACACTTTATAATCCCTCTTTGTCCTTGTTCTAACATCAATAACATAATTAGTGTTGTAGCATACCTACAGACGATAATGGGTATGTCCCCATTCGCATAAATACAGTAGTAAATACTGTATGTTGGTCTGCAGTTGGAGACTCATTGTGGAATTCACTTGACTCACTTCTAACATTTGACTACTACTTCTATGCACCACTGGCAAATCTAATGTGTGTTGTTTGTGTCCTTAGTATTTTCATTCATTACCAACCTTTGTGTGATTATTTTATTCAGTAACCTTTCCTAGGTTACAACAATAGTAAACATCATTGGCCAATGCATTTTCATAAATAGTAGTAAATACTGTATGTTGGTCTGCATTTGGAGACTCATTGTGGAATTCACTTGACTCACTTCTAACATTTGACTACTACTTCTATGCACCACTGGCAAATCTAATGTGTGTTGTTTGTGTCCTTAGTATTTTCATTCATTACCAACCTTTGTGTGATTATTTTATTCAGTAACCTTTCCTAGGTTACAACAATAGTAAACATCATTGGCCAATGCATTTTCATAAATAGTAGTAAATACTGTATGTTGGTCTGCATTTGGAGACTCATTGTGGAATTCACTTGACTCACTTCTAACATTTGACTACTACTTCTATGCACCACTGGCAAATCTAATGTGTGTTGTTTGTGTCCTTAGTATTTTCATTCATTACCAACCTTTGTGTGATTATTTTATTCAGTAACCTTTCCTAGGTTACAACAATAGTAAACATCATTGGCCAATGCATTTTCATAAATAGTAGTAAATACTGTATGTTGGTCTGCATTTGGAGATTCATTGTGGAATTCACTTGACTCACTTCTAACATTTGACTACTACTTCTATGCACCACTGGCAAATCTAATGTGTGTTGTTTGTGTCCTTAGTATTTTCATTCATTACTAACCTTTGTGCGATTATTTTATTCAGTAACCTTTCCTAGGTTACAACAATAGTAAACATCATTGGCCAATGCATTTTCATAAATAGTAGTAAATACTGTATGTTGGTCTGCATTTGGAGATTCATTGTGGAATTCACTTGACTCACTTCTAGCAGTTGACTACTACTTCTATGCACCACTGGCAAATCTTCTGTGTTGTTCTTGTCCTAAGTATTATCGTTCATTATCAACCTTTGTGTGATTACTCTATTCAGTAATCTTCCCTAGGTTACAACAATTAGCTGAATATTTAGTAACAATTCTTGTAAGGATCTAGCAGTTGGATATTAACTAGTTAGCTTAAACTTTTGTGCAGAACAAAAATGAAACATTATGAATTCTAAAACTTTTTTTTCACTAATGACTCACTAAGGTAAAGTCAATGACTTTATTTGACTATCAATGTTAACTTGAATGTTACAAAAAAGTTCTTGTGCTTTCTATTACAATCACTTTTCTTAATCTCTGGCAAAGAAAGTCGATGATATGTTTGCTTGTCTATCGATAGAAGCAAGAGATGTCTGCTAGAAACAACATATGCCTCATGAAGATCTACATGGGAACCTACCAAAGATGATGGACACAATGTGTGAAAGAAGAGGTTTAGTGGTCATTACTGGAGTAGTCAACAAGTTGTGCATCAGTTTATACTATGGGATCTAAATTATGAGAAAAGACCAAGCGGTTGACCAGCAAATACCTACACAGACTAACTCGAAGATAACCACTGGAACCAGAATGAAAGAACTGGTGAGATGACAAAAATGGCTATAAACAAAATTCATATCTTTTAATCAAGTAGGTGGTTATAACACTGAAAGATGACAATCTTCAGGTGGATGATTTTTTAAAAATATCTTGTATCATGGTTGAATGATTTGTTTTGATTTGTTTGTTTAATGGTATATCAAATCATTATTGGTCATTTAATGTTGAAATTTAATTTTCTAGGAAGTTTTGAAATCGATTTTGATTTGATTTGTTTCTTTAACAGCATATCAACTCCTCATGGGTCATTTAATGCCAAAATTTTATTTTCTTGTGAGTTTGGAAGTAATAAAAATATGGTATATGTTATTCTGCTTTCACAATTGAATACATGGTAGATGATACTCAGCTTTTGTGCATATACATGTTTGTGTGAGCAAAATTACTAGAGGCGGTGATATATGCTGTAGTTTTGTTGAAGTTATATTTTGAGATACAGTTTGATTTCTTTAAGAATTTGTAGGATATTATATAGACTAATATCGTAATAGAATTCTTTCATGTTGATTGATGTATTGTTGGTATTTTTACTATTAAGTATTGTTGGTAATATATTTTATATAAAAATGTATTGCTGGTATTTTTACTATAAAAATATATTTTTATACTTTCATAGGGTTTTGTTTTTGTTTGGGTGTTCACTATGTGCTACCACCCTGGGTCATGCTGGTCCCAGGAACAATAACAATTAGGAGGTGATTCCATGCTCCTCAAAACATCCAATCTCCTGAACAGAGTCCTTGCTTCTGGAAACATGGTTGAACTACTCACAGCAAGACATAAAATGCCATGGACAATACTATCAAAAGTAATACTCTCTGGAAGTTAAAAAATGAAAAAAAAGTAGCAGCAGTCCTCCTGTACAGGTCAAGCAGTTGGATATTAACAAAATCACTGCCCCAAAACTAGATGCTACATCCACTTTACTAATGAGAACAATGCTAAAAGTTGACTGGAAACAACATCTGCCCAGTGAAGAACTATATAAGAGCCTAGAAAAGATTGCAAACACAATCTATGACAGTCAAGTGAAACTTGCTGGAGAAGTAAGCAAGAAGTTGTGCATCAACTGATACTATGGAATCCAAATTCTGGAAAATTCCTCTTTTTTTTTTTTTACAGTAAGCTTCACCCTGTACAAGGGCCAGCAAGAAACTTCATCGATCAACTCATAAATGACACTGGAATCAGAACTGAGTAGAGATACGGATGACGGAAATGATTAGAAAGAAATGGTTAGAAGTGTTCCTTTGAGGACTGGGTAGAGATATGGATGACTGAAATGACTGGAAAGAAACAGTTAGAAGTGTTCATTTGAGAACTGGTTAGAAATACAGATGACGGAAATGATTGGAAAAGAAATGTTTAGAAGTGTGCAGTTGAGGATTGGGTAAAGATATAGATGATGGAAATGACTGGAAAGAAACAGAAGTGTTCATTTGAGGATGATTAGATAGATTCACTAAGTAAATTTATTAATTGTAGCTACATTCTTCTTTCAGTTTTACTTTCTGAGGTGAGGAATTATCATTATTTCCATGCAATTTATTGTCCTCCTCTTTGTTATTATTATCACAGCGTTTTAGCCATTGTGCCATCTGGCCTTCATCAGGTGTTTGTCGATTCAGAGAAACCTTCAAGGAATTTTGAACTAAACACTTTATTTAATCTACAGAGGCGAATTATTCTCATTCTACTGAGAATGTCTGGAGATATCTTGTCTAGTTCAACCCCTGGGTCAGACTATGTTCTTGGGATACAATGGAGATGGGACAGACTATAACTGAGCAGGATTAAATAAAAACTAGACAAATGTTATGGTGAAACACACCTAGTCTATAAATAATAGACTCTCCCATCTAATATAAGTAGGAGTCAGTGGGAGTCGAATACAGAAAGTAGTCAGCTACCACAACTCGATTACTCTGCGTAATACTTATTATAACAAGTTCCTAACGTTTTTGTACATTGAACCTATTTAGGACCGAATTTAGTCCAAATACAGTTTCCACTGAGGAAATAACTCTACAACAAGATATCCATAAAGTTCAGCTGAATAAAAACAATCTACCCCCACACCACATTCAATAAAGGGATCAGTTCAAAATTCCCAGTAGGTTACCCAGATTGAAATACGCATGAAGAAAGTTGGAGGGCATAATGGCCAAAATTCTGTGATAGCCACAACAAAGATGAGGATAATAGTCTGCATGTAAGTAATGAAA
The DNA here is from genome assembly GCA_964036315.1 of Acanthosepion esculentum. Classification (NCBI taxonomy): domain Eukaryota; kingdom Metazoa; phylum Mollusca; class Cephalopoda; order Sepiida; family Sepiidae; genus Acanthosepion; species Acanthosepion esculentum. The sequence continues at coordinate 35,755,847 of OZ038518.1, forward strand.
ATAGCAATTAACAAAATAATAATAAAAGCTGAATTAAACAAAAATAAAAGATAAACGAAAAATTTATGTAATAAGAAAGCACTTAAAAAGCTATTAGTTAGAAACTGATAAGACAGCTACTGACCGAAACTGAAAATTAATATTTACCAAGCTTAGTCTGGCACAAGGGAACAAGTGAAGGACATAGAATCAAACTCACAACACAAGCAAAATGCCTTACAAAACAAGCCTGCTATAGTAAGCACTGTATATATATATATATATATATATATATATATATATATATAAAAGTGGACATGGAAGTCAGCACTTAGAGGTGACAGTCTGTTTCATGCTAGTGCAATCGTTTATCGCTGACGATTGCACTAGCATGAAACAGACTGTCGCCTCTAAGTACTGACTTCCATGTCCACTTTTATATTTACACACGCTCTATCTCTGATATTGAGCACTTTATCCCATAAATATAGCACACTTTAAGACTATATTTCTTCATATATATATATATATATATATATGAATGATAAAAATATAGTTTTATGGATGCCATATTTATGGGTAAAAGTGCTCAATATCAGAGATAGTGCATATGTAAATATAAAAGTAGACACTGATATCAACACCAAGTGGTGACAGTCTGTTTCATGCATGAATGTCATCTTCTATATATATATATATATATATATATATATATATATATATATATGTATGTATATACTTGCTTAAAAGCCATTCTATCGAGCAGCATTTAAGCTAGCTCCTGTGGACGGCTCTTGATTGAACCTTTGGCCCAACAATGACACTTCATGCATTGAATATATACTAAATTTTATTAAACTTGAACAATATTTTTCAAACAACAGTTTTCATCAAAACAATGATATAATTTGTCTATTTGGAACTTACTGCAAATCTGCATGACAAACAATATTTTTGGTTTTCCTCTTCGGGGTCAGTACAAATAGCTTGTTTCCATTCCCAACCCTTGAACAACCAACATAGAGCTGGCCATGAGAAAAGCAGGGTCCCATCAGATGAAGTCCAGTTACTTTCAATGACTGTCCTTGATTGACAGAGCATAGCTCACTCTCATTGAAAAATCTTTTCAACTCAAAAGGAAGATTTGGAGGAATTAAGGGGATTCTTGGAATTAAAACTCTTTCCTTGACCAGTAAAGATCTCTGCTTCAAAGAGAAGATGAGATATTTAAAAGTTAGAGAATTGTGTCCCTTTAATTGAAAAAGTGTGACACATAAACATTTTCACATTTATTACATAGATATATATGTGTGTGTGTGTGTATGAAGACATAGAAATACTTGCATTGGTACCCAAGCACACATTAAGCCTACTGGGGTAGACTGGAGTTCATAGCTATATCTGCAGGCAATCTAGTAGATAGAAAACTTAAGAAAAAGCCCGAGGTGTGAAGTTCCTTTGGTTGGTTGTAAGTTTTTGCACTAATCATTTGTTATAGACATTTCCACAAAAGTCTAAATGATTGTGATATCATCACTTTAATCAAATCTCTGTGCAGGTAGTTTAGCAGTCTATTTAATAAACACACACACACACACATATATATATATATATATATATATATATATATATATATATATATATATATATATATTTATATATATATTTTAAATAAAAACAGATTGCTTTAAGGTTCCATATAATAAATTATTTCACCACAGCCCTTTTAAAGGACAGTGGATCATCAGATTTATTTCCAAATGTTGAAATGAAAAAAATGAAAATAAATTCACACATTTATGACGGGCAATAATAATGAAACTCACGAAGTGGGGCACTGTAGTGGGGTAGAGAGACAGCATTGAGTTAGATGTAACATTTCTATTGTTTCAAATTTAATTTTCGCTGAAATCTAGACATTGACACTTTAAATCTGTTAACGGAAGTTATATTTTGATTAGGAAGTGGGATGGACAGAGGTATATAAGGAAAAAAGAAAAAAAGAAAAAAGGAAAAGAGAGAAAAAAGAGAAAGAAGTTGTAAAAAAGTGTCATTAACTTCTATTGGAATAGGCGTTGTTTTTTTTCCTTTACTTTGATATTTCGTAAATTTTTCAGTTTAAACAGTCTAAGCCATTTAATTATAAGTTACAGTTTTTAAAAAAAACCTTATATATATATATATATATATTTTTATTAACCTTATATATATATTTTTATTAACCTTATATATATATATATATTTTTAAAAAAAAACTTATATATATATATATATATATAATATATGGATAAAATAACTGAAAAAAAATTGGGTGTTTTTTTTATGAAAGTATTTCTGTGTTTTTATATATATTTAATATTTCAGACCACCTCGGTCCTTCCTCAGAAATCAAAAATATATATATATATATATATATATATATATATATATATTAGCTTAAAAGCAGGCCTATCAGGCAGCATTCAAGCTAGTTCCTGCAGAAGGCCCTGATTGGGCCTTTGTCAAAATAGGTAGGGAGGAGTAGCTGCAATAGGCAAAAATAAACTACAGGAAAACTCAAAATTGATTGCTGCATTTAAGTATTGCATTAATATTTAAGTTTACCTTTTAAAAGTTTAATGATAATTCTTCTGCTGCCACTTAATTTAAATTTGATGTATATAGGTACTTACTTTCTGAACAAACAATTATTTTTATTTTATCAGTGTCTTTTGCTGAATTTCACAATTAATTCCCAAATTTCTTTCTAAGTCATAAAAATTGTTATTGTACAAAAAGAATCATCACAAAACATCATGTAAAAAAAAAAATATCACTGAAAACAATCACAGTAATGAAAACTTGTGAATCCAAAATTTCAGGACTGCAGGTCCGGATCCAGTGTAGAATGATTTTAATTTGCTCACAGAGTTGGCCTGATTTCAAAATGGCATAGCCTCTAGGAGTAAAGTTGAAAAAGTGCGATACAGTGACACACTGGCATTCACATTTATTATATAGATATATATGTGGTCAGTTCTATCACATGTAGTTACAAAAGTATTTAAAATTGCACATAGACTTTATAAACTCCTAGTATATCATGTTTACCTTAATGTTTCAGCAGAGGTATAGGATGTGTCACACCCATAGCTTTTTCCTCAGTTGTATTGTATGTTGACTTCTGATGATGCAATTTGATACAACAGGGTTTCAGTGGACAACAACAATTCAAATGGAAAGAGCAAAGGACTATTTCTCTCTTCTTTTCTTTTTTATTTTTGTAGGAGAAAATATAAATGGGGGGGAGAGAGGGAGAGATCCTATTTTCCATACTCACTACACATCAGAAGGGCATAAAATGGACTGCTAAAATGAACAGGGAACAAAAAGAATGAGATCAATAGTTCAACTCTTGGAATAAGATGGAATGGTAATGGGAAAGGAGAAAGAACAGTTTTTAAATAGCTAAACACATGTCTTTTAATTGCTTTTCCAAAAGTGTCCTGCTCCAAAAATCTTGCACAGAAAATAACCAAAGCAAACAAGATTGTACAATACTAGAAATAATATCAATATATAATGGAGTTATTGTGTCCTGTAGTCATCAGGATGAATTAGTACCATTGTTTCTCTACTTTCTGTAATTTCAAAATTAGAATTTCACCATCTTAAATATCAGTCTATATTTCCATTATATACCATACCTATGAACCCTAATGGGTAAGTGTCAATCCTCATAAATACGTTGGACACTATTGTAAATAAGGGGAGGTGTAATATGCTGTCTAAGTAATTCGCCACCAGTAGTGGTTTACCTGCTGGCGAGTATTGTATTTTGTTGATGCTATAAAGATTACCATTACATTTCCAACTTCCGTTTTGGTTATTCCTAATTCAGTAACCTTTTCTAGATTACAACAATTTCTGAGACAATTTATTTTAACTAGTAACACTATTTGCATCATTCAGACTGTTATCCTTATCTTTATTATCATATTCACAATGTTTCGGTGATTGTATGTTTCGACCTTCTTCAGGTGACATATGTTGGAATTTCACATTCCATGGAGGTAGACAGTTCTAGTTGTATCTTTTTTGGATATCTCAGTATCAGTTAATTCCCTTTAGTAACTCAACTCAACTAAATTTTTGTTCCCTCTGCTGTGGCCAGGTATTGAACTCACAACAGAACATGTTTAAATGAAATATTGGTGTGTGTGTGTGTGTCTAAGTGTGTACATATGAATAAAGTTGAAAGAGAATTTAAAAAAAATGTAACTCAAGAAAACAATTAAAAAAAAGTTTTGTTTCACATTTCATCGGCCTAAAAAAATGAATATATGGAAATAGCATACCAAATCAAAAAATGTAAAAACATTTACAAATTATATATATATATATATATATATATATATATATACACACACACACACACACACACACACACATACATACATATATATATATATATATATATATATATATATATATATATATATATATATATATATATCGGTTTTGTAGTGCGTATTCAATTTATGTAACGTAAATCATTCAAACGAAAAACAAATACTGAAGCTAGTTATATGGCGAGAATCACTCTCACAAACAATATTTAATAATAAATTACAACCAACTTCGAATCTATTAATGAATGGTGTGATTCGAAGTTGGTTGTAATTTATTATTAAATATTGTTTGTGAGAGTGATTCTCGCCATATAACTAGCTTCAGTATTTGTTTTTCGTTTGAATGATTTACGTTATATATATATATATATATATATATAATAGCTGGACACTTGTATTCGAGGATACCTGTCTACTTGTTTACTAGGGCAGCTAGCCAATCGCTATTGCAGACTCTCACTCAGGCACATCTGTGTTTATTCAACACCCACAGAGCCCACCTGTGGTTTACACAACAACTATGCTGAGCAGACCGTAGTTACAGTTTCTGGCAGAGGGTGCATAATCTGGCATGATCAACAGTTTTTGAACAAGGCTAGTACCTCAAACCCTTCGTCATGATGCCTTGTGCCAACACAATCATTGACATTTTATATATATATAATTTTATAAAACCTCTTTCCTTCGAGACTAATACCTTCTACTCCTCTGATCACTGTCTCGTGCATTTCATCTGACTGAAACACTGAAATGGATAAATTCTGTATTAATTTTTCGACGGCTGTCACAGTTAAATTTCTAATTCCGACATGAACTGTCTATACACTGGGGTTGAATAAGACTGATGAAGTTCTTGTTGGTTGAAATTGATCTATCCCACCCACCCATATGAGGTAATTTTGGATTTTGTTGTGTAATATGAGTTATTGGGTCTGTTATAATAAATACATTGAGCTCTTTTTGTGGATAAGTTTTAAAATTTTATATTACTAAGATCCACTAGGATTATATACCAACAGATTTATTACCTTTACTATATATATAATCAAATAGATAAATACAGGTAAATGTACAAAAAGCATTTGTATATATATATATATATATATTAATATATTTCTTGATTATACATTATTTTTGCAGATACAAATATTTAAGTAAATGCTGTTTATAATAAACAGAGCATTTACTTAAATATTTGTATCTATAAAATAACATATAAACAAAAAATATATTAAAATAATTGTCGGACTTAGTTCATTTCATTATATATATATATATATATATATATATATATATATATATATATATATATGAAATGGTGAAAATGGATACTTTAGAAATCCATGGTAATATTTTATTTCGCGAGATCAAATTGATCTTGTCTCATCATCAGACCAAACAATTTCACATCAATAAATGAATTTTAAATTTATCCAAAATTATTTTATTTAAAATTCGTTCATTGATGTGAAATTGTTTTATTTCTAGAATATCTGTTTTCATCATTATTATTAGCTCTATTCTTACATTGAGCTCTCTTTGGATTTATATCCTCTTTGGAATTATCCCTACGAATTATCAAACAATATTATATATATAGTGTAATAAAAAAATGATCAAGGTTAAATAACTGAGCTATTTAATATATAAAAAAATATACATCATACTCGAATATTTTTGAATATATATATATATATATATATATATATATATATATATATATAGGTAGTCCATATATGTTTCTTAAAGAATGTAGGTATGGTAGGTTGCTCAAAACTTATAAAAGAATAATAATAATTTTTATTACTGTATATTATTAGGTCATTAAATCAAATATATATATATAGTGTAATAAAAAAATGATCAAGGTTAAATAACTGAGCTATTTAATATATAAAAAAATATACATCATACTCGAATATTTTTGAATATATATATATATATGTATATATATATATATATATATATATATATATATATATATATATAGGTAGTCTATATATGTTTCTTAAAGAATGTAGGTATGGTAGGTTGCTCAAAACTTATAAAAGAATAATAATAATTTTTATTACTGTATATTATTAGGTCATTAAATCAAATATATATATATAGTGTAATAAAAAAATGATCAAGGTTAAATAACTGAGCTATTTAATATATAAAAAAATATACATCATACTCGAATATTTTTGAATATATATATATATATGTATATATATATATATATATATATATATATATATATATATATATAGGTAGTCTATATATGTTTCTTAAAGAATGTAGGTATGGTAGGTTGCTCAAAACTTATAAAAGAATAATAATAATTTTTATTACTGTATATTATTAGGTCATTAAATCAAATATATATATATAGTGTAATAAAAAAATGATCAAGGTTAAATAACTGAGCTATTTAATATATAAAAAAATATACATCATACTCGAATATTTTTGAATATATATATATATATGTATATATATATATATATATATATATATATATATATATATATATATATATAGGTAGTCCATATATGTTTCTTAAAGAATGTAGGTATGGTAGGTTGCTCAAAACTTATAAAAGAATAATAATAATTTTTATTACTGTATATTATTAGGTCATTAAATCAAATATATATATATAGTGTAATAAAAAAATGATCAAGGTTAAATAACTGAGCTATTTAATATATAAAAAAATATACATCATACTCGAATATTTTTGAATATATATATATATATATATATATATATATAGGTAGTCCATATATGTTTCTTAAAGAATGTAGGTATGGTAGGTTGCTCAAAACTTATAAAAGAATAATAATAATTTTTATTACTGTATATTATTAGGTCATTAAATCAAATATATATATATAGTGTAATAAAAAAATGATCAAGGTTAAATAACTGAGCTATTTAATATATAAAAAAATATACATCATACTCGAATATTTTTGAATATATATATATATATATATATATATATATATATATATATATATATATATAGGTAGTCCATATATGTTTCTTAAAGAATGTAGGTATGGTAGGTTGCTCAAAACTTATAAAAGAATAATAATAATTTTTATTACTGTATATTATTA
>OZ038518.1:35768326-35780826 GCA_964036315.1 Acanthosepion esculentum
TCAAATTAAAGCTGGATGAGAAAAATGTTAAAAATTTATATTTAATTACATAGCAACAACGATAAATATGTTTATAACAGTTACCACAATCATCAGATAATTATGATGACTGTAATTTCAGTGTGAAACTCATGGTTATAAGTCAGCTTCTCTAGATGTATTTCTGGTTGTTGTTATTATTATTATTACTGCCTTGACATAGTTAGGTTTCCCATTTTGGGTTTCTTGAAACGATAGACACTGAGCACTGTTGATAAGTTAGGTCCCGTTTCTTTACATAGGTAGGATTTGGTTTTATACATTGTTTTTAGCTTTTAGTTTGTTTTATATGATTTTGTTTAAAAATTCTCGACGTACAGAATTGAAAACTCTTAAAAAATATGCAACAGAGTTCTTAAACTGAAATTAGTTTTAGCTTTTGGATACAAAAAACAAAGTCAGCAGGGCTTAGAAAAATCTCCATTTCTTAAGGGTAATTGAAGCTTGCTTTGCTATAAAGTACGAGGGGCTTAAAGCACAACTTGTCTGCAAGTGGTTTACCCTTTATAAAGGGGACAAAGATTCAAAATCTGACAAACGGCACTTTCTCTTTAGTATAAACTTGTGAATGCCCAGTCCACTGTTGAATAAATAATGGTGTCCACTCCGACACTTGTATAATGCCTAAAGTAATAATTATATATATATAATAGAGAAATCCAAAATTACCTCATGAGAATAGACTATTTCAAGTAATGCCCATGTGTTAGCATTTTTCGACTCAAATGTTCGTAGACGTTAGTTGAAATAGTCTATTCTCATGAAGTTATTTTAGATTTCTCTATTATATAATTTATATGGTCTGTTATAATAAATACATTGAGCTCTTTTTGAGGATCAGTTTTAATATTTTATATTATTAGGATCCACCTGGATTATATACCAATGGATTTATTACCTGAAATATATATATATATATATATATATATATATATATATATATATATATATATATATATATATATATAGATAGATAGATAGAGATTAAAAATCCCAAACTACCTCATTTGGAAAATTGCTATTTTGATCCACAGATTTTTCTTGTGGACTTTATCAATTCTGATATGTTAGGAAATGAGATAAGAGCTTAAAATTTAAACATTTAAGGATTTATATATATATATTTATATATATATATTTGATATACTTTATCAATTCTATTATAAGGATTTATATATATATATTTATATATATATATTTGATATACTTTATCAATTCAATTATATATATATATTTGATATACTTTATCAATTCTGATATGTTAGGAAATGAGATAAGAGCTTAAAATTTAAACATTTAAGGATTTATATATATGTGTGTGTGTGTGTGTGTGTGTGTGTGTGTGTGTGTGTGATATTGTGTGGTTAGTTCTGCACAAGACTTCACTTCTATAATCAAATATGTCACTAGTGGGATTGAAGTGTCACATTCAACACAAACATAAAAGCTGAATGAGGTTGTCAGATCCTCATATGTCGAAATCAATGGGAAAGTCCATCATATACTATTTATACACTCATTTCCTGGTTGAGCACTCTAGAGAAAGGATAGTTTTAAAAAACAGTGACTGCTCCTGCTATTAACGCATTGCTTGTCAGTTATGAATTGAGTGCTACTGACCTTTGTATACATCAGGTATATAGTACGTTAAAAATTTCCCTTTCTCTTCTGTGTGCTGATGGCTTAGGGGTAGAACCTGTGATGGATGCTAAGTCATTCAAGTTTCAATCCTGGCTTGAAGCAATCAGATGTCGCGCCACAGTGATTCTATATGGATGACTATCTATATATTGTATTTGCGATAGAAATAATCTGTAAAAATGTCATAAAGTTTAATGTACCTAGTTTTAAGTATAGCTAAAATAACTAATGTGATTTCAGGCATTACTGTAAATCAGTTGGCAAATGTTTTCCGTGAACTGCAAAATCATATTACCCTTTGTATTGCTAATGATGGAGGACATGTGGAAACTTAAATAAAATTTCAATAAAACCTTAAAAAATATAGATTTACTTCTTTCTAATCCTTTTTTACAAATTATTTCTATCGCAAATACAAATAAAGTTATAAATTTTTTAAAGTGCACACAAACTTTATGGACACCCTGTATATTGTCATCCACAGACTGACTGTTTTGCTGTATCACAGATCATCTGTGTGGATAGACATCCGACTGCTTCAAACCAGGATCGAAACCCAATTGTTTTGGCATCAGTCGGAGATTTTTTCCTCTAAACTATCAGCTCCCGGCAGAGAGGAAGGTGGATTTTTACGTATTTATTTTTGAATAAACAAGCCAGTGACTCAGAGTGCTTGATTTATATAAGAGCTTTGCATTATGTATATATATATATATATATATATATATATATATATATAAACTCTCTAACCATTTTACGTAAATTGAAACTGATGGAATCAACACTATCAGCACAATATTACTATAAAGAAAATGTTCTACTGTCCTTATGCCCTTATGATCATCTATGTTCTGAGTCTGGACCTCTCACCTGGCATCATCTAATTTAAAAATAAAAATGGCTTCACAAACTACTTTTTTTATTTGAACTGATTATCAACCCTTTGTGGATTATTTAAAGCCAAAAATATTTAGGATTTGTGAGAATAGTAAATTTTTTTTTGCAAGTGAATATTACATTAACAATTTTTTGTGAATAACAATGATTTTTTCCAGATACACGTTCTACTAGTTAACCTATAGCTGGGGGTGGAGAGAAGAGATGGATCCATACCTTTTGCAAAAGAATGTAACGATTCATACTTTTCATAAGAGAATGTAACGAAACCTGACTGAAATTCAAACTTGGCTCTCTGATATGAACTACTGATTGATTAGCTCACATGAGGTTCTCAAAAAGTCAGATCAAGTTTACAATCTGTTATAGCTGTGACCTGCGATAAAGTGATATAGGAGGGAGTGTAAGCTGAACAGAAATGATTTGTGATGAATTGATCTGAAACAGCACTGGCTGTCTCGTGTAACAACCTACAAGGATCAAAACTAAATATAAATAATAATAATAAATATGAATTAAGTGAATTAAAAATAAAACTTACGGCAAAGAATAGATCAAGAATCAACAAATGGTCAGCCAGAGTCAACTTTTTCAATTTGTCTTAATAAAGATGGTAATAATAAGAATAAAAATAAATAACATAATTTTTTTTTAAAAATCATTTCACCCCAAGCAATGCAATAATGCAACTAAGACATAGGTGATTACAGAGTGTCGAAGAATATAAGAAAAAAAAGAAAGAACATTATTAAGGAGATAGAACAATAAAGGAACAAGAATTAATAAGACAGTAGATAACAATTGACATTACATTTAAATTTTTGAATATCAAACTTGACTCGAAAGCAAGAAGCTGGAACAGAGTTCCATGAGCAAGAAGTGACAGAGAAAAAATGTTAGCACAGAACTTATGGTTACATCTCGCCATTTCAACTGTAAAATGATGAGACCTTTTCACCAATCTAGTACTACACTTTAAATTCATAAAGTCTAGGTACCAAAGAGGAAAGCTCATCAGAACAATTACCACAAAAGTATTTATAATAAAAGCACAGGGAAGCTACATTACAGCACTGGAACAGTGACTGAAGCTGAGATGTTATGTGAAGACCAACAGCATTGCAGATTCTTATGGAAGCCATTAATAAATAAAGACATAAAGATGAGGATCTTAGTCCAGATGTAAATAATTAGAACTACTCACCCATGGAAATGAAGTCTGCTTTGAAAGGATCCAGCAATTTGAAAAGAAATAAAGAAGGAAGGTGAAGCATAACAGTGGCAGCAGCAGACAGGCAATACAAATATTAGTATCAAGGCACGAATTCCTAGGCTCAGAACAATAGCCTAGTGTATTAAAGCAATGGTTGGTTAATATGGTCACAGCAATTCTGGTTTCAATCCCTGAGATGGTTAGTACAGACTCAGAATCAGTGTAAAAATAAAATTAAAAAAATGAAATATCCTGAGATTTGAACAGCAAAATAAGAACAATTTGCTTCCTGAAGATTAAATAAAGTGCTCAATTAGAGATTCCCTGAAGGTTACCAGGATCAAGAAACATCTGAAGACAGAATGGCAGAAATGCTGTAATAATAACAGAATGTTTTTTTTTTTTTATTAAGTAAGGACTGGGATTAATCTCACACAAAGCAAGGTGGACCCTGCCTGACAGAGGATCTCAGTTTACTTCTACACATACGCCTCTCAACATCAAGTCTTGCCATAATAATTTGAAGTAAGGTTTTACAAGGCCAATTGCTTTCCCTGGTGCACAACTCAGACACTCATGGTCATCCAAGTACATTGAATGTTTTTATTGAGACACCATCTCTAGGAAGGTTACCATTCAAGACTTGAGATGCCAACCTAGCATTATATATATATATATATATATATACACAGCAATGTCATCATTTCTGACCTGGCGTCTCGGCATCAATCACTTTCCAGCTGGCGTATGTTCCGTCAAATATTTTCAAGTTTAAGTACAGCACTAGATTGGCAGTTAGGTCTCATCATTTTGCAATTGAGATAGCTATAAGTTTTATTCTAATAGTTTTGTCTCTCGCACTTCTCACTTGTTGAACTCTCTTCTTGCTTCTTGAATTTCTGTCAATTAAGATCTTCAAAAATTTAAATGCAATACCAACCATCATTTTGCCTCCTTGAATCTTAACATTTTTTTACTGTCCCCACTCATCTCAAAAGCATTTGTCTCAGTATATTTCTCACTCAGTAACCCCTTGCATCTTAGTGGCTTTATCACTTTGCTTGGGGTGAAGTGATTAAAACAAAAAAATAAAGACTGCTGTTCAGTGCTGCAGGGCAGAAACTTAATCTAGTCATTATTTTTGTTACTTTTTATAAAACTATGTATTGAATGTCAGTCAGAGGAAATGTACAACATTCCACAAGACAAACATATGCATTGTATGGAAATGAACACAGAAACATTTCCTGTCAAAAGGACTTTCACTTCTCTGCTGTAGGAGGAGGACATGTGAACAAAGTTTTAAATATAAACATGAAATACTTAAAAATAAAAAAATGATTATTGTTTGCCCAGTACAAAACCCAAGAGCCACTCAAAGTAGAGTGTTACTAAATGTGAATGTTGCAAGGGTGTACAGAGAATGAATATTGCATATTATGAGTATATGTAGGATAGATAATGATTGACTCTAGACTTGAAAAAGTTAAGATTCTAGTGATTGGGGGAGCATTCCTTCAGTAGTCTGTTCCACAATGCAATAGTTCTAAGGAATCTGAGTGGAGTTTCCACTTTACCAATGGAATACAAATTGGATGAGGATGACTAGACTCAGTGTATGTGGCATTACGGGTCCCAGCTGTGAAACAAATAGTGGAACAGAACCAAGGAATGTAATTTACCTGAACATCTGTCATGAAAATAGGGAGAGCCTGGCAATGTTTAGCCTGTGGGATGGGAAAGGGGTTGAAGGGTGGAAAATAATTCATCACCCACAAAAAAAAGTGTCATTTAAACATGAACATTCAATAATTAAAAAAAAACATTTATTCATGATGACCAAAGTGCTTTTCAAAATACAATTTTCTAGTAAAATCCATTGCTGCAATTAACAAAAGAAATGTTGATCTGTTTGGGGTTTTACTATGAAAAGGATACTTAAAGATAGAATCAGAAAGAGACAGTTGAAATTTCTAGGGCATATAATGAGGAAGAGGGCTTGGAAAATTTAACACTCAAAGGACATATTGAAAGCAAGAGGGACAGAAGAGAGCAGAAAATAATCTAACAAGCTTTTGTAAATGTAAAACGACAAAATTTAGTAAGAACTACAAAGGGCAGGAAGTTGTAGAGAGCCATGATTGCTCACATCCTGAAAGTCCATGGCACACAGAAGAAGAGTATAGATAGAAATAAAATAATAATGGGATCTACTTATATATGTAAAATTATGTAATTTAACAGATCTCAAGATGAGCAAAATTTTGTCATGATACTCAATAGTTATCTTGAGCAATAATTATTATCAGTAAATAAAAATTCATAGATAAGTTTTCTATACTCTTTCTTGATTACTCTACAAATAAAAAACAACAGGGATGTCAACACAAACAGGAGTACACACTAAAAATAATGTTCATAATAATAATAACAATTATATATTTAATAGGAGTAAATAGGTTTGTTTCTTGCCTGGTTCATACTCCCCACCCCCAGTTTATCCCTTGTTTCCTGTTTAGGACTGGGTTTCCAGTTCCTACAACTCTGTACTTCTAATGTTCTCACCTGAAATAATTATTTTTTTCCTTTCCAAATGCCTATTGTTCAGTTCACACACTTCCCAGGTCTTTTGAACAGGTGTAGAGGTTTATCCATTGTTTTCTGTTTAGTATTGGGTTTCTGGTTTCTTCTAAAGTCTACTTCAACACTATACATCTAACTTCTCCAAATGAACTCTGAAATTTTACTCAAATCTAGAGTTAACCGCTATCTTTCCTGCATAGCCGCAAGAACTTCACTGCTTGTCTTTTCTTAGTAACCCTATATCTTGAATGGCCCCGGGGCCTTGTCTTGGGTGAAGTTTTATATATATATATATATGTATATGAATGGGGTAGGATATAAAATCTACAACTTGCATGAACGTATAAATATATTCCTACCTTAGGTGTTATAAATACAGTGCTCAATGTTATGACACAGAGTTATATATATATATATATATATATTATAAATTAACTGATTTAAAAATATGGTTTCATCGCTACACAGGAATTACCATGTTTCAAAAACAAAAACTAAAAACTTCAAATTCAATTATATAATTAAATCAAAAGCATTAGTTTTGTTTCACGAAACAGAACTAATGCTTATATTGAATTTGAAGTTTTTAGTTTCTGTTTTTGAAACATGGTAATTCCTGTGTAGTGATGACACCATATTTTTAATTCAGTTAATTTTATAATACTTATGCTCTGTAGATTTACATTGCACACTGTCTTGTAAAAATAAAAATATCAATGAGAACACCGGATTATATATCTTACCATTCTTTCTTTTTTTACTATAATATATATGTATAATATCCAGCATTGATAGCACAACTTGGAGTTTCATGAAGTTCTTGCAATCTTCAGGTACAGAACATATTCTGAATGGACAGAATATGTTCAGCACCTGAAGATTGCAAGAACTGCATGAAACTCCAAGTCAGGCTATTGACATTGGATATTATGTATATTTACTAGTGTGTGTGTGTGTGTATATATATATATATATATATATATATATATATATATATATATATATATATAAATATATGAGAAAAACAATACTCAGATATTATTGCATTTCTTCAGGCAGTACAAGTGACAAGATACCCAATTCCTTGCTTATAGAGTAAAAAATAAGGAATTCAGTGTCTTGTTACTTGTACTGCCTGAAGACTGAAGATTGTGAAAAAGCTTCATAATTATTGAGGTATCCACATGAAACTAAGTCCTGGAAAGGAAGTAATATCTAAGTACTTTTTTTATATTATATTGGCTTTGTATATTTTTTACATTTTATAATGAGTGTTACTCTTGTTGTTTGTTTTTATTTTTATTTTTTTTATTTTACTTTTTTTTTTAAGCTTTTCACCCCAAGCAAGGCTGGAAGCCACTAGCACGCAAGGAGTTACAGAAGATTTGGAGTGAGAGCAGATAGGAGTGTTAGAGGAAAGGATGTGGAGGAGGATAGTGGATAGATCAAGGCAAGGGGTTACAGAAGATTTGGAGTGAGAGCAGATAGGTGTGAAAGAGGAAAGGATGCGGAGGAGGATAGTAGATAGATCAAGGCAAGGGGTTACAGAAGATTTGGAGCGAGAGCAGATAGGAGTGAGAGAGGAAAGGATGCAGAGAAGGATAGTGGATAGATCAAGGCAAGGGGTTACAGAAGATTTGGAGCAAGAGCAGATAGGAGTGAAAGAGGAAAGGATGCGGAGAAGGATAGTGGATAGATCAAGGCAAGGGGTTGCAGAAGATTTGGAGCAAGAGCAGATAGGAGTGAAAGAGGAAAGGATGCGGAGAAGGATAGTGGATAGATCAAGGCAAGGGGTTGCAGAAGATTTGGAGCAAGAGCAGATAAGAGTGTTAGAGGAAAGGATGCGGAGAAGGATAGTGGATAGATCAAGGCAAGGGATTACAGAAGATTTGGAGCGAGAGCAGATAGGAGTGAAAGAGGAAAGAATGTGGAGGAGGATAGTGGATAGATCAAGGCAACTGGAGATGTCGATTATACACTAAGTATATTCTACATTTTTTTTTTAAATCTGAGAATAAATAAATATAGACAAATTAAACATCTTAATATTAACTGCACGCCTTGGTTATTAGTTAAAAATAATAAATATTTTTAGAATTACTTATAATACTGATTACCTACTATATTTGGTGATATATAGCCCCCCCCCCTACACACACCATAACCACTGAATTTACATCTAACATTATACTGTTATAGAGTTATGCTTGTTACAAGTACTGGCAGTCTACAGAGTGTGGGTGAACATTAACCTACCAGTTACCCTGGAGATATTTTTTCTGACATTTTTTTAATAGGTGGGGAAAATTGGTCTTCCATGCCATCAAATATATAATAAGTGAATTCTTCCTCATCTATTCTTTAATAAAAAAAATACTTAATATATTTATCAGTTTTCTTAGTAATGAAATATTGTGTTATGATAACAAGAGACATTTCTTGATGCCAATAAACATGTCTCAAGTTACTTGAACCCAGCTATAGATAAATAGCAGGACAAACTGCATCCTATAGCTGTTGTTGGCAACCAGGAAAAGGACAACTCTGAATTTAAATAGCCTCACCAACCTGCAATTGGTGAAATTTCTCACTGACATGGTGTGGCTTCCCACAAATATTTTCATGGCAATTGTACTGATGATTTTTTTTTCTCCCTGGTGTCCTGACTACATGAATTTAAGTGTGCTACTAGATTGACAACTGGGTCTCAAGGTTTTACTGTTGTATTAGCTAGATGCAACTGTCACTTTTACTCTAACAGTTTCTTTTCTCACACTTTCCACCTGTGGAACTAGCCTTCAGTTTTCTTGCTTTCCTGATAACAACAATCTTCAAAAGTTAAAATGCAACATCAATTGCTATCTTCTGTCTTCTTGAACCCTTCTCCTTTTTTGTCTTTTTCTCAATCCACCATATTCTTAGTCTTCACCTTCTCTTTCACTCCCTGCATCTTAGTGGCATTATTGCTTTGCTTGGTATGAAATGATGTAAAAAAAAAAAAAAATGTGTTTAGTGTAGCTACATTCCTGAAGAGTGGTTCCTTCAACAGGAGAGAGAAGGCCCTGGATTTGAAGTTACTTGTTATGTGTTTATTTAAAGTTTCTTGTTCACAGGCATTATTTATGAGTAAATTAAATGTATTTTTCATAAATAAAATATATTTTTATATATAAAATAATTTATGAATAAAAAAATTGGTTTCCATTGTTATTTCTTTATATAATCTGGTAAATAACAAATATTGCATTGTAGTTGGTTTAATAACTTTTATAAACTTGTAAATATAAAACTATTCTTGTGAAAAAAGGGAAAAGAGAAAAATAAAAAAGGAAAAAGAAGGAAAAAGGAAAAAGAAGAAAAAGGAAAAAAGAAAAAAGAAGAAAAAGGAAAAAAGGAAAAAGAAAAAAGGAAAAAAGAAAAAAGAAGAAAAAGGAAAAAAGAAAAAAGAAGAAAAAGGAAAAAAGAAAAAAGAAAAAAGAAGAAAAAGGAAAAAAGAAAAAAGAAAAAAGAAAAAAAGAAAAAAGAAGAAAAAGGAAAAAGGAAAAAGAAGAAAAAAGAAGAAAAAGGAAAAAGAAGAAAAAGGAAAAAAGTAAAAAGAAGAAAAAGAAAAAAAGAAATGCATAAATCCAGTTTCCTGTTTGGGTTTATCAATAATATTTTAAAAAAAGTAAAAATTGCAGAAAGAGTACCAAGTGATAGCAACATCAAGAAAAATTGTCCTTTTGCCACACTATTTTTGCAGGTTTGTATGTTAAATATTGCTGAATACTTTTTTTTAATGATTTGCAGAATAAAGCCCTGCAGTCTGTTGTTAACTGGGGCAGTAAATGGCTTGTTAATTTGATAATCTCCAAACAAAAGCTCAACAGAATAATTACCATGAAAGAATTTATAGAAAAGGCACAAGGAAGCTGCATTATGGTAATGAAAAAGTGGCTGAAGCCAAGATGACAGGTCATTTTTATAGCCTTCATTATAAAATGAATGATAAGAATTCCATGCAATTTTTAAGATGCAGAAAATAAGTGTAAAAGTCTTCCTTACGATAAACAGAACTTGACAGGCAGCCAGCAATCACCAAGTTGAAGTTGAAAACAAGTCTATGAAGCTATATAAATTACAGACCTTATGTCTACAAGATGAAGAGTCTCAACAAGTCTCCGGGTTTTCGACTCAACAGACATGTTTATCATAGTAGGCTTGATTCTATAATGAGTGTAAGGCTTGGGTTCTCCCAATAAAAAATGTATCAAGGAAATTTTATAGTTCCAATTTCTTAATTCATTGGTACTTAATTACAGTACTAATTACAGTGTCAGCATTTATTAGTCAATGCAGACTGACTATTATTTCTCACATTTCAAAATCAATGCAGACCTCCAATTTACTCTGATGATAAAAGCCACCAGCAAGAGTAATGAACTGAGGAAAATGTCAAATATGTTAAGCATTTGTCCAGTTGTGTCTTTCAAAATACAAAAAAAAAATAGCATACTATTAATTTCCTTGTCAAAAAAAAAAAAAGAAAAAAAAAAGAAAGAAGCATTTACTTAAATAATAGGGTATATGGGGTGTATCACCATTGGTAGTACCTTTGCAACAAAGCTGTCAACCCTGCTTTATTCAGGTGAATTGGGATGTGGAACTGTACTGGTCCATGGTCCACATCCAACTCACACATGGCTTCAAGAAGTCACACTGTGACAGTCACACCCTTGGCAACAGCATCAAGCTCCTGGCTAAAACTGTGCAAGTATCGTCATAATTGTATCCTGACCCAACTGGTGAAGAGAAACATCTTTCCCCAACCCACCTGTGCCAAGTGGTCATTGGTCAGTTGCCAGTTTGGATGTGGGAGCTGTGCATCAGAGGTCAGTGGCTTTACGAGTAGATGGAGAGAGATCTGAGAGAAGGGATGGAGTAACCCCAACATCTCCAATGCAAAACGAACCAGCAAGCCACTGAACTATTTTGCTTTGAATGTCATCCTGAACCACAATTACGGGGAGTGGTGATCACAGCGGTGCAAAATGCGCTAACTGATGATGACTCATGTAATATGAACAACTTTATGATAAAATGGATTTTATTGTAGATTTGGTTAAAATAAAATCTGTTTTTCTGATGGAAGTTTTTCCAAATTGTCTTATACAGGGTGCATCAAAAATATATTTTACAAACTGTGGGGGTGGGTTCCTCACGCTAAACAAGGACAAAAGTCTAAATAAACATATGTCTGCAAATCCTTCCAATGTTACTAATGAAAGAGGAGGTGATAGGAAGTGACGATAAGGAGGATAGCTAGAAGTAAAAATAACTGTTTTCGTCTCCTGGTTATAAACGAGAACAATTATAACCAGCTAATTTTTAATATTCTTTTTTTTTAAGCTTATCACCCCAAGCAAGGCTGGAAGCCACTAGCACGCAAGGGGTTACAGAAGGTTTGGAGGAAGAGCAGATAGGAGTGGTAAAGGAGAGGATGCGGAGAAAGATAGTGGATCGATCAAGGCAAGGGGTTACAGAAGATTTGGAGCGAGAGCAGATAGGAATGAAAGGGGAAAGGATGTGGAGAAGGGAAGTGGATAGATCAAGGCAACTGGAGATGTCGATTGACGTTACACTTAAATAGCTGGAGATTGTATTTGTCAGGGAAACAGGAATAAGGAAGGGAGTTCCACAGGCGAGATGTGCGAGACATGAAGCTATTGGAGTAGAAGAGACGTCTACATCTAACAGTTTCAACAGTGAAGGGGTGGGAACGGGATGCCAGCCTCGTAGGACGTTTAAATTCATGAGGCCTAGGAACCAGCGAAAGCAGCTCATCGGAGCAATTACCATGAAAGTATTTGTAAAAAAGACAAAGCAAGGCAACGTCGCGTCTGTGAGAGAGCGACTGCAGATGAGATGACAGATCAGGGCCAATTACATTGCATATCCGTCTCTGGATCTTATCAAGAACCCTGAGACAAACAGCAAGGGCTCCAGACCATATATAGCAGCAATACTCCATGCAAGGGCGAATGGTCGATTTATAGATTTGGAGGATGATTCCAGCTTAAAAACTGCCTTATCGGGTGGTATTTAAGCTATCTCCTGCAGAGGGCTATTGATTGGCCCTTCATAACAA
>OZ038518.1:35785826-35795826 GCA_964036315.1 Acanthosepion esculentum
TGGTGGCACTCGGTCCATCATTTAAATGCATTGGACACTGTTTGTAGTCATTGACCATTATTGCATGTCTTCTGGGCCAAAGCAGATTGTCACTGGACGGTGGAAGACTAAAACCATGTTGCCTCATCAGACAAGTCGTGATACCAGCCTTTTCAGGTGAATGGTTGAGATCATATTTGGAGGAGACAGCATGAGGCTATGAATCTGTTCACAGGGTGTTATGCAAGCTGATGATAGCTCTGTAATATTGGAGTCAAGATCTATAGTCTTTTGTTAACTGGGGCAATGGTGGCTGTCAGTTTCACACCTCAAGCAATATTCAAACCACTTGAGGTATAAAAATTCTTTGCATACAGTATCAACTGAAACCTGACTTTTAAGACTGCATTCACTTCTCACTTGTCTGGCTCTTACCTACCAAGAATCTCACAATCTTTCTTTCATCTTTGTCTAACTTTTATAGTCTTTTAGATCTCTTTGCACTTAAAACACTTCCAGTAGTAGCAAACATCTGTTAAATGATATGAACAGTTTCTGTAAATTTCCAGCCACCTGGTCATCTCTTGTTGAGTCATCTTCCCCTTCAAAGTCACAACATTCATGTTTGTTTCAGTAGAAATTTTAGCCAAGATTTTTGTGTAAAAAGAAAAAAAGCAACATACAAAGACTTGCCAAGGCACCTTACATTCATGTTAATAATATGGAACAAATCCTACTTATAAATTTGCATGATCTTATCTTCTCAGCTCTTTCATTAGCCCAGGAGGCTTTTTTTCAGCTTCAACCTGCTTAGTGTGGTGTATCTTCTGTTATATGGCACATAAGAAAATTCAAAAACTTTTATTTTAATCTTCAAGGCCCACAGATGCTACTGATAAAAGCATTCTGTGAAACAATTTAACTTCTTAATAAAATAATAGCATATAATCATTTTATGTAGTGGGCCCAAAATTTTGCAGGATATATATATATATATATATATATATATATTATAATAATATTTTTAGTTTTTAAAAATATGATTCCTCCGCTACATAAGAGTTCTCATGTTTCAAAAGCGAGAACATAACATAACATAATTTTTTAAGTTATGTAGAGTTAAGGTGTCTGGACCCGCTTCCTTGTCAAATTATGTTAGGGGTCTCGGCTCTCGCTTTTGAAACATGAGAACTCTTATGTAGCGGAGGAATCATATTTTTAAAAACTAAAAATATTATTATAATATAAGCTCTACTTCTGTATGGAGCACTGTCCTTTTGAAAATAAAGCTAAATACTAAGGAACACTGGATTATCTACCTGACGTGTTCTTTCCTATTTCACTGCACACCTGCATATATATATATATTTATATATATATATATATATATATATATATATATATATGATTATTTATTTAAAAATTATAACATAAATATGTTATAAAATCACTACAAAAATAGCCATTTTGTTTCAACACCTCCGGTGTCTTATCAAGTGATGATGTTGGTTACTGGAATTTATTCCATATATACCAATCCTATAATTGGATATATATATATATATATATATATATATATATATATATATATATGCATGCATGTATTTGGGCACCATCCCTCTTCTACAAGTTTTGTTGAAAATGACTGACAAGGTACTACGGTTAGGCTTTTATTTAATTTTTCTTGTGTTCTTATAATTTTCTTCTTTTCTGGACATAAATTAAATGGAAATTGACCAAATGTTCTGTATATCTGATCCCTTTTGGTTATGTTTTTAGCCATTATCAAGGATGATTTTTATTTTATTTTACTTGTCAGTCATTTTTAACAAAACTTGAATATATGTGTGTGTGTGTGTGTGTGTGTGTGTGTGTGTGTCTATGCAAATGTTATTGATTTGCATAGATATGTGTGTGTATGCAAATGAATGACAAAAGTTTTGCCAATTTTGCTATACTTATGGACTGAAGAGTACTCAATATCGGGAATAAAGAATTTATAGAGACAGTGTAGACATAGGAATCAGCATTGCCTGGTGACTGTTACTTCCACACCTCATGCAATATCCAACCCACTTGAGGCATAGAACTGACAGCCGCCATGTAGTGTTGATTCCTATGTTCACTCAGACTATGTCTATAAATGCTTTATCTCCAATATTGAATACGCTTCACTAGCAGAATTTAAACACCATATATGTGTGCATGTGCAAACATTTGCCCACTATTATTTTGATTATATATATATATATATATATATATATATATATATATATATATATATTACTTAAGCCTTGCAGACTCCCTGAAGAGTATGGGAGTCACAGTTTATTCAGCATGTTAGGCACCAGACCTAACTTTCCAGTCTTGATAGAGTTCAAAAGCATCTCCGAGTCATTGTTGGAGAAGAATTATTTTTCCCTCTCCAAACTCTTTCTAACAGGCAGGATGTGGTGAACCTCTCACTGCTCAATCACCAATTCCATGGAAAGTGCTCAGACGATCTACATTCCTTGGTTCCATCAGGTGTAACCTTCACAGCCTTCTGCAGCTAAATAACCCACTAAGCCCTACTATTTAACCTATAGATATGTGGAGAAAAGATGGATACATACCTTTCCCAAGAGCATTTTAGTTTGAGAAATTAGTTTATTTATTTATATATTTTAATCTATAACATTCTGGAGGTGATTTTGTTTGCAAAGCAAATATTTTATCCTGTCACTGCAAGTGACTTGGATGAATGAATAATAATGTGTTTGAATTTTGCAGTTTTGTTGTCATATCCTGCTACAGCAACATAAAATGACCATGATTGAAATTAAATAGGGCAGTTGACAAGCCTTGAAAAACAATGCAATGGGAAGGAAATTGGTGAATAATGCAGTGTGTTAAAGTTCAAATAATAGGTTTTGAATTCAACTGTTTTTCTTTTAATTTTCTAAAATTTTTACAGTCATGTATGTTGGCTTGTCAAAGGAGTATTTTTGAAAAAATCCTGGGTACAGATTTATATTTCAGTAAGATTCAATAGTTGGTCTCTCAAGAATTTTCTAAGTAAGTTACTTTCTCTTTCAATAAGTGAGGCAATCTTTAGATCAAAATTGTTGTTCAACTTATTTCTATGCATGCCTTGATAAAGTCCATCAGAGGACGAAACATGTTGGCTAAGAAAAGTTTTTCTTTTGTCTTTATATATATATATATATATATATATATATATATATATATATATATAAAGAGTTACACACTCATGCAATCTTCAGACAACTTGAATGCCTTAAAGTTGTCTGAAGATTGTGTGAGTGTGAAACAGTTTTTTTGCTCTGTCTAGGCTTTGAGCACTTTACTTTGCTTCTAAGCCTTTTTTCATTTTTCATTATTGTCATTTTTGTTTGAGACTTTACCTGGATAAGAGTTTTAAGTTTTGGTAAGTTGCCCGTTGGTTCCACCAATGGTTTTTGTTTTTCTTTAATATATATATATATATATATATATATATATATATATATATATATTAAGGAAAACTGTAGTTTTAGCCAACATGTTTCATCCAATGTGAACTTCTTCAAGGCAAAAAATTAAATGAATTCATTAAAACTAAGTATATCTATAAACAACAAACAAAAGGTTGTTAGCAACTAGAAGAATTTAGAAATGCTACTGTCTATTCATATGGGCAACTGAAAAATTATATGAATATACAATAGCATTTCTAAATTCTAGTTGTTAACGACATTTTGTTTGTTGTTCATAGATACTTTATTTCAATGAATTCATTTAGTTTTTTACCTTGAAAAAGTTCACATTGGACAAAACACGTTGGCTTAAAACTAGTTTTCCTCTTGTCTTTTTCCTTAATACATAATGTCTTTTTCTACAGATTAATTCTGAGAAATTATATATATATATATATATATATATATATATATATATATATATATATATGAAGAAATATAGTCTTAAAGTGTGCTATATTTATGGGATAAAGTGCTCAATATCAGAGATAGAGCGTGTGTAAATATAAAAGTGGACATGGAAGTCAGCACTTAGAGGCGACAGTCTGTTTCATGCTAGTGCAATCGTCAGGCGACTAGTGCTGTTATTTTTCTCGGCTATTTATATATAAGGGTCAGTGGTGCATTATGGGTAGTCTATTTTGGCGGTTAAATATATATATATATATATATATATATATATATATATATATATATATATATATATGCAGAGAAATCAATACAGCATGCCGACTGTCAGCTTCATACCTCAAGCAGTCTTCAGACCATGTGCTGTATATAAAATGTTTACAGTATTAAGAAATGTGTGTGTAAATTTACCTTGCTTTTTATGTATGAGCATTTTACTATAAATTTAAAATTAAAAAAATCAGAGTCTAATTTTTCACAAAATATGTTTATAATTTAAACAGCTGCATCTTTATGAACAGGTATCAATATCATACACCTTTTTGGTAAAAGAAACCTGACAGAAATTTCTAATCAGAATTTGTTCAAGTAAACATACTAAAAAGACTTTCCTTCTATTTTTGCAAGCATTTTAAAAAAGATTAAGTCAGGTTAATCCCTGTGATTTTTTTAAAATGGATCATAAAAATCTGACACACATCTCACTGTGAAACATGAAAAGAACATTTAAAATGTAGTTCAGATCTACATTTTCCACCAGTCAGTATATTTTTTCAATATTTGTGTAGGAAAAATTTCTGATTATCTGGTTCCAGAAAAAAAAGATAATGTATAGTTATGCAAGATATACTGCCTAAAAGAAACATAAATATTTTAAAAAATTAACAAAATTATTTATAGTTTGCTCAATAATTTTTTAAAGCTTTGTTTAGTGAGTCAGTGGATTAATCTCATGGATTTTTAAATGGAATATCAAAGAAATTTGACTCCAGAACCAGGTGAAATTAAAAAAAAATAAAATGCAGTGCACATGTTTCTGCATTCCATTCAGCCATCTTTGAAATTTCTCTGATAGGTAGATATCAGGTTTTGGCATTCACCAAGTGGCTAAAAATTTTATATATATATATATATATATATATATAGCATCAAATAATTCCTAATTAGTTAGATTGCTTTCAAATAAGCCAAGAAAAAACCTTCTTATACAGAACTGGTGAAATTAAGTAAAAAAATAGGTTTGAGTCACAAGCCTGGAAAATTAAAATAAAAAGCCTCAATTATTTCCCAGTTTGTTAGAAAACTAAGAAAAAGAAAAACCTTTCTTGTACAGAATTAGTGAAAATTAAGTAAAAATATGTTTGATGTACAAGTCTGGAAAATATTTTTAAAAAGCCACAATTCTCTATTCATTAGAAAACTAAGAAAAAGAAAAATCTTTCTTGTATAAAATTAGTGAAAATTAAATAAATACAAAAAATGTTTAAGGTACAAGCCTGGAAAATTAAAAAAAAAAGTGTCAAGTAATTCTCTATTCAGTAGAAAACTAAAATAAGGAAAACCTTTCTTGTATAGAATTAGTGAAAATTAAATTTTAAAAAAATGTTTAAGGTACAAGCCTGGAAAATTTTTAAAAAAAGTGTCAAGTAATTCTCTATTCAGTAGAAAACTAAAATAAGGAAAACCTTTCTTGTATAGAATTGGTGAAAATTAAGTAAAAATATGTTTGAGGTACAAGTCTGGAAAATCTTTTTAAAAAAGCCCCAATTCCCTTTTCGTTAGAAAGCTAAGAAAAAGAAAAATCTTTCTTGTATAGAATTAGTGAAAGTTAAATTTTTAAAAAAATGTTTAAGGTACAAGCCTGGAAAATTAAAAAAAAAAAGCGTCAAGTAATTCTCTATTCAGTAGAAAACTAAAATAAGGAAAACCTTTCTTGTATAGAAATAGTGAAAATTAAATTTTAAAAAAATGTTTAAGGTACAAGCCTGGAAAATTTTTAAAAAAAGTGTCAAGTAATTCTCTATTCAGTAGAAAACTAAAATAAGGAAAACCTTTCTTGTATAGAATTGGTGAAAATTAAGTAAAAATATGTTTGAGGTACAAGTCTGGAAAATCTTTTTAAAAAAGCCCCAATTCCCTTTTCGTTAGAAAGCTAAGAAAAAGAAAAATCTTTCTTGTATAGAATTAGTGAAAGTTAAATTTTTAAAAAAATGTTTAAGGTACAAGCCTGGAAAATTAAAAAAAAAAGCGTCAAGTAATTCTCTATTCAGTAGAAAACTAAAATAAGGAAAACCTTTCTTGTATAGAAATAGTGAAAATTAAATTTTAAAAAAATGTTTAAGGTACAAGCCTGGAAAATTAAAAAAAAATGTATGAAGTAATTCTCTATTCAGTAGAAAACTAAAAAAAGGAAAACCTTTCTTGTATAGAATTGGTGAAAATTAAGTAAAAATATGTTTGAGGTACAAGCCTGGAAAATCTTTTTAAAAAAGCCAAAAAAAGAAATAGAACAATCATTTCTCCCACTCCTTATAACAAAATACATATATTTTTAAATACCCTTAATAAAATAAATTACTCAGTCATAAAAGTAATGACAGCAATAATTAAGGATTAATTAGGAGGAAAGAAAAATTAATAGGTTCAATTTTAATTAGAGAAGAAAGAAGTTATTAATTAAGACTTAGGAGATGGAAAAAAAATCATGAAAAAGAAGACAAAAGAAAATGCCAGTTGAAAATTCTAACATGAAGTAAATGCAAGAAATATCTAAAACAAAATAAGCAACTAAAAACTAATTGACAGACAGACAAAACTCCCAAATGATTTACTAATCACAGAATCAAGTATTATTCAGCTCAACAGCAGTATGACATCCTATAGCAGAGTATCTGCTACTACTAACACTATTCAGTACAATTAGAACATGTGAATTATTTTATAATGAGAATTAATGATAGTGACAAGGAAAAGGGTTTTAAATGAATATGTTCTGCATATAAAAATGTAATAATAAAAATAAATGTGCTTTTCTGCAGAAAATAGCTAAACATTTAAAAGCAGTGAAAGTAAAAGTGGCCCCAACAAGCAAGTTTGTAGTAGTGATTGATAAAACACAGTGGCGTCAACAGTCTTCCAAAATGTAGGTCATTCTTTAATTCTTAAATTTTCATAGAACAAAAACAAAAAAAAAAGAAAAGAAAAGAAAAAGAAGACCTTAAAACAAAGTAAGACAAAATCTTGTCAATCCCACATTAACAACAACAAGAGATTAGGAATACGATTTTAAAACCTGCCGATCACAATCTTAGCCACAAAGAAATCAGGTTTGTGAAAGGAAGGTAATTTGTTGGAGCCATTCAACTGTGCATTACCAGCACAGCGTCGGCAATTCTCAATGCACATTCCTTTCTCAAAGAATTTCATTACGCTAATTCATATTTCTCAATAATTGTTGTTGGACTGCTTTTTTCCTTGAGAAAATTATACTGCTGTAGAAAGTGACTGATTTGTAATATCTCAAACTGAAAGAGAAAGTAGACTGGTGTGAGAGAGAGAGAAAAGAAAAAGAGACATGTGTTTCTTTTTCAGCTAAAAAGATTTCTGCCATGATGCTTCAACGGTGACGCTGCTGCTGCAGCCATGAAGAATAGCAGACAAGAAAGCAACATATTTCTGGGATTACCGAAATTAGTTTTGAAATTAAAGTGTGGGTACAAAGAATCAGAAAAGAAAGAAATGAGAAGTCTATAACAAAATACATGTCCCTCATGACAAAAGTGCTGTCGGTGTAAATTAACATATTTTAATTTTTCATTCTCTCTCTCACTGAAACACACAGATGGGCAAATACATAAATACATATACTGAAATATACTTACAGGCATATGAAAATGTGTAAGTGGATCAAAAATTATGTAGCCTGACACAGTTATAGCACAAATTTTGATATGAAATTTATACTGTATAATGTTCAATTTATATGTTTAATGGAAAAGCATTGGATTAAGTGCATTGACAAGTAATGAGTTTATACTGAAAAATAATATTTCTTGAATAGAAGAAATTTTTTTTTATATCATTGTTCAACAGATTTATTAAGTGATATATATTCATTTTAGAATTTTGGCATATTGCCTTAAAGATTATTAATATTATTATTACCATTTGTAAATTTCTTTAATAATCTCTATAAAAAATTTGTTTGGACATCATGAAAGATAGCAAACACACAATTTTTTTTTTCTGAAAACCAGTGGGGTCATTTTTGCTCCTGGTAATGAAATGAATTTCTCCAAGACATTTGTTCCAGGGTTCTTAAGATATAGCAAGAAAACCAGAATCCCACAGCAAAAATTTCTGTGCACACTGATGCAACATGAAAGATTTCTTTACAAATAACGATATTTTTTTTTTTAAATTCCATCTGTTGTAAATGGACTTGACTCTGAAATCAAACACATCTTCAAGATGAAGGAAGCAGATTTTTTTTTCCTTCACCCCCCCACCATTTTCAGCCTTCCACTTTCACACTCCAACTAGTTTCTTCTAATTCTCAGCAGAGATGTACAAGCAAATTTTACAAATTAGATAAGATCGGTGACTAAGTTCAATGTGATCACTAATAGTTTTGTTGGTTTAAAAAAAAAAATATGCTGGGAAAGTGAGAAAAGAACAGATTACCTACCTTTTGGCAACATGTTAGGAGAAATGCCATTGTATGCCATTGCAAACAGTGTTACTTGCTAATGCTTCCTGAGAATTTGTATTGTGGCGAGAAAGAAAAAAATTTCAGAGAAATAGTGCATCCAACAAATTCTACCTTTTCATTGTAGTTGGAGTCACCAATAAACTAATATAGTTGTTGTTGTAGTAGTAGTAAAGGAGGAGGAAGAAAATATAATCCCCGTTTTAGTAGTTGTGGTGGCACTATAGTAGCAGCTGCTGCTGCTACTCCAAAAAGAAAGATAATGAATGGAGACTTGCAGTTCTCCTTCAATTTGGCAGCATGTTCACACACACACACACAAATATATATATCTATATTCATACAGTCTTGCTGCTATATAGCAGTTGGGTAGATAGAGAGAATATAAGAGGAAGACAATCACTTGGAAGTAGTCGTTCCAAAAAGCCTGATACTGCTGGGAGACACTCTGACAGACTGGCCAATCATAGCAGTAAATGCAAAAGCCATCAGTAAGAAGGAGAGTGTTTCTTCATAGTAGCAAGCAGTCAAAGAATTGTGGGGTGGGGGAGTATGAATAAAATAAAATAAAAAAAAAGATTCTTTCTTTCTTTTTTTTTTTTTTTTTTGTAAAGATTCCTAAGAGATGAAATAAAATTTGCGAACCTTGGCTTCTGTGAAAGACTACAAACAGAAATCTGCACTAATCCACCCTCCCCAATATAATTTCTCTAAAGATGAATACAATTTGAACATTTTAAGGATGGAACTTGAAGGAGAGGAAAACCTGTGTCATGAATAAAATTTTCTCTTTTTTGTTAAATTCAAGTTTAACAAAAGAAAGAAAACCGGGAAAAACACTTAGTAAAATTGGTATTATATTTCCAATAATTATAAAAGAAAACACCTATTAAATGCACCAAAAAATAGGATTACTTTTCAGTATTTAAAAATGATATATGGTGTGAATATACAATAAGTGTGAATTCCGTTAAAAAAGAATGTATTTTAAGAATAAAATGCCAATGGATTACATTTTCTTTTTTACTGGAAAGTTAAATGTTTGAATAAAATATCTTCAACAAAGACAGCAACAGCTGACCTCTTAAGCTTATAAAAGTAATCCACAAAGAGTTAATGTTTTATATTAGTGAAATGAATTTTTTTTTTTAAACTCTGGAAACCTGTTTAGTTAGATTTATAAATAATCAGGGGAAAACGGAAACTAATCTAATGAAAATTTAATTTTTTTTCCAGCTGTTTTCATTTTGTTTCTTTTAGAAAATAAAATAAATCATATTTGTCAGAAGAATTAGATTTTTTAATCAAACATAATTTACAAATGCCATGATAATGATTGCTATTTTGTTACATCATCTAAACCTGTAGATTATATTGATAAGCTATT
>OZ038518.1:35800826-35803326 GCA_964036315.1 Acanthosepion esculentum
GATGAGTGATGTGTTAATAGCAGGAGCTACCAGTGTTTTTAAAATTACCCTTTCTCTATAGCTCAATCATCTAATGAAAACATATATATCTGTCCTGCAATGATAGCTTTAGGGGTAGAATGTCTGACTGATGTCAAATCAGTCAGGTTTCAATCCCAGCTTGAAGCAATCGGATGTCTAGCCACACTGATGAGCTGTGATACAGCAAAACAGTCTGTCTGTGGGTGACTATATATGTGTGTGTGTGTGTGTGTGTGTGTGTGTGTGTGATCCACAGACTATTTTGCTGTATCATATATATATATATATATATATATATATATATATATATATTGAGCACTTTATCGCATAAATATAGCACACCTTAAAACTATATTTCTTCACATGTGTGTGCACACACACACACACACACACATATATATATATATATATATATATATATATATATATATATATATATATATATATATATGTATGTATGTACACTCCGGATCAAAAATTTAAGACCACTTGAAAATTTTTTATAAGAGACTGTTTGTCATGGATACATTATAAACTTTATCTTACTTAGGTTACTAATTGTATAATCTAAAAGGTTATGTAGACAAAAAGTTATAATCTGATCAATTTATTCAGAAATGGACATTTTTATAAAATAAGGCGTTTTACACTTGATCAAAATTATAAGACCAGGGGGTATAAATTGTTAGATTTAGGGTAATTCCAATGTTTTTGGTTCAGTTAGAGATTAGCAATCACAGCTTAATGGTGCCACCATGCCTAAAGCAAGCAAACTTACAGAAGTTAAGCGTGCTCGATTCCTAGATATCCATAATCAAGGTTTGTCACAGCAGGCAATCCCAGCTAAGGTAAATTGCAGTAAAATTGTGATTTGCAACTTTCTAAAGGACAGTGCAAATTATGGAAATGCAAAGTCTACTGGTAGGCCGAAAAAAATTTCTCCGGCATTGAGTAGGAGAATAAGATGGGTTGTTGTGAAAGCCAGTGGACTTTCTTCTAGTCAAATTAAAGCAGCCACAGATGCTGATTGCAGTCCAGTAACCATCAAACGACACTTACGACAAAAAGGCATGGTAAATAAAAAGCGCAAACAAATTCCTCGGCTGCTTCCACGTCTCAAAGTGAACCGTTTAAGGTTTGGTCGTGAATTCCAAACATGGGACATTGAGAAGTGGAAGAAAGTCCTGTTTTCTGATGAGAAAAAATTCAATCTAGATGGTCCTGATGGCTTCCAACAATATTGGCATAACAAAAACACGCCTTCTGAAATTTTCTCCACACATCGTAGTGGTGGAGGGTCCCTAATGGTATGGGGTGCCTTTTCTTACAGAAGGATGATGGAGCTCCCGGTGGTGCAGGGTCGTCAGACAGTGGCTGGTTATGTTAGCATGTTACAAAAAGCATCATTGGTGATGGAGGGCCATCATTTGTTTGGATATGGATGGTTATTCCAACAGGATAATGCTGCAATCCACGCTGCATGCCAGACCTTGACCTTTCTACAAGAAAATGGGGTCCATCTCTTGAGACATCCTGCATGCTCACCGGACTTGAACCCTAATGAAAATGTTTGGGGATGGATGGCAAGAGATGTTTATCAAAATGGCAAACAATATTCAACAAAAAATGAACTTCGTGAAGCTATCTTCAAAAGCTGGAGCAATATTCCTCGCAGCTTAATAGAAACACTAATTTGTAGCATGCCCCAAAGAATTTTTGAAGTCATCAAAACCAGTGGAGGTAGAACTCATTATTAAATTTGGTTGTTGAATGTTTTTGTACACTTTCATAAAATTTCGTAGAATTTTTGTCTCTGGTCTTATAATTTTGATCAAATGTGAAACATCTCATTTTATAATAATGTCAATTTCTCAATAAAATATTCGGATTATAACTTTTTGTCTACATAACCTTTTAGATTATAAATTAGTAACCTTAAGAAAGAAATGTTTAAAATTTATCCATGAAAAACAGTCTTTTTAAAAAGATTTTCAAGTGGTCTTCAATTTTTGATCAGGAGTGTATGTATATTTGACCAGCAACCTTTTTTTCAAACATGTTTCAATGAATATAACAGACAAGAAAAATTTAATTTGTTTTTGAAAGTTTTTCCAGCATTCTTATATTTTTCATTTGGTGAGGCTTCAAAAATTGTCTGTATTGTCCATTTTCTCAACTATATATTTGATAGTAAATGAATACTGCTTCAGCAAAAACCCTTTTTCCAAATCATCCACAACTCTAATTGTGGCAAACTCCTCACCGGAAAGTACTAGATTTCATCAAAAACATAGCACATGTGCAAAAAAAAAACAAAAAAAAAACAAGAAGTCCAACTATATTTTATTTCTCATTGACAAAGAACACAGGCATAGCTTAAATTTCCTATTTTAACATCTTTTCACATCATGTTTCTATTTGGTCAAAAGGCATACAATAAATATTCTTTGTCTTATTATTGTTGTTGATTCTTTTAAAT
>OZ038518.1:35810826-35846586 GCA_964036315.1 Acanthosepion esculentum
TGTAATCCCTTGCATGTTAGTGGCTGTACTGCCTTACTTGGGGTGACATGGATTAAAAAAACAAAACAAAAAAAAACTAACATCACACAGGTGACAGTTTAAAATGTGAGAAGCAATTTTGTCAAACCCTGTAGCTACTGCTTTGGAGTTATGGGAGGTATTTTTGCTGCACACTGCAATTCAAATAATACAGTAATTTTGTGCTTACAGCCACATCACATCACTGAAGTTAAGCAATGCTGAGCATGGTCAGTATCTGGATGAGTGACATCTTGGGGTTGCCACATACTGTAAACTTGGATGTACAGTCGGGGCAATTGATAATGGCTCAGAACTGTCAATCAGAGAGCCGAGTTCTAATACCAGTTAAGTTCGTTATATTCACTTTCATACAAATACTCTTGGGAAAGGTCTGAATCCACTTCTTCAAACCCACCCCAGTTATGGGTTAAATAGGAAGACTTGTTATCACTAAATTATTTTCATCTCAAAAAAGAAAAAAAAATATCTGACAATCTAAAAATATTCTCTGGCTTTAAATAACCTGCAAAGGGTTGATAATCCATAGAAAACGAATCAATCAATGAAATACTGATCAGCTACACAGGTACGTGTTTTAGATTTATTTACATTCTCTGGAATATAAATGTATAGGAACTACCATGGCCACAAAATGAGGGATCATTTTCTATATTGATTGCAATATAGAATTTATCCCCTACTTTATATCCATATAGTCTTTTTTTTTTTATCAAATTCTGATTAGGCATGAATTCACCTCTTCTAAACCCCCACCCTCCCCAGCTACAGGCTAATAAGTAAGACTTGTATTACTAAACCATTTACTATCTCTAAAAAAAATTTTTCTTTGAAATTCTTAGAATCTAAAAATGTTTTTTGGCTTACATAACCTGCAAAGGGTTGATAAGCCACAGAAAATGAATCAATAATAAAAAAAAACAATGTTTCAACTTTAAATGACCTACAAAATTTCAATCAATAGTGGTACTGGCTGCTCTCCATAAAAATAGTGATAGAGAAAGAAAACCACAAAGGCTCCTAGTGAAGATAATTAAAGGAAAGCAAGAAGAAAGGACTACGCATCAATTGCAGGAAGATAGAATGCATGGTTGTCAGCAAAAGGAACAGCCCAACATGCAAATTAGAAATTGGAGATACCAAAATCAAACAAGTAAAAGTGTTTTAACAGAGGACAAAGTGCAACACTGGTAGCTGAAGACAAATTGGGATAACCTAAGGTGCCTTCCAAAAGCTAAGCAGAGTATTACAAAACAGGAAGATTTCGTTAGAAACACAGAAGAGAGTATTGAACTATATGGCAGTGAATGCTGAACAATCTCCTCACAGATGAAGAAAAAACTTGTGCAACAGTAATGTGGTTCTACAGAAGGATGATGAGAATACCATAGAACAAACATGTGAGCAATGATGAAATTTTAGAGAAAACATAATCAAAAAGGGCACTTATATTTAATATTAGAAAGTGATAGTTGAAATGTCTAGTAGCTCAAGTAAATGGATGGCAGAACAAAGTTTAGTAGAGATAACAAAAAGACAAAATTCGTTAAGAGCTACAAAGGTCAAGAAATTATGAACACCAACATCCTGAAGGAACACTATACATAGAAGTGATATGAAGAAAATCTGTTGATGCATTTTTTTTTCACTTTTTACATTTCTTTTGTACAAACTGAAAAAACAATTAAAAAAAAAAAAAAAAAAAAAAAAAGGCAAGAAATAACAAGGTTGTCTAAAATATTTACAATATGACATGTGGTAAATAAAACAAATTTACAATATGACATGTGGCAATTAAAACAGATTTGCAATATAATCCATGGTAAAAGAAACAGCTGTGGTTTTAAGTTTGTAAACTTATCTGTCATCTTAAGAAAAAAAATGTCAGAAAGTAAATGCTAAAAATTTAGGCTTTGGAATGTCCAATGTTTCAAAATCTCATTTGTCTTTTGGTAGAGCTAAAAAGTTTCAGGTTTTAACTTACAAAAAAATATGTTATTGAAAAAAAAGTGTGGGGAGTTTTTGCACTTACTGCCAACCAAGGTGAAGATTATTTTAAACAAAAATGTCATAAAATCTATATGGATGAAACATTATGAAAAGAACTCTTGTTATTGATGTTAAACGACAAGAATTAGTTAAACATTCTTGTTAGAATAGAATGAATTTAAATGACTGCTCAAGTTTTATTCAGCGAAAAGACCACAGGGTTCCCCTCTCCACCAACATTATCATGCAGTCAATGCCGTCAACTCTTCCAAGAGTTGGTCTACTTCGTCACTAACGCCATCATTATAAAGGAAGTAATCAGCAAAGAAGAAATTAAATTCTTCAATATGAGATAAAGCCATTGTTGAGAAAATAACTGCATAATCAATTCCAGCATTCATTTTTTGTAACTCTAAATGAAATATTTCATCCAATATCTTCTTCAGGGAGTAAACATGCAGAATAACTGCACCTTTTGCCTGCATTTATGAAATAAAAGAAGTCAGAATTGTCTTGAAGAATAGATAATTTAAAATATTAAAAAATATTTAGTAATAAATTAAAATAAATCTTTTTGAAAAAAATTGTCAACAAATTTTTTTCCCCACCATAAAAGTCGAGAGAATATTTTCATTAAAAATATAATTAAAAACAAAATATTTTACTTTTATTTTCTAATTCAGGGCATCCTTTTATGCAGCTTTCATTTTATAGTCAAGTACTTCAAAGGGGAGACAACTCTGGTTGCCTTTCACTACAAAAAGATAATTTAAAATAATAAAAAAAAATTTAGTATTTAAATAAATGTAAATAAACCTTAAAAAATTATCAAAAACTTTTTTCTCAACCCAAAAGTTTACAGGATATTTTATTAAAAAAGTAATGAAAACACCGGAATATTCTAACTTTATTTCCTGATACAGGGCATAATTTTACGCAACTTAAAATTAAATTCTCAGTCAATTTGATTTCTCTGGAGACTTATCTTTAAAATTGCAAATATTAAATGTTCAAATTATATTTTAAAATTTCAAAAATTAAAGGTCAGTTAAAATGAATTTTAAATTTCCATAAATTTTTCTTACAAAATTCCCTTTTCATAAATAAATTCAATCATAAATGAATAAGTATCCAAAATATGTGAGTGCAGGAGTGGTCATTCTGCATTTATATCCTTCAGTGTTCTTCAAGTAGATGAGGGCGGCTCAGAATATATCCAGGTATTACAAATATCTCAAGAACTGGTTGTGTCATCTTCATTTAAATTCACAACCAATCGGTAGATAATTTACTACACATGATACTCTCTCATAGGGTTACTCAGTCAACAGTGAGATACTACGGAGTCAGTATTTTACTTTGGTCATCACTGACCGAGTGAGTAGATGTTTCAAATCTTATACAAGTCATTTTGGAAAAACATGGCATCAATCAGGCTCCTACAGTCTAGATGTCATCATTACCATCATCTTTCCAAGAATTAGATATGGTTGTAGGGCCACTGCACAGCTTGCTTCACATGCTTACGTTGTGTGCCTATATCTGCACTGAAAGTTGTAGAGATATTCATTCATATATGGTATGTCTTGAGCAACCGTTCTCTATTAATTATCAGAGAACCCGTTTATACAGTCAATCAGCATGGCTGATGCTAACCTCCAAGAATGTCTAATTGTGCCTGCTTTTCAGTTTAATGTTTTCCATTGATATGAATTGAAAAGATTATACTGAATCAATTGCTAGGTCTGCTGCTAGGAAAATTGGTTTACTGTGTCGTGTTAGACATTTTTTCTTGCCAGAATCTATTTTACCTTTATATATTTATAAATCTACCATGTGTTCTTACTTTGAATACTGCTTCCACATACGGTCTAGTGCTCCTGCTATATATTTAGAAATTGATAAAACACAAATAAGAATTTGCAATGTCATTGGTCCTGATCTGGCATCTTGGCTTCAATTATTTTCTCATCACCATAATGTGCCTGTAACTTTTCTATAAATACTTTCATGGTAATTGTTCTGATGAACTTTCCTCTATAATTCCTAGACTTTATGAATTTAAGCGTAGTATTAGATTCGCGGCAAGGTCTCATCCTTTTTCAGTTGAAATGGCAAGATGTAACCATATGTTCTATGCAAACTGTTGCATTTCTCACTTACGGAAATTTCTTCTTGCTTTCCAATCAAGTTTGATATTGAAAAATTTAGATACAATGTCAATCGTTATCTTCTATTTTCTTAGTTCCTGTTCTTTTGTTGTTCTTGCTCCATAATATTATTTTGCTTTTTTTCATATTCCATCACGCTCAAACACCGTGTCTTAGTGGCTTTATTGCCTTACTTTGGGTGAAATGGGCAAAAAAAAAAATATAGACATGATAGAGCCTATCTCTCTCCAGGTCAAACCACAGCCAATATTCTCCAACTTGAAAGCTTGTTTTGGTCACAAACATGCAGCTATTGATTCCATCAAGGGAAACCCCCACCTAGGGTATTGAAAATCTCCACCCAGCAATACCATAGACTACGGAGTCCACTCTACCCTATTGTGCTTGATGGTCAATGACAATATAATAAGGTTCATCTGGTGCTTGAGAAGTGTCGTTTTCAAGCCTGTTGGGTGTCTTTTTTACTAGAAAAACCTGGTAGATGAATCAGTTTAGTCACTGATGACCATCTAGCAAATAGTACTTGTTTGTTTGTTTAACAGAATATCAACTCCTTAAGGGTCATTTAATTCAATTTTCTTGGTGGCATTAGTAATTTCATTTACAAAAATGTATTGCTGGTAATTTTTATTTTTTTTACAAAAATGTATTGCTGGTAATTATTATTTTTTTAATGTTTTACAAAATGTATTGCCGGTAATTTTTATTTTTTTTAATGTTTTACAAAAATGTATTACTGGTAATTTTTATTTTTTTAATGTTTTACAAAAATGTATTGCTGGTAATTTTTATTTTTTTTAATGTTTTACAAAAATGTATTACTGGTAATTATTATTTTTTTTAATGTTTTACAAAAATGTATTACTGGTAATTTTTATTTTTTTAATGTTTTACAAAAATGTATTACTGGTAATTATTATTTTTTTTAATGTTTTACAAAAATGTATTACTGGTAATTTTTATTTTTTTTAATGTTTTACAAAAATGTATTACTGGTAATTTTTATTTTTTTAATGTTTTACAAAAATGTATTGCTGGTAATTTTTATTTTTTTTAATGTTTTACAAAAATGTATTACTGGTAATTATTATTTTTTTAATGTTTTACAAAAATGTATTACTGGTAATTTTTATTTTTTTAATGTTTTACAAAAATGTATTACTGGTAATTATTATTTTTTTTAATGTTTTACAAAAATCTATTACTGGTAATTTTTATTTTTTTAATGTTTTACAAAAATGTATTACTGGTAATTTTTATTTTTTTAATGTTTTACAAAAATGTATTGCTGGTAATTTTTATTTTTTTTAATGTTTTACAAAAATGTATTACTGGTAATTTTTATTTTTTTTAATGTTTTACAAAAATGTATTACTGGTAATTATTATTTTTTTTAATGTTTTACAAAAATGTATTACTGGTAATTTTTATTTTTTTAATGTTTTACAAAAATGTATTACTGGTAATTTTTATTTTTTTAATGTTTTACAAAAATGTATTGCTGGTAATTTTTATTTTTTTTACAAAAATGTATTGCTAATAATTTTTATTTTTTTTAACAAAAATGTATTGCTGGTAATTATTATTTTTTTTACAAAAATGTATTGCTGGTAATTACTATTTTTTTAATGTTTTACAAAAATGTATTACTGGTAATTATTATTTTTTTAATGTTTTACAAAAATGTATTGCTTTAATTTTTACTTTTTTTACAAAAATGTATTGCTGGTAATTATTATGTTTTTTACAAAAATGTATTGCTGGTAAAAAAATAATAATTATTTTTTTAATGTTTTACAAAAATGTATTGCTGGTAATTATTATTTTTTTAATGTTTTACAAAAATGTATTACTGGTAATTATTATTTTTTTAATGTTTTACAAAAATGTATTGCTGGTAATTTTTATTTTTTACAAAAAAGTATTGTTGGTGATTTTTATTTTTTTATTTTTTTTATAAAAATGTATTGCTGGTAATTTTTATTTTTTTACAAAAATGTATTGCTGGTAATTATTTATTTTTTGTTTTGTTTTTTGGAAAAGTGTATTGTTGGTAATTTTTTTTTATGTTTTACAATAATTTATTGCTATTAATTTTTACTTTTTGTATTTATTTACAAAAATCTATGTATTTCTCTATTACAGAATCAAACGAGTAGCAACCGTGTCTTTGACTGGTTGTAACATCTGTCGAACTCTCCGTCTCGGCGGGGAGGGACTCGGACAGGGCTTTGCCGCAGGGCAAAGTGCCGTCCGGGGAGGTAGAATGGGCATATTTTTGCCCGAGCCTACGGGCTCGGTAAGCCCACATTAAACCGGCCTTGTGCCACATCGACCCGTGTGGGGGGTTGCTAAATATCAAATATCAAATCTGATTTACTTAGCCTCTAAGTTGGGATCAAACTGTAGTATCTGTTCTCCTCTGTCATTGGTTGATTTTGTTTAGTGGCATATCAACCTCTCTGGGTCATTTATTGCCAAAATCTAAATATTTTGAACAGAATTTTATGGCTTCAACTAAATATATTTCAAACATAATTGTATGCCTTCAACTAAAAATAAAATGTATTCTGGTCATTTTTCTATAAAATGTATTGCTTGTAATTCTATCTAATTATATTTCTGGTCATTTTGCTATTAAATGAACTGTTGCTAATTCTACTATAAAATTGTATCATTGGTCATTTTGCTTTAAAATTGTATTGTTGGTAATTTTACTATAAAAACATATTTTTATTTATACTTTTATAGTGTTTTGTTTTTGTTTGGGAGTTCACGATTTGCCCATAGCTGGGACCCTAATAGGTACTACCACTTCAGATCAGAGTGGGGCTGGGAACAACATCAACTAAGAGGTTCTTCTGTTGTGTTTCTGCTTTTAGGCAGTTCATAGTTCTCTAATGAGGGAGACCTATACCTAGGAATTCTAACCCTGCAGCACCCCCTATCTCATCACCCTAATGGAGGAGGGTCAGAAAAATATGACATCAATGTAATGATAGTTGCAGAGTCTAAGTAATTTTTGTTATTGGCCTCTATGTCTGCACATTGGCATCCAATGTTAAATTGACTGTGTTACGTCTGCCTCAATAAATAAGTGGAGGGTTTCTCTTTTTAATACTAAGGGTAACCCAAGACAAGGTTCAAGAGACACTCAAGGTAGAGGGTTAGTGTTAAATTGGTTATGATGTGATATAAACAAAAGAGGATGTAGTCGGAAGTGAAGATTATGAAGCTATTGGCACCTAATTGAAATAAGTTAGGATTGTATAGTTCAAGGAAGCGTCCAATGGGAGTCTGTTCCATGAAAAAGCTGTCTGAGTGAAACTTTCACTTTACATTTGGAATATGGAGGAAATGAAGGTGATTCAATTTTGTGAAAGTAGAATTGTATATAAATACTAACAGGAGCCAACACAAAGCCATTTAAAGATCATCAGTTTTTGATCTTAGAAATTCTCAGCCTTTCTCACAACTTACAAACAAAAAAAAACCTTAACATTCAGTCCTGTGATTCTGTTGCACTGATTTTCTCTATTTGAAGGGATGAAACAGAGAAAGCAAATAGATGATGAAGCATATTTTCAAGAATGGATATATGGTGTACATAGGGAAAATTTAAAAATATATGGTATACCTTTTAGAAAATTACAAAAAGTCTGGCTGTGTTATGAGTAGGCATTGAAATGTTCTTGGCCAAAACAAAAAAAAGATTTAAAATTCTCATTTTTGGTCAGTGTAATGACAAAGTATGCAGGTGTAGGCTTTAAAAAAGCTTTATTCAACTGAGAATACAAAGTTCACATAGTGTCCTTTTATAGTCCCAATAAACAAAAATAGCTCTCTCAAAGAGGAGAGTAACAAAACAAGGGGAGACCACTCTTGATTATTCATAACAGTGAGATTTTGAGAAGTTGGCTTTGTAACAGTCTCAGAAGGGCCCAGTTTATGAATTAACAGACTTAGATAATAGCAGTGGTAACATTGTAAAAATTACAAAGATAATTTTTAATGTTCTGTAAAATATAAAAATAGACATTCATCACATATAAATGTCTTTAGCTGTAATTTTCTGAGAGCCTGCTACCAGGTGACACTTTAAGGCAGCGTTTTTCAACCTTTTTAAGCAACAGCACACCTAGGTGCAAATTAAAATATCACAGCACACATGGCTAGATTTTTAAAAGGTGTACATTTAAATGTTATGAAGTAAAACCATTTTTTAAATACACACAAATATGAACTTTATTTCAATGTTTCTATTCAACTATTTGTGCACATTATTTAGTGTGAAGTCTGTGCCTGGTGTTTCTTCCCGATTTGAGAAACCTAATTTGCATAAATAAAAAGTATAAAATTTGCAATAAAACTGATAAAGCTTTTTAGCTAATGTGGGATAAAAAGTTTAATACTCATTCAGTGATTCAAATACTAAGTAACATTATTACCTCCATGCACACAAATATATATGTATGTCGTGAGAATATTACGGAGCACACCAGAATCACTGCTTTAAGGTATGGAAACTACCACATGTTCTTTTAGATACTGCTGGTCTATGAGGCAGCAGAGTAATAACTGCTCTCTTCTGTCTGAAATTCTTCCTTAAGGCACCCTCTCTTTATCATTTCTTTGAGTTTATTTCATATTGTTGTTCTTGATACAAGAAAACGGTTTTCCTTGTTTGTGTAGTTCTTTAAATGTATTTTCTTTGTCTACTTCTCTTTCAAGATATTGTTTCTCCTTTTCATGAGTATTTCCAAAATAAAAGGATAACATCACTATGAAGTGTGGACCTTATTCATTGAGTCAGTTGCAGGAATGGCCAAGAACTTTTCAGCACCCCTTTTGTAAATATGATAAAAATGTAGACAACAGTTCAAGAAATATAAGAAAACAGTTCAAAACTTCTGAAAATGGCAGAAGACATTCAAGGAAACCTCAACAGTTTCAAAACAACAATAGATAAAATTCCTAATATGTTAAAAATGCTTTAAAAAATGGTAAGTTTAAAAAAAAAATGTAGCAAAATTTTAACTTAAAGCTGTTTTTAATAAATTTTTAGTTTTGTAAAAATAGGAATATCCAAAACTTACGTCAGTTTGGGCAGTGGAGGCTGGGGTCAAGGTACTGGTGCTCCCTGTGCTACACGCATCACCTGTACTCGAAGTGTCAGCAGAGGAAGAAACTGTTGCCATGGAAGTGAAGGATTCTGACGAGGGTAATGAAGCATTGTCTGAATAGGCAGAATCTGTTTCTGTGACATCCAGTCCACTGTCTGGGAGTAGAGAGGTAAGCTCTGAATGCATTCCAAAGAAATCATCACTTGTGTTGAAGCCGAGACCTTTGGTGATCTCTGCAGCAAGAGCATCCAGTTCTGCTTGAATTGGGTCATTTGATGTTTCCTGAAAGGTCGCATCACTTAAGGAATTGGTACCTGCAGTTGGAGTACTAGATGGACCCAAAGACTTGGAGATTTCTGACTGAGTTGTATTCAGCTGAGATTCCAATTCACATAGTTCTCCAAGAATTGCATCCAAATTCACATCCTGGTTTTCTGCAAGAGATAGAATCCAACTAATTAGATAAAAATGGCATGAGAATTTTCCTGATTAGTCAAGTAGTTTACTGAATTCATTTGTCGTATTAATGCTCTACAGACTAATAAAAACACAAGACTAAATATACAAGTAAAATTATTGCTCATAAAAACTTTAAAAATTCACATATATATATATATATATATATATATATATATATATATATATATAGTCTATACCTACTACATATATATATATATATATGGTCTATACCTACTACATATATATATATATATATGGTCTATACCTACTACATATATATATATATATATGGTCTATACCTACTACATATATATATATATATATGGTCTATACCTACTACATATATATATATATATATATATATATATATATATATATATATATATATATATATATATATATATATATATAAGTGAACATTGAAGTCAACACTTAGAGGCAACAGGCTGTTTCATGCTAGATGTAATCGTCAGGCCTGACGATTGCATCTAACATGAAACAGCCTGTCACCACTAATCAATGTTCACTTTTATATTTACACACACTTTATCTCTGATATTGATCACTTTATCCCATAAATATACCACACCTTAAGAGTATATACCTTTATATATATATATATATATGCAGTGTAACCCGGATATAAGAGACCCGGATTTAAGAGAAAACCGGATATAATAGAGACTTTCTCTGGTCCCAAATTGGAGCCTGTGTTAATGTATATATATTAGACCAAACCCGGATATAAGAGAAACCCTGATATAAGAGATTTTCTCTGGTCCCAAATTAGAGCCTGTGTTAATGTATATATAATAGACCAAACCCGGATATAAGAGAAACCCGGATATAAGATACTTCTTCTCCGGTCCTGACAACTCTCTTATATCCGGGTTACACTGTATATATATTTAAAAATTATAACGTAAGTATGTTATAACATCACTACAAAAATAGCCATTTTCTTTCAACACTTCTGGTGTCTTATCAAGTGATAGTGATGATTGTAAAATAAAAACAGTTTTTAAAGCGTTCAACCACTACCCCCATGAGGGGGGAATATTTTTACACAAGATGTAATGGCCAATCAAATTACAAGTATATCATAATTCAAACAATGCGGCAACGGATCCTAGATACAATTTATTAATGC
The DNA here is from genome assembly GCA_964036315.1 of Acanthosepion esculentum. Taxonomy (NCBI): domain Eukaryota; kingdom Metazoa; phylum Mollusca; class Cephalopoda; order Sepiida; family Sepiidae; genus Acanthosepion; species Acanthosepion esculentum. Next base: position 35,821,758 of record OZ038518.1, read on the forward strand.
TTTAAAATTAATATTAGATTATGTAGGAAATCAGGAAAACTAATTAATCTCCAATTTATTATGTAATTAAAAAAGAAAAGTTATGAATATTAAACTCTAAATATAACCATGCATCAAGTTTAGAAACTTACAAAATTATTCAAAGAAAAAATGGAGAAAATATGCCTAAATTTTCATGTATTGTTCTTAGTGATATGTTAAGTTTTCTGTCCGAATCTGAGAAATTGAATTAATTTAAGAATTAAATATAAGGCTACAAAATTAGTTACATTGACAGGTTGTGATTAGAGATTAAGTGGATGAGGGAGAAAGGTTTATTGGTGATAAGACAGATAGAAATCACGTCATAATACACAAACATGTTAATGATTGAATATATGAGTACACAGATATTCGAACGACAAATAAACAGACTCATCAAGATTCATCATCCAAATAACTACAGAGACAATGCAAAGTACCCGTCAAAATTGAACAAACAAGGAAAATCAATATACAGGTACAGGTTGCTTAACTTCGGTGATTGCACAAGAACCAGTGTTTCAATGTGATTTAGCTGTAAGCCTTACTGAGAGTGAAGGAAATGGGGGAAACTACTGAGCAGAAGGACAATTAAAAGAACATAATACAAAGAGACAAAAGTTGATGATTGATGTTTCACTTAAATTTATTCATTAGATTGTTCATTTAAAAGAACAATTTTACATTTACAAGATTATAAAAATATGTGAACCAACTACATTGCAATATTTATTTTTTTTACCATATTGTAAAGAAATAACTGTGAAAACAAATTATAAAGAAACACAAATTAAAATTTTGGTTGTCAATTCTCAAGAAAAAAAATTGTGAAAATCTAGTTTCATATGTATGGGTTTAATTAAAATTTGAATAATAGCATTTTAAAATGATAAAAATTACTGAGGAAGTTCACATTAAACACAGTATCAAGAGATAAATGGTCCATTGACAAACTGTTGTTTTTTTTTCCAGACATGTAGGTTAAACTTTACCCAAAATTTTCTAGGTATCTCACAATTACAGCTTTGCATGAGACTAAACTAAGACAGAAAAATACCTACTTGAAGTATATGTCCAGGGTAGTGATGAAGAAATAAAAGCTACTTTTCTTTGTCATTTTTTCACAATATTTGAATGGTGCTAACCTATTAACTGATCTTAGTCTGACTATAATGGACTTTGATAGAGAGAATGAGGAGATAAATAGATATTAAAGGGACTGTGATAGATAATAAGGGGACTGTGATAGATAGATAGATAATAAGGGGACTGTGATAGACTGATAGATAATAAAGGGACTGTGATAGATAACAAAGAGACTGTGAGAGAGATAATGAACAAATTGAGATAGATAAATAGATATGAACACACTGTAAGAAATAGATAATAAGGGGACTGTGATAGATAGACAGATAGATAGATAAAGGAACTCTGATAGATAGATAATAAGGGGATTGTGATAGATAATAAGGGAACTGTGATAGATAGACTGATAAAGAATAAAGGGGCAGTGGTACATATTAGGTCATCCCATAAGTTCTGTCCGAATTTTAACTTTTTGTTAAAATGAACAAAATTTAAAGAGTATTTTATAATGTCTAATGGAGCTGAACATTATTTTTATATTTAGATGCATTTAAACTGATCAAATTTTATTTCAGAGAACAATAAAATTAAATTTTGTTTGATTAAATCCCTGCTAACATGGAAGTACCCAAGAATCATTTGAGGCACATAATGCTTTATCAGTTCAAGAAAGGAAACTCAGCAGCCGAAGCGACTAGAAACATTCACTCAGTTTATGGAGAGGAATGTGTGAATGAAAGAACTTGCAGAAGATGGTTTGCAAAATTCAGAGGTGGAGATTTCACCCTTGAAGATGAAGATTGAAACGGACGTCCAGTTGAGTTTGATGAAAAGCTTCTTGAAGCAGCCCTTGAAGAAAATCCTGCTTTATCAGTTGAGGAATTGACAGTGGTTCGCAGTTTGAACCATACAACTGTTCATCGTCATCTTCAACAACTTGGAAAAGTTCCTGAACTTGGAAAATGGGTGCCTCATGAATTGTCTGAAAACAACCTCAAATCCCGAGTTGACATCTGCTCTTCTCTCCATTCTCGCCAACTTGTTTCACCTTTTTTTGGATAGACTTGTGACTGGCGACGAAAAATGGATCTTTTATCGAAATGTTAAGCGTCGTAGACAGTGGCTTGGTAAAGGGGAAGGACTCCAGCCTCAGCCGAGAAGAGAACTTCATGGGAAAAAGGTTCTTCTTTCAATCTGGTGGGATTGCCAAGGAATAATCTACTTTGAATTCTTACCACCTAATCCAACAATTAATGCTCAAATATACTGTCAGCAATTATAGTGTTTGAATCAAGCTTTGAGGAAAAAAAGACCTGCCCCAGTGAATCGAAAATGATTTATTCAAAATGACCTGATAGATAATGAAAAAACTGAGATAGATAGATAGATAATGAATGGAATGAGATAGATAATATTTGGATTTTGATATTGTCTGTAGACAAAATTCTTTGAACCTAAGATTACTTTCTCTTCCTCTACACGTTTTGTAATCATAATTGTTTTCCTCAATACTGTGAACTGACACACTTAGAGTTATCATAACAAACCACTTAAAATTGGAAAGAAACAAGCAGCAAAAAAAACATAAAAAACAAATTCTAGCCACTGAGGTAAAATGGTTTCTTTCCCTTCAAAATTTCTTTTCACACAATCAAAAAGTGGCCAATTGGTGGGGAGGGAAGTTCATATTCAAATAAAACTGCTGACACATGTATTTTTCAAAGTATGTGAAATAAATTTGCAGATAAGTAATCTTAAAAAAAAAGATACAGTTCACTTCTCTTAAAAGCTGCTTTCTAAACACAATAAATGGAATGATTATAGCTAACTACACTTAGGTACTTAATAGAAGAGAAGATCTAATTAATCAGAGAGAAGAGGACAGGTCAATAAATGGAGGGTGTCTTAATAAAAAAAGAAATGGCAAATAATCTAGTCCAAAAAAATTTTTTTAATTGTTTCACAATCACATTTTTAAGCATGAAACAGACTATCCCATTGTATACATATATATATATAGGTAATTATACTCGTCTCGAAAAACCTTCGATTTCTTGATTTGCCAATGATCAAATCAATATCGAAGGAAAAAAAGGTTTTAAAAAAAAAGAAAGAGCCAGGAACATGAACGTCTGTCAAAAGTAATCGTACAGCTTGCAGGTTCAAAGACCAAAGAAAAAACCTCGACACGAGTAAACAACTAACTAAAAAAGTGCCCAATACAGAAGTAGAGCAGACCTAGTCAAATCTAGAGAGCCAGACAAATCTACCAAGGTTTCACCTCAGCGGATCGTCAGGGAAAGCTATATATATATATATATATATATATATATATATATATATATATATAAACACTACAGTTCAAAATTTTGAGGCTACCCCTGGTAATTTTTTAAATTGGTATAAAAAGTTGTTTTGTGCTTTAAATAAGAGAAAATTATTGTACATGGTTTTAAAAAAAGGAAGTGAGACATTATTTTTTTTTTTTATTAAAAATTTTTTTCATTTTTTTTTTTATTAAAAATTTTTTCATTTTTTTTTTATGTTTAAATTTTTTCTCCCATGAAAATATCCTCTTTTAGCCTTGATTACTGCAGAACAAATATTTGGCATTCATTGTAAAAGTTTCTGAAAGTTTGATTATTGATGCCATTCTTTTTTCAATGACACTGAGAGCTCTTTTTTATTTTTTTCACTCTTCTGCTAATTCTGGTGGTATCTTCAAACGTTCTGTTCCTAGCCCGGGTGTATGCGCTCGGTCTCCCCACATTAAACTGACCTTGTGTCACAACCTGACCATGTCGGGGGTTGAGTTGATACAAACCACTATAAAGTAGTTTGTAACGCATTTATTTATCATCTCTTAGTTGTGTCTCTGTCTTTGGGCAGAGTGCACTCAGTGGCGGCTCCTTCAAAGGACAGAGCCGCAACTGAGGAAAATTATACTGAGAGGAGCCCAGCCCTGCCCAAGGCCGCGCTTTCTCATTGCACCAGAGAGAGGGATTAGTGCTCACACCAAGGCCAGGGTAACCAACGGTTGCTGGGGCTCAGGCAATTTTTGTTCCTTGCTCCGGTGTATGCGCTTGGTCTCCCCATATTAAACCAGCCTTGTGTCACAACTTCACCTTATTTGGGGGGGGGGGAGCAAATACAAATTACTGTCAAGCAGTTTGTAACATGTTTATTTATCATCTCTCAGTTGTGTCTCTGTCTTTGGGCAGAGTGTGCTCAGGGGTGGCTCCATTGAAGGACAGACTGAGAGGGATCGGTGCTCACACCAAGGCAAGTGCAACCGAGGGTTGTGGGGGCTCAGGGAATTTTTGTTCCTGACCCATGCTCAGGCTTCCCACATTAAACCGACCTTGTGTCGCAACACAATTTTGTGGAGGGTCGAGTAAATACCAAATGACTATAAAGTAGAACTGGTGCTTTTTAATCTCAGAATTTTGCATTTATTCATATAGATTTGATAATATAGGTTTTACTTAATTAGCTATTATGTTTCTCTAACTCTTCAAATGTTGAATGTATAATTAATTCTGATCTCTATTGTCCATCTTTACACTATATTAATTTTATCTTATAAATTGTCCTGTTCTGTCATCCATGAAATAAAAATAATTGTCAGTACGGAAAATAAGGATCTATGTACATCAAATCATCTTTAAGTGGCAGCAGAAGAATTATTGTTGAACTTTTAAAAGGCTTAAACATTATTTCAATACTTAAATGCAGCGATCAATTTTGAGTTCTTCCCTAGTTTATTAATGCCTATTGTACCTACTCCTCCCTAGCTATTGTGATGATGGCCAAACCAAGAGTCCTCCACAGGAGCTAGCTTAAATGCCACCTGACAGGGTGGCTTTTAAGCTAGCTGCAATTTTGGATACAAAAATAAAATAAGAGTTACTCCTCTTGAACCATGAAAGCAATGATAATGGCTAGTATAATATATTAATATATATTTTTAAATTCACATAATCTGGCAAACCTGGGTCTGAGCTCAACAAAAATCATTCCCTGAGCCTAACTTCTCTAGGGCTTTTGAATGAGCTATGAACCATTGAAATTAGACCAGTGTGAGCAAAGGAGTTGCTTGAACACACACACAAACACACACACAAACACACACACTGTACTTTTTATATATATATGTGTGTGTGTGTGTGTGTGTGTGTATATACATATATATATATATATATATATATATATATATATATATATATATATATCTTGATTACTATCAGCTGACCACTTAGACATACAAGAATCTTCACAAATCTACATTATTATCCGTGGTTTTAATAGACGTGACATGTGCCTGACCAATGTGAACTCACTCAAACATAATTGAAAATACCAGTGTTTTGTGTTTTTTTGTCTGTTTTTTCTCAATCTCTGATGAAGCTTTAATAAAAGTGAAACATGTTAGTTTGATATTTCGTATTTGTTGTTTTATTTCATCATCTTGTCGGATTTTGATCCATATTTGATCTGCAACTATTATTTATATATATATACTACTTTTATGAAAATAAAGTCTATGAAATTATGTATGTGTGTGTGTGTGTGTGTGTGTGTGTGTGTGTGTGTGTGTGTATATATATATATATATATATATATACTACTTTATAAACATTATATATATACATATATATATATAATTATACTACTTTATGAACACACACACATATCTATATATATATATCATTTGTTTACATTTGATACGTCATGAGCAGTTATGAATGTACGTGAGAGATTCATGGAAGATTGAAGTTTATAAGCAGTAAATTCAACCTTGCCAACCGAACGATCCTTAGTGGCCGAAACGGTTAAGGCACGTCAGGCTATATGACGGTTCCGTATAGGATACAGGTTCGAATCCTGTTGAGGACGAATATTTTCTATGAAAATTTCTCGGACATTCAGGCCGGTAAATGTTATTTAATACTGTTTATTATAAACAGAGTATTTACTTAAATACTTGTATCTATAAAAAGAATGTTAAACATAAAAATTTCTTTAAATAATTGTCGGACTTTGTCCATTTCATAATGTGTATATCTATATATATATATATATATATATATCTATATATATATATATATATATATATATATATATATATATAAAATAAGCAGATCAGCTGATTTTACTACCTTGGTTTCAATCTTTCAGTATCTTCAGATGATTTTGGTCAACTGATTTGGTAATGCTTAATTTTTTTAAAAAGTTTTTTCAAAATTAATACACTATATGCTTTAAAATAAATAAATAAAAGAGCACACAACTTGAGGTCTGGTATAAGGTGAAGAGGAGGGAAAAGCAAGTCTATATACATACATTCTTTCCATCCCACCATTCATATGAATGCAAAAGGAACTTCTTAGTATGAATACAACAGACCATAATTTCCGATCTCTCATTCAAAAGATTATTTGGGTCTGGAAATGTAATTACAGTTAACTTTTATTGTTGACAAAAGTTGCAGATATTTTTTTAAAAACATAAAGCATTAGAAACTGACAACTGACTGAAATCACCTGAAGATACCAAAAGGTTGAAACCAAGGTAGCAGAATCGGCTGATCTTGTTTTTTATTCTTAAAAGCTCTACATGCTAAATTTTTATCTTTTATATATGTATTGAGCACTTCTTAATACTACTGTTTCCTGGTTTAATTCAACTCTGACCATTAACTTTATTATTATTATTATTACATGTAATAAAACATAGTTTTAAATTATGCTATATTTATGGGTTAAAGACAAGTGCTCAGTATCAGACATAGAGCATATGTAAATATAAAAGTGACTGGCTTGTTTCATGCTTACACACTCTGATAATTGTATGTAAGTATGAAACAGACTGTCGTTGCTAGGTGTTGACTTCAAGATCCACATATAAAATTGGTGGTTAAAATGTTATTGAATATTATCAAGAACAAAGACAACAGAACTAAATATTTGCAATTTTAATTATCTTCCTCATTTTCAATAAATATTTTGGTTCATTATTTTAATCTTTTCTTTACTTTTGTCTGCTCATAATTTTAGCTAACTTTTTTCCCAGTTATATATATATATATATATATATATATATATATGTGTTGTGGGTGGTAGTGTCTCTTGGTTAATTCATAATTTTTCAAAACAACCTCATAAATTTGTATATGTATATACTTCCTACTCCAACACACACAAATAAATATATGTGGATAGACACACATGCACACGAAAATCTGTATGTAAGATAGATTCACACGAACACAAAAATCTATATGTGGATAGACACACATGCACACACACACACATGTGGATGTAAGGCGCGTGTGCACACACACACACTCATGATTGGAAGGAGACAATCATGCACACATGCAGATGAACATACATACATAGACAGACACATACTAATATGTGTGTGTATATATATATATATTACATACACACACAAACATATATACAGACAGACATATACACAAGAAGCTGGCTGATATAGAGAGAGACATGAAATAGCTGACAGAGACGTCAACAGTCTGGGAGAGAAAGATAAAGTCAAGTCATATTGTTTCAACCCATCCATTTTTTCTCTGACCTCACTACATGGATGGGAATGTGTTTATATATATATATATATATATATATATATATATATATACGTGTGTGTGTGTTGGTCTGTGGGTAAAAGCTTTGTTTCTCTATACAAATAAGTGTGGTACAATTACCATATGTTTTACCATATGTAAGACTTGTAGTACCAATAACTTTTCCACCACCATTTGGTGCTATGTTGAACAAAGCTGAGTATACATATATATATATATATATGTGTGTGTGTTATCATTTTTTGTTTCCAGAACCATAGTCAGTGTGAATCCATGTGAAGGCCATAACTGCTGATGTGCAAAGCAGGCAGGCAGACCCTCCCCTACTTAAGAGTGATGCAACAATCATACAACTCCACAGGCAATCAGTAGAAAGGCACACACATACTTACGCATAAACATATTATATTCAATGAATATTAATTAGTATAATCACAGCCTAAATAAATCAGTGTCATTATCAGTACAAAAGAAAACTCAGTTTTGTAATTATAATGAAATCATTATTTCATTTCTGGCAAAATTCAAAGTTAAATGCACTGGGTTGGCCAGCAATTTAGAAACAACCTCAACAAAAAAAGAAAGAAAAGAATGTTACTGCATCTAAAAAAAAAAAAAAAAATGAGACATCACTTACTGTATAAAATAATTATAATTATATTAAAATTATTCAACATCGTAAAACAATCATAATGGTAATTGTAATATTAGCCATTTCCTTCTATGGAAACATTTGGCATTCACTGACCAAGCAGCTGGTGCTACTATCAGTTGAAATTTATAAAATCTTTCTCTTGAAACAATTTTTCAGGAAAATAGGTTTCTGATTTCCACTGTTATCAATCTTTACAGAATTGATTGAGGTTTCCTTCCTAACCATTTGTTCGAAGTAGGGTGGAATGTCAGCATTTTGATCATGTCAGTATTTTCTCTTCGAATTACATGTAATAGCCATTTTAGATGTTGTCACTGTTGAAAGTCTTCAAGTGATGTTGTTTCGGTTAATTGGTACAGTTATTTGTGATTCTGTACCACTAGTCCATGAGGTTAAAAAAAAAAAGGATGACTCTCACTATAACATAATGCTTCATTCACTCAAAATCACTGATTATAGAAAGCACTAGTTGATTGATTGATTTGTTTTTTATGGTTTATCAACTCTTTGTAGGTTATTTAAAGCCAGAAAATATTTTCACATTAAAAGAATTACTTTTTTGAGATAATAATGGTTTAGTGATAGAAGTTTTACTAATTAACCTTGGGGAAGAAGTGATGGATTCTTACCTCATCAGAATTTGATAAAACAAACAAGAAATATGGATGCAAAATGGATGATCCATTCTATATTGCAATCAATATATGAACTGATCCCTCACTTTGTGGCCACGGTAGTTTCTATACATTTATATCGCAGAGAATGTAAATAAATCTAAAAGACATGCCTGTGTAGCTAATCAGTATTTCATTGACATTGATTAGTTTTCTACAGCTTGTCAACAAACAAGAAATTATAATGTGAATATAAAGTGGGAGACCAATCCTCTATTCAAATTAATATATAAACTGATCTCTCTATTTGTGGCCACGGTAGTTTCTATACATTTATATCCCAGAGAATGTAAATAAATCTAAAAGACATGCCTGTGTAGCTAATCAGTATTTCATTGACAGATTGATTAGTTTTCTACAGCTTGTCAACAAACAAGAAATTATAATGTGAATATAAAGTGGGGGACCAATCCTATATTAAATCAATATATAAACTGATCCCTCTCTTTGTGGCCAGGGTAGTTTCTATGCATTTATATTCCAGAGAATGTAAATAAATCTAAAAGACATGCTTGTGTAGCTAATCAGTATTTCCCTAATTAATTTGTTTTCTACAGCTTATCTACTCTTTGCAGGTTATTTAAAACCAGAAAATATTTTCACATTAAAAGAATTCCTTTTTTGAGATAATAATGGTTTAGTGATAGAAGTTTTACTAATTAACCCACAGCTGGGGGGAGAAGAGGTGGATTCATACTTTTCTCAAGAGTATCTGCAGGTTAATGAATATAACAAAACCAACTGGAATTGGAACCCGACACTCTGATTTCCAAATCTGAGCCATTATCCATTACACCCCCAAACACATCCAAGCTTACAGTATTCCCAAGCAATCATCTATCAAAGTACTGACCAGGCACAACAGTGCTTAACTTCGGTGATCATACAAGAAGTAGAAAGCAATTATATGTAACTGGATATTGAGAAATTTCTGAATGAGTTTGGTGCTACATATGACATCCATATGAAAGTCTCAATATGACAAAACTATTTAAGTACAGGACTCAAGTTAATATTTTGGTTGTGTAGCAGCTTGTGATTGTTATATCCCAGGTTGTTTGGATGAACAAAAATGAAAAGGCAAGTGTATTTTAACACATAATAAATTAACTTTTTCAGAAAGAGTTGAAATTAGTCAGTTATGTGCCATGCATGATACATGACTGACAAGGCAGATTTTTCCCTGCTGTAGGTTGCCATTTCTTTCTGTGGTAGACCAGCTGCCATCCAAGTCTACAGAACCCGATCTGTCTTGCTATTTACCCATAGCTGGGGGGATAAGATGAGGATTCATACCTTTCCCAAGAGTATTAGCATGTATGTGAATGTAATGGATTTGACTAGAATTCAAACTCAGATCTCCGATTCATCAATCCAAACTGTTATCCACTACTCCACCATATTACTAGGGTACATAATGAGAAAAGGCGGCAAATGAATTGTATTAAATTTTTTTAAGGAAGATCAGTCCTGTCCTTACATCTCAGCTTCAGTCACTTCCCATAACCATAACATGGCTTCCCTCTGCCTTTTCTATAAACATTTTTATGGCAGTTGTTCTAATGAGATTTCCTCCTGAGCACCTCAATCACATGAATTTAAGCATACTACTAGATTAGCTAATAGTTCTCATCATTTTACTGTTGAAATACCTAGATGTAACCATAAATTGTATTCTAATAGTTTCTTTTCTCACACTTCTCACTGCTGGAATTCTTCCAGTTTCTTGCTCCTCTGCCACCTACAATCTTAAAAAATTTAAATGCAATGCCAATCACCGTCTTGTTTTTCTAAATATTGTCCTTTCATTTCACTAAATTCTTCTAATTCTCTTTTAATCCCAGTAACCCTATTGCATCTTAGTGGCACTATATCCTTGCTTGGGGTGAATTGATTAAAAAAAGAAATCTAACAATACAAAAATTATAACAATATTCTGTAATAAACATTATTTGATGAGCAAAACCTGACCAAAAAGAAAAAAAAAATTGGGGGGGTCATTTCATCAGAAAGTGGGTGAACTTTTCAGCACCCCTTCATATATACTTATGATAAAGTTTAATTTTTAAATTAGGTATGAGCTGAGCAATTATAACTCATAATAAAATAAAACAAAAGACTAAAATAGAAATTACTTGACAGGAGACATGTTCTTACTGCAGATCTTTTTATTCTATAAACATATAAACAATGAAGTTCACAAAGAAAATATTTCATGACTGAATAATGATGCTATGAATTTATATGAATAAAAGATTGTATCTAAAAATAAAAAAAATTCTGGAAACTTCTGCATCAACATAATAAGTACCTATTATGATCTGTTTAAAGGTGTCATCATAGTTTGTCCTCAGCCCCCCCCCCCATCACAAAATTAGGACTACCAGTCAAAAGTGAACTAGAAAAAATAAAGTCAATAATCTTTCCTTCTGCTAAGTAATCCAGCAGCAGCAGGACCAAGTAATGTGGCATCATATGTTTAGGCTGACGAAAGACTTTGCTGATGTAGACACACACACACACACACACACATGATCCGAGGACATGTGTAGATAGGGTTCAATGCTAAAAGTATTTTTATCCTCCTTAACATACCCTGTTTACCCAACAAGCTGACAAAGAGTAAGAGGAGAGAAGGAAGGAGGAAAAGACTGAATAAGAGACAGTCATGTGACCTAGACCTTGGCCATCATAACCAAGCAACCAATCAAATGCCTCCTTTTAAAGTGTATGAAAAAAGTAAGCAACTCCAGCCAACTACTTACTGTTTTCCTTAAAGCTGCATGTACCAGTGCATTGGCTCTCTTCATTATATATATTAGGAAAATATATGACAAAGTGGAAAAAATTTTCCAGGTGACATGTTCGGTCTTTTAGGACTTCATCAACAAAAGTGATGTTTACGGTGATGTTATTACTTTTTAGTCTGACGATGTCCCAAAAGATGAAACGTGTCACCCAAAGATTTTTTTCCACTTTGTCATTTGTTCTGATATAAAAAAATATATATACTGTTTTCCTCAGACAGCTAGCCAATAGCTGCTGCAGATATAACCTCAGGCACATTTCTATTTGGTTAATACCCACATAGCATATCTGTGGTTTATAACACAACCAGTACACTAAAACTCTCTGTCACAATGACTTGTGACTTTGTGCTATCACAACCTTTGATGGTCTTTGAACAGTTCTATCTACCATATATATATATATATATATATATATATATTGGCTCCTGAAAAATTAATTTCGGTTGAGCTCTCTGGTTTGAGGTGTGAATTTGTAAACAGTGACTATTTAAGCTAATATTGCACGACTCTTCGGCAGAATTGAGTCACTGTCAGTCACTGTGTGTTTATCTAAATCTAAAAATAAACACGCTAAAATTCACCTTCATCCCTGACCGTGCGCTGACGGCTTAGTGGGAGAAGTTCCGATTTCGATCCTAGCTAGAGGCAACCGGACGTCTAGCCACACTGATGAGCTGTGAAACAGCAAAACAGTCTGTCTGCGGATGACAAATATATATATATATATATATATATATAAAGAAATATACTCTTAAGATGTGCTATAATTATGGGATAAAGTGCTCAATATCAGAGATAGAGCATGTGTAAATATAAAAGTGAATATTGAAATCAACACTTAGAGGCAACACGTTGTTTCATGCTAGACACAATCATCAGGCCACATATATATATATATATATTATTTTATGCACAGTACAATATCAGTGATAGAGCTAACATATTCAGTTGTATGAAATGAGATTGTGAGCCTGGCTTTTATGCTGATGATTGCAAAAGTGTGAAACCCCGGGTCACAAACTCATATCTATACAACTGAATATATATATATATATTTCTAAAGAAGAAATGAATTTTTTAATTTATTAATCTGACAGATTTATCACTTAAACGTTATTTTTAATGGATACCCATATTTGACTAGATGCTTCATTTATTTATTAAACAGTATATTTATTTCCATCTACCAGCCAGAATATTCAAGAAATCTTAATAAAAAAATATATGCAGCCTCCAGCATATTTTTTTTTAATCAGATTTCTCAAATATTCAGGCCAATAGATGAAAATAAATAAATATACTGTTTAATAGAGTGCCTACTTAAATATGGGTACCATTAAAATTAAAAATAACATTTTAAGTGATAATACATGCATACATATATATATATATATATATATATATATATATATATATATATATATTTATTTATTAATCATCTTTTTGGTTTTTGTGTGTGTGTGTGTGTAATAACTGGCCACTTGTATTCAAGGATACCTGTTTACTAGGGTGGCAAGCCAATCCCTATTGCAGATGCTCGCTGAGGCACATTTGTGTTTGCTCAACACCCACAGAGCCAACCTGTAGTTTATACTTCAACTATGCTGAGCAGACCTGTGTTACAGTTTCTGGGAGAGAGCATGTTATCTAGTGTGATCAACAATTTGAACAAGGCCAGCATGCTTATGCCCTCGGCCACAATGACTTGTGGCTTTGTGCTAACACAGCTATCAAAGGCCCCCCAACTATTCCGGTTACCCAATTTTATTCACAAGACTTGGGTCAACCCGTAGTGTGATTTTCAGGTACTTTCCAAAGGTGCCACACGCTGGGATTGTCCCCCTCCAGACTGATAACAACAGGAAGTCTCCTTCTTGACAAATCAACCATGGTGAGATTCAAACCCGGCTTTCATGGTCAGAAAGCGAACATTCTAACCACTCAGTCATGCGCCCATTATATATATATATATATATATACATACATACATACACACACACAGACAAACAAAAATGTTGATTAATGAATAAAGCTTCAAAACCCTATAAAACAAGTTTAAGACCACACAAAATAATGAAACTCGTATAAATATTAAGTAAATATATTTCTCTTCAAAATTCTGCAATCTCTAATCCTATAAAACAAGTTTTAGACCAGACAGAATAATGAAACTGGTTTCAAAATAAAGTAAATTTATTTCACTTCAAAATTGCCAGTTCATTTATCAACATTTACACATTTTCCCAAACATTCTATCCACTTTTTCCAATCTGTCTATGAAAGTTTCTAGTTTACTTTAGATCCAATTGCAAACACCAACTTCAATTTTGGCATCAGATGAAAAATGCTGACCTTTTAATGCCTCCTTAAAATTTTTGGAACATCCACCAGCCTGATGGTACCAACATGGAGCTGGACAGAGGATGTATGTCAACAATGAATTTCATGCTTTTCATCCTCTTCACCATTTTTTGATTGTGAGGCAACCTCAATTGGAGCTTTTAGGATGTTTAACAGACTGGTAGATGTTTTTCATTCATACCACTATTGACATAAATTTGCTTTCATATGTTTTTGAATTTTAACTGATGTACAACCATCAAAAGTTAAGATGTTTTTTTACACTTACCACCATACATAATTTGGACATAGTATTTCTGACTAACAACAGCTATTACTCTATGCCATCACACATAGAAATGATACAAAGCACATTTGAACAACCGTCCTGGGTATGACAATAAACTACATCCGCATCCTGGGTAAGATGATAAACTGTGTCCAACAGCAAGGCCTCTGATCAGGAGGTTTTGAGGAGCATAGAACCACCCCTTAATTGCTGGTGTTCCCAGGTCCACCCATGACCCAGGGTGGTAGCACCTGTTAGGGTTCCAGCTATGGGCAAATAGTTAACCCCAAAACTGTGGCAAAAACAGTATGAAAGTGTAAAAATAGGTTTTAATACCAGAAATACTTTGTAAAAAATTATTACTGGCAATAAATTTTTGAAGAAAAAAATATTACGAGCAATACATTTTTAAAGGAAAAATATTACCAAAAATAGATTTTTGACAAAACAAAATATTACCAGGAAAAAATAATTGTCGGCATTAAATAACCCATTTAGGTCGATGTGCCGTAAAACAAAACAAACCAAACATTTGAACAGAACTTTATATACTACCAATTTTCAAACATGTTTCTATCTCCACTAGTATTAATGCATGCATTGTGACTTACGTACTAGCCAATGGTCATATTACTCAATGCCATAAGAAAGTAACCTGACACTATGCATCTGTGTGTGTGTTTATGTATATTTTAAATCATTTAACCCCAAGCAAGGCAATAAAGCCACAAAGATACAAGGCGTTACTGGGAGTAAAAGAGAATGAGAAGACTTTAGCAAGAAGAAAGGACAATAAAAGAATAGAATTCAGGAAGACAGAAGATACTGATTGTTATTGCATATAAATTTTTGAAGATTGTAGATGGCAGGAAAGCAAAAAATCGGAAGAGAGTTCCACAAACAAGAAGTTTGAGAAAAAGAAACTGTTACAATATAATGTACAGTTAGATCTAGCTATTTCAACAGTAAAATGGTGAGACTTAGTTGCTAAACAAGTAGTATGCTTAAATTCATGCACTAAGGAAGAAAGCTCATCAGAACAATTGCCATGAAAATATTTGTAGAAATAAGAAATGGAAGTCACATCACAGGGGTGGGAAAGTGACAGAGGTCAATATGCCAGGTCATATATTATTGAATAAATTACAAACATTATGACTGCTTATCTTTATCATGATCCTATTATATTCAAATATTTTTCCATATATTACAACTGAATAAGGCAAGAAAATATATTCAATTGTAATATACAGAAAATATTCGTGAATGTGAAAGGATCATGATAAAAATAAGCAGACATAATGTTTGTAATTTATTCAATCAGACATGCCTAAAAGAGAATTTGCTGCCTAAATACACACATACAGACACATATGTGTGTGTGTTGGTCAAAAGAGGAAGAAGCAAATAGCAGAAAAATTGGCCTGACAATATCACTGAGTAAACTGGAAGATCCTCCACAGAGAATCTGACATTGGAATGCAACTGAGACATATGGAGGATGCTGGTCAGGTGGTGAGTTGTGCAGCCACCTTACAACCACACCCAGTCATGGGACTGATTATGATAATAATAACTGATGATGATAATTCGGCTAGAGTTAATGGATAATGTTTTTGGATATCATCTAAATATTTGAATTGCATGTGTGAGTATATGTATATATATATATATATATATATATATATATATATATATATATATATATACACACACACACACACACACACATAACATATATATTTGTACATGTATATGTGTCTATGTAAACAGTGTGCACTGAAGGTGTGTACAAATCTTCAGTGCATGTGAGAGCGTACAAAGACGCAACTAGTTTTCTAATCTCACAAAGTCAACAGAAGCCTGATGAAATAACAAAGTTCACCGAAAAGCCCTGTCTTAATGACAATAACAATCAGGGAACTGAGAAAAGAAAACAGTTGAAAAAGAGGCTCTACAAACTGATTCTTGATTGGTCAGAACATCTGACAGTTGTTCACACATGACAATGACTTCTATTAAATACTTTTATAAAAGACTAAACCAGTCCCCACCCAGCTAGGTGTTTTTCAGACAAGGAGAGTGGCTAGACTTCTAACAGGATTAAAATCAAAACCTGTCAAAATGGAGGATGAATCTTCTTGTAGAGTCAACAGCCATCTTGCACAATTGAGTAAACTGAGCCCCATAGCTATATATATATATATTTTTTTTTTTTTTTAAGCGTATCACCCCAAGCAAGGCCGGTGGCCACTATCACGCATGGGGTTACAGAAAGGTTGGAGGAAGAGCAGATAGGAGTGGTAAAGGAAGGGATGTGGAGAAAGAGAAGGACGGAGGGTCGATCGAGGCAGGGGGGTTACGGAAGATATAGAGCGAGAGCAGATAGGAATGAAAGATGTCAGGAAGTGGATAGATCAAGGCAATTGGAGATGATGATTGACGCTACACTTAAACCGTTGGAGATTGTATTTGTCAGGGAAACAGTAATAGGGAAAGGAGTTCCATAGGCGAGATGTGCGAGACATGAAGCTATTGGAGTAGAAAAGACGTCTACATCTAACAGTTTCAACGGTGAAGGGGTGGGAACGGGATGCCAGCCTCGTAGGACGCTTAAATTCACGAGGCTTAGGGACAAGCGAAAGCAACTCCTCAGAGCAATTACCGTGGAAGTACTTGTAGAAAAGGCAGAGCGATGCAACATCGCATCTGTGAGAGAGCGACTGCAGACGAGATGACAGATCATGGCCAATCACATTGCATATCCATCCCTGGTTCTTATCAAGAACCCTGAGGCAACACGCAGGGGCCCCAGACCATAAATGGCAGCAATACTCCATGCAAGGTCGAATAGTAGACTTATAGACTTGGAGGATCGATTCCGGGGAGAAGAATTTCCTGGCTTGGCACAGGGAACCAACTTTTCTTGCGGTGGATGATGCAATTGACTCGATGTATTTGTTCCATCTCAGATCAGCGGACAGCGTGAGACCGAGCAGCCGCAGAGAGGAGCTCTCGAGAAGTTGGTCCTCAGACATTCTGATGGGATGCAATCGCTGGGCGGAGAGGCTTCCCTGAATTAAGTCAACAGCTAGGGTAGGATTTTTCGCTGATGGAATCAATGGCATATCCAAAACTAAAGGAATCCTTCAAGATGAAGGACATCAGCTCTGCTAAGTTTCTTTTTACCCAGGACATGCCACACATGAATGAGTATTTCTCTGGCTTTCAACCCAGGTATATGGTGGGAATTTATTATGTGTTCAGCTATGCAGCAACCCTACAACCACACCCATTTATGGCACTGATGAGGATCAATGTCTATCAAGAGACAGTGCCATCAGGTACAAGTTTACATGCCTCTGACATTTTTCTAGAAAAAGTTGATGTTGACCACTCGACAACTCAAATCAGACTGTGTAAATATGTTTTCAGCGCATAGTCTTCACACATACAACCGCTTTAACCAAAATAAAATGAACATTTTATTGACCAGTCAGAGCCACTCCTGCTCCAAAAACCAAAATCTTAATTTGGAGCTGAATGATGGCTATATATTCTTTAATTCAAACAAACCTGAAACAGACCAGCTTTGATGTCAACACAACACCAGGTTCAGTTCACATTGAGAGAGAAGATACAATGACAGTTATCACCAATGTCTATTTCACTTCTCTCTCACCATGTTGTCTTAGCAACAGATAATAGTTACTAATTTTGTATATAAGTAAATAAATTATATATTTATTTACCCATACTCAATGTATTCTTTTTACTTGAATTTACATATGCTGAGGCAGAAATGCAATTAACTGCCACAACAGTAACAACAAAGTTCTGGCTTCCTGGTTACTCATTTCTGCCTTTATAACACTATTAGGGCAAGAAAATATTTCAGCTGTATCTAATATAAAGTGCAAGATATATTGCATCAAAATAAAACCAAAAATGAAGGTTCTAGTTTTCTTAATACTGCTCACTCAATACAAGAACCAAGAGCCACTTAAGGTAGAGCATTACTGAATAAGATGTGTGATATGAAGGTCAGAAGATGAAGTAGGAAGTGAAGATTACAAGGATATACAGTAGTGTTTCTCAACTGGTGTTCCCCAGTACCTTAGCGTTCCGTCAAAAGTCACTAGAGATTCCGCAAAAAAACAGTGATAAATAGGCTTATGCATTTTGGAATAATTTTATATTTGTAATTTTACTATACATGTACAGCATATTGTTGGAAAATGCAATGTCAATCACAATCTTCTGTTTTTCTGTTCTTTTATTGTCCTTTCTCCTTTGCTCCAAGTAACCTCTTGCATTGTGCCTAACTTGGTGTGAAATGATTAAAAAAAATCCTCCCCACATGAGTCAGTTCTACAAAATAGCAGTCCTTGAGAAGAAGCTGCCTGAATACCCTTGGTTATTATAATAAAGGCTTCACTCCCTTATATTATTTAAAATTATAATAATCATAGGGAATGTATTTAGCAATGTCTCTATGCTGTCAGTGTGGAACCATCTTCACTAGTTAGTATTAGTTATATAATAATTTTTATGCAGGGTGTCCCCCGAGACATGAAAACTATTTCAAGAGTTCCACAATGGTAAAAAGGTTGTAAAAGGCTGGTCTAGAGAATAGATAACAACTGAACCTAAACTTTAAGCGATGATATTGCTTCCTGCAGCTTTTTCTATAAATAGTGTCATGACAGTTGTTCTAATGAGGCCTTCTTCTTGGTACTTCAACCACATACATTTAAGCATAGTACTAGATTGGCTACTAGCTCTCATCGTTTTACAATCTGTTGAATATATGTTCTATGCAAATAGTTTCTTTTCTCGCACTTAGATGTCTTCAAAATATTCCCCCTGCAAATTTATCAGAGTATTCCTTCTATTTTTCAAAACAGCCGGCTCATCTCATTCTTCTTAATCAGTAGTCCTGGGTATGATGATAAACTACATACAGCAGCAAGGCCTCTGATCAGGAGATTGGAGGTTTTGAGGATCATAGAAACACCTCTTAATTGTTGTTGTTCCCAATTCCATCTTAACTCAGGGTAGTAGTACCTATTAGGGTCTCAGCTATGGGTAAATAGTGACCCCCACTAAAACAAGACCTTATGAAAATATAAAAATACATTTTTATAATAAAAATACCAGCAATACATTTTTATATAAAAAATTACCAACAGTACCTAATTAAATATAAAATTAGCTACAATACATTTTATCTATAGTTGAAGGTATACGATTGTGTTCAATATATATTTAATTGAAAACATAAAATTATGTTCAAAATATTTAGATTTCGACATTAAATAACCCATAGAGGTTGATATGCCAATAAACAAAATTAACTAATCAACCTTAATCTGAATTTTCAGTGCTACTATAGTATTATATCTACCAAGTCATTTGTGACATACCGTAAATAATGATGCATTCATTATTTCTAGAAAATGCTCAGGAAAAACAATGCTTTGTTTATTATTTTTTTAAATGATATCAATTCAGTTTACAAACATCAAAATCACTATTTGATGATTTTTTAAAAAAATTTTAATATAATAAATTGTCAATGATTTTTAATGCATAACTAGTTCACTGCCTTTAAACCTAACCCAAAACCTATTTCTTACTTTTAACAGTTGGTAAATATCATAACATAGTAGAAAATGAATAGTAGATATCATACTAGAGTAGAAAATGGACAGTAGATATTATACTATAGTAGCACCAAAAACTTTCCTTTCAACTGTATTTTAGTTTGGGGGAAAAGCTACAAACCACAGGAAGCCAACTCTGGAGATTGGCGATGCTGATAGATATAGAAAATGTTTTGCCAAAAAGTTATGCCCAATATATAATTGTAAATATGATAGTGACACAGCTGTCAGAGTAACTCTTCAAGAGAGTACCTATTCATGCTTGTTCAGTAATATTTTCTCTGATTCCTTGCCCAAGTTATAGAGATATTCAGAAGGGCAAAATACTTTATAGATTGGTCTATTTAGCCTTTATGAATATTTGAATTCAAAAATGGCTAAATACTTTATAGCTTGGTCTATTTAGCCCTTTTGAATATTTGAATTCAAAAAGGGCTAAATACTTTATAGCTTGGTCTATTTAGCCCTTTTGAATATTTGAATTCAAAAAGGGCTAAATACTTTATAGCTTGGTCTATTTAGCCCTTTTGAATATTTGAATTCAAAAAGGGCTAAATACTTTATAGCTTGGTCTATTTAGCCCTTTTGAATATTTGAATTCAAAAAGGGCTAAATACTTTATAGCTTGGTCTCAAATATCATAGTTCTGTTAATTCTGTTTGAATTTCTGGAATGAAGAGTTATCATTATTTATATGTGGACTACTGTCATCATAAAAAAAAAATCAACTTTGATGGAGTGGATATCTAGTGCAAATGGATGACACCGACCTACCAAAGCAAATCTTTTACTCCCAACTCAAAGAAAGAAATTTGAAAAGAGGAGGTCAAAAGAAGAGATTCAAGACTGTTCTCAAACAAAATGTGAAGAATTGAAACTGATATCAACAACTAGGAATCCAGTGAAATGGATAGGAATCTCTGGAGATCCATTGTCAGAGACAAAACAACATTCTTTGAATCTAAACGATAAGCCGAACTAGAAGAAAAAAAGATGTTGAAAAAAGACAGCAATCAAGACCTAATCCACTATCTGCAACCACCTGTCCTCAATGTCGAAGGACCTTTCAAGCAAAAATCGATCTCATTAGCCATCTCAGAGTCCCCAAACCAAACTGACTGAGGCAAACAGAACAAGACGCTCATCTTCGATCTCCAAGGATAGCCACGGTGACAATGTACATGTACAGTACATATTACTGGCAATAGCTACCAAATGTAGAATGTAAATAATGTTATAATTTAATTTTTAATTTATTTTTTTTAATTTTAAGTAATTTAGTGAAACAGTTTTGGAGAATGTGGATCACTTTCCTTATCTTAGTAACCAGTTGTGAAGACAGAAGTACTAACTTTAGCGGACTGGAACAAGCTAAAATGGCCAGCATTGAAGCCATCGTCATTAAAAAATCATCATTGACAGAATGGACATCTGGAGCGAATGGATGACACCTACCTACCTACCAAAGCAAATCTTTCACTCTCAACTCAAAGAAAGAAATCTGAAAAGAGGAGGTCAAAAAAAGAGATTCAAGACCATTCTAAAACAAAATGTGAAGAAATGAAACGGATATCAACAGCTGGGAATCCAGTGAAATGGACAGGAAGCTGTGGAGATCCATTGTCAGAGACTGAATGACAAATCCAAACAATCAGCCAAACTAGAGGGAAAAAAAAAAGATATTGAAAAGACAACAACAACCAAGGCCGAATTCCCCATCTGTAACAATGTCGATGGAACTTTCAAGCAAAAACTGGTCTCGTTAGCCATCTCAGAGTCCACAAACCCAACTGATCGTGGCAAACAGAACACCACCATCAACCTTAACCTTGAGGATAGCCACAACATGGTTGTCATTTTTGTTGTTATAACAGTTAAAATGTTTTGATAAGAGTGACAAAGACAATTGTCTACACGTAAATAATCATGTCTTTTGTTTGGTGATAACAACTTGAATAATTAATTTACTTCCTTTGAATGACAACTGAGGATTTTAAAATTTTAAAGATGAGGTTTACAAGAGTTAAAATGAGAACTAATACTGAAATATAAAGAAACACTGTTATGCCTGCAAAATTTGAAAAAATTAACTGTTTAAAAAATTGGTTCTTTGATCCATATTCTTTAAGAAAAGCTAAACATTCCTAACTTTCACCAAAAATTTTAATATTAGAATTTTCGACTGGTAGATTTTTACAACTATACAATCAAAAATGTTAACATTACTTACAAGATATGAACTAAATGTTAGGGTGTCTATTCATTTCAAGGCAGAAAATTTCTTCAGTTATGTAAATAAGCAATCGACATTACTATAAAAGTCTGTGAACGTTGCTTGTGTGTTTGCCAGAAGTCATATATAGAGAGTGGGTGAAAGAAAGGTATGAATTTATTATCATGTAGGAAGCAGGGGAGAGAAGGAAATGGAGAAAAAAAACACACTCCTTCTTTCCACCCACCTTTCTCTCTTTCCCCCTTCCCATGCTTATTTATATTTCACCATTCTTTAAACAAACAATATTTTAAATATTTTTATTTCAACTTTCTTCAAACAGACAATATTTTTAATGTTGAAAGCCAATTCAATAACTGCAAATAAGTGTATTTTTAAAATATCTCAACTTTCACAAACTCTTCATGAAACTACATGTAAACAGTAACAAGGTTGACCCAACAGGTCACAGGCGGCCTAGTTTAATTATAAAAGCCATCAACAAAATGGCCACATATTTATAAACTAGTTTAAAAGCCACACTCAGTGTGGACTTTTAAGTTAGCTTCTGCAGAGGGCTAATAGGGCCCCCAGCCAAAAACTAAAGAGACCACAGATCCAGCTTGGAAAATGGCAATGATAATTTTGATTTAATAACTTTGAATTCCGTAATTCACACCATGAAAATTCAAAACCTCGCTTTAACCCTGATTTGGGGTATAAGTTCAATTCTGCCAAAAGGCTGATTTGGGTTGAAATTCCAATTCAAACCGAAACTTGAGAACTTCAAAACCTCACATTATGAAACCTCTCTAACTGATTCCTTGGCATTTTGAAGAAATAAAATTGATCTCCTCAATTCACAAAGTTTTGGAGATATTTTAAATTGAATTTAAAACAAAAATTTTTTAATTCAAATTTTTTGTATTACTTTAAACTCAATATAAATTAAAAACTTTTAAAATCACTAATTTCTTTCAGTTATTTTAAAATTTGAATTTTTAACTGTTCCCTCCTCATCCAGACACAAATCCCAATGCTGCATGTTCAAGCACCAGATGAAGGGTAGATTTTTAATCCTGGGATCATTCCAATTCCAAAAAGGTATAATATGTCTATGTAGACAAGTGTGGCCCAAGACCATTTACTTATTTAGAAGATATCACAAAAAAAAATAAAAATAAAAAAAATAAAAATAAAATGTTAATTTTGTTTTTAATTTGGTCTTTAAAGCTGAATATAAAAATTAGAGAAATCTATTAAAAGTTTCATTGCTGCCTAGTTAATAGCATTGTTGCCTGGCTGTACTGGCCTGTTCTAGGGGAAAATAGAAAATTGGCATTTAATGAAAATAAATGATTATAAAGCATTTAATGGTGTTTTCTCATGTTTTAATTTGTGGTTGATTTTTATGTAAATTCTGGTTCTTCCAGGGCTGTTCATGGTATTCCAATTCTGTGACTGTTATTCTTTTGAGGTTGGGGAAGTTTGTGTCACAGCATCCCCATAATGAAATTTTATTCTTTATGATGCTAAGGAGAGGTTGTAACATTTGGATGTGAGTCTCGTGGGCAAGGTTTTATTTGCCCTAACATAGCTATTAACTGAATTGTGATCTGAAAATATCAATGTATATTGTTCAATGAATAATCACCACTGACCCAAGTGCACTGACAAGGAAGAAGATATTTGCAGAAAATTAAATATTTGTTTGTAAAAGAAATGCTTTTAGAATAATAAGGCAATAAAATAATGAACGTGTATGAACATATATACATATATACACATAGACATACATATATATATATATATATATACACATGTATACATATATACACCATTATATAATTATATATATACACACATATATACATATATATATATATATACACACACATATATACATATATATATATATGTATATATATATATACACACATATATACATATTTATATATATATGTATATATATATATACACACATATATACATATTTATATATATATGTATATATATATATACACACATATATACATATTATATATATATGTATATATATATACACACATATATACATATTTATATATATATGTATATATATATATACACACATATATACATATTTATATATATATGTATATATATATATACACACATATATACATATATATATATATATATATACACACATATATACATATATATATATATATATATATATACACACACACATATATACATATATATATATACACACATATATACATATATATATATATATATATATATACACACATATATACATATATATATATATATATATATATATATACACACATATATACATATATATATATATATACACACATATATACATATATATATATATATATATAAACACATATATACATATATATATATATATATATAAACACATATATACATATATATATATATACACACATATAT
>OZ038518.1:35854286-35881786 GCA_964036315.1 Acanthosepion esculentum
GTTCATTGGTTAATCCCTTCCATTACGCTCTGCCAATAACTCATAAATAGTGAACTATTTCATTTTGATCATGGAAACGAGAGAAATGACATATTAGGTATGCTACTTGGTTTCAGTTTGGTTGTTTGGGGTTTTATGGCATATCAACCACTATGGGTTATTTAATGCCAGATCCAGTATTTACTAAATATATCAAAAACATATAGCTGGCAACATCATTGTTTCAAAAACGTTTAGCTGGCAACATCATCGTTTCAAAAACGTTTAGCTGGCAACATCATTGTTTCAAAAGCTGGCAACATCATTGTTTCAAAAACTGGCAACATCATTGTTTCAAAAATGTATAGCTGGCAACATCATTGTTTCAAAAGCTGGCAACATCATTGTTCCAAAAACTGGCAACATCATTGTTTCAAAAACGTATAACTGGCAACATTATTGTTTCAAAAATGTATAGCTGTCAACATCATTGTTTCAAAAGCTGGCAACATCATTGTTTCAAAAACTGGCAACATCATTGTTTCAAAAACGTATAGCTGGCAACATCATTGTTTCAAAAACGCATAGCTGGCAACATCATTGTTTCAAAAAAGTATAGTTGGCAACATCATTGTTTCAAAAAAGTGTAATTGGCAACAGCATTGTTTCAATGTGCTGGAAAAGACCTGGAAGTTCACTATTTTCCCATAGCTGGGACCCCAACAGGTGCTACCACCCCGGGTCAGGGTGGACCTGGGAACACCAGCAATTAAGAGGTGGTTCCACGCTTCCTCAAAACCTCCTGATCAGAGGCCTTGCTGTTGGATGCAGTTTAACGTTGTACCCAGGACGTACTTGGTTTCAGTGAGAAAATGAAATAAAGAAAAAAAGAAGAGAAGCTAGAAGTGTGTAACATCTGTTTCAGTGACATGGAAAAAGCTGTCAATTCATAGCTTTTCATTTGTACCCCCTTACTTCTTGAAATAAGTACCAGCGTACATATTTATGATTGTTATTTCAATATTTGTTAAAGTCGTTAAGCTCAAATATTTAACGATACAACAGGGGAATTTCTAGGGATACTTTATTTTCATGATCTCATTCAAGCATTAACTTAAGAATTAAGATTTATCAGGAAATTCAAATAAGAAAACTGTGAAATTTTCACAGGTGTTCCTAGTCAATAATATTATTATGCTATGGTCTATGTAAGTAAAATGTTTCTCATACCTTTCAGTATTTGACTTTATTTATTATTGAATTTATAAATGATTCATTTTAAAATAGGATCAATTTATATTTAAATTTATTTGAATTTAATTTATTAATTAAAAAGAAATTACATCAATCAATTTGGACTGATAAACATAGAATAAAAAATTAAAATAAATAAAGTACAAATTGTTGTCAATTTCTAAAAGCAAGCAAAGCAAATTGATGCAAAGTTATTAATTAAAATGTAAGCAGTTGTTAAAATTATAAGAAAATGAATAACAAACAACTAAATACCAAAATTTTAGGGGTTTAGTTATTTAAACGCAAAGCTCGTTTAATTTATTTTATTTCATTAAACATTGGCTTAATTCTTTAAGAATTCAGCATAATTTATCTTATTTTTGGTGCAAACTTTACAAAATACTCTTCTTAACGGTTTCTTCATATAAAGTCAGATCTTATGAACTACTAGGAACCCCTAATTATGAAATATATTGTATATGTAACTATAGCAGTGTTAAAAACAAATTTTAAAGATCAGCTACTTCCCAGAGGATCGAATTACTATGAACTTCCATTGCAAACATAGCTGACCCCTAAACTCCAACAGTACTCAACAGAGATAGACCATTTGTTGATTTTACTTTTCTTAGGGACACAAATTAACCTGATCTGGTATTATTTTGCAACTGAAAACTTTATTCAAGAATCTGTATTTGCCTACCTTTTCTACCTGTAGTATAGTTATCTACTTTGTTCACCTTTCCAAATATACCTTGAAAAAAAGAGGTGTTTTCATATAAAGCTGGACCTTAACGGTTAATCAGGAATCAATATAACAAACAGGCAGCCATCTGTATAAATCTAGATTTGAAATATACCTAATATCCTGTCTAAATATTTATAGCTCTTGCTGAGCAATTTACCTAACCCCTTATTTCAATTAAAGTTTAATTAAATCCAATCAATTTCAATTCTGATAAATACCAATATTGATGTTAAACTTTTTATAAAGAATTGTTGTTGAAAGGATTTACTTGATTTGATATTTCAATGAAATTGCAATTGATTTTTCTTTTTTTACATTGTAGTTACATATTTGAATTTATTTATTACTAAAATCTTTTGCAACACATTTTGCAAAAATATGTGCTGACATCCTCACAGTAAATTTAGTATTGTTGAACTTCACATTTTTTGTTGAGATTTACAAACTTCATTTCGTTCAATTTCACAAAACAATCGATAAAATTTGAATAAGCCGATTTGTTTGGAAAAATACTTTGACAAAAATCCTATTTTACAGTTTAATAATTTCTTTACTTTAGGACTTCATGGCAAAAAATATTTCTAAGAAAATTTTTTTTTACCTTTTTAACAGCGAAGAAGAAATTCTTAGGAGTCCTTACTCTTGAGTATGCAACATACAACTGGCCATGCGTAAATATTTCTTTCTGGAAACAAATTTCAACTTTTCGAAGCATTTGGCCTTGTGATTTGTTTATAGTTCTTGTTATAATGAAGATGCCCTGTGGTAGTTGCAAATGTGTTCCCTAAATTTCAGTAAACTATTGTATTAAAAATAATTTATATATATATATATATATATATATATAGATATATATATATATATATATATATATATATATATATATATATATATATGTGTAAAGCTCTTCAGTAAAATGAATGGAGCACTTTGGCTGATTGGCATTTGTTTACTTTTGTAAAAACAATACGCTAGATTTAGTTGAGTAACTCTACTGAGTGAAGATAGCTCTGGTTGACACCAAATTAGTTGTGTTTCAATCCTGGTTTGAGGCATTTGGAAGTCTAGTCACACTGAGGAGCTGTGATACAGCGAAACAGTACTGTCTGTGAATGACATATATATATATATATATATGTATATATACACACACACACATGCATGCACTGACATTTACCTATTTACATTGTTCAAACTATCATTTTCATCTTTGTTGTCATATTTATCACAATGTTTTGGCCGTTGTACTCTCCGGCCATCTTCAGGTGATTGGAATCTCGAACTGAACCCTTTATTTTGCACGCTGGGGTAGACTGTTCTACCGATGTCTAATGGATGTCAGTTATCAGTTATTTCCTGTTAATTCTCCCTCCAAGTTCTTCACTGCCTTAACCAGGTATTGAACTCACACTCTTTGGCTCCTGTCACTGGATCTAACTAACACTGAGGACACATGGTACAGATACTGACATTTACTTGTATAGCATAAAATGAATGTATTTTCATTGAATATATATCGAAAATGGATATCTAGAAGTGTTAGCTGTCACTGGAAATATTTTTGGACAAGTAAATTTATATTTCAGTCCTCCCTCTACCTGGCCTTTAAGAACTCTTTGTTTCATGAGTAATTAAAATTGCAAAGTATGCAGAAGCAATTTATTTCTGACGTCAATCTTGATGACAAATAAATGGTACTTGCATTCATAATTTAATCTAAAAATCAGTGTTATATAAACTCTGTAGTATTTCCATGGTACAGATAGTTTATATTATTGTACTACTCAAAATTATTATTTTTTTTTTTTTACAATGTCATTCGCCCTGTACAAGGCTCGAAAGCGACTTGAGATAAAGGGTTACGGAGTAAGAGGGTCAGTTTATGCAGATATGTGTGTGTGTATGTGGGGGGATAATGGTTAACCCTAGATTTGAATAGATTAAGACTGTAGTCATCAAGGAAGCATTCTCTTGGGAAATGTTTTCACAAAACAGTTGTTTGAAGGAAGAAACTACTTGAATGGAAGTTACATCTCACCAATGGAATATGAAAGGAACAATGGTAGTTTGCTACAATAGGTGTGGCATGGTGGGTCTTATCCATGAAAGTTAGAACTGGTGGAACTAAAGAATGTAGTTTTTCTGAAAACTTTCCATGGAAATAGCATTAGAGCAACAAGTGGCTTGCAACGTCGTGTCAAGGTGGAAAATAATTTGGAAACACTTTTCAACTTAGATTTTTAATTTATATTGAGTTTAAAGTAATACAAAAACAGTGAATTAAAAAATTTTTTGTTTTAAATTCAGTTTAAAATATCTCCAAAACTCTGTGAATTGAGGAAATCAATTTTATTTCTTCAAAATACTAAGGAATCAGAGAGGTTTCATAACGTGAGGTTGTGAAGCTCCACAGAATTTGTGATTTGAAGAACTCAATTTTCGGTCTGAATTGAAATTTCGGCCCAAATCAGCCATTTGGCAGAATTGAACTCATACCCCAAATCAGAGTTAAAGTGTGGTTTTGAATGTTCATGGTGTGAATTGAGGAATTCAAAGTCGTTTCATCAAAATTATCATTCCTGTTTTCTAAACTGGACCAAAGGCCCCTTTAGATTTTCGACAGGATTAGAAAATGAAGACTGAACAGTTCCTCCTCCTATATGGCAGCAGTACTACATTTTTGGCCTGATTTGGCTCTTGTGAAGGTAGAGGACACCATGAGGACTCAGGTACTTACTGAAATAGTACAGGGAAGCGATAATTTTTCCAACAGCTTTAATGATGGATCACATGTACATGTTCCACTTGAGGTCTATTCAGGGGTCCATCCTGAAGAACCATTCATCGTGATTGGTGATCATTCTGGGTTTGATTGGCAATGATGAAATGTAACTAGTTAGGTTTTTGAGTCATTGAATGTAACTTGATTATATTATGAGGCACACATTTATTTATTTAATTTTATAGTTTTTATTTTTTTGTGATGTCAACAAACACTCATTGCCACTTCTGTAATGTCAACGAATACTCGTTGTCACTTTCGTAATGCTTGTTGTAGTAGAGACTTTGTAATCGCAGATACAACTATAGTAACACCGTTGAACAATACTGGTGTCAGATGACTTCAAATAGCACTCACACTAATAGTACTTGCTTGATAATACTCGCTCGATAAGTAAACTGTATAGTGATCTGAATAGAGAAATAGTATAGTGAATAGAGTAGAGAATAGCGGTCCATATAGTGATAGAGTAGAAATAGCAGATCTGAATAGTAATAGAGGATAGAATAGAATCATGATCAATTAGACACACACTACCTCCCCCATGTATGCGTTTCTTCTATGGTCACATGGTCTACATAATTCAATAATGGGATCGCCTGTGTTTACTCACTGGTGATCTATGTTCCAACTCAAGTGTCAGCAGTGACACTATATTTCTATATAACAATTTTATAATTTATTTTTTAAATTTAATTTATTCAACTTTTATAAATTATTATACACACACACATTTATTTTTATTTGTTACATATATATATATATATATATATATATATGTACACACACACACACTAATAATTACACATCATACGTATATAATCCTCTGAAAAAAATTCTAACCAACAATACCAAAATCATCTGCAAAAACTAATACAAAAAACGCTTACAAATTCTTAAAGCAATTGCAATTAAAAACCAAAAACCCAACATGTATAAAACACGATTTAATACTGGCAGAAATCATCTTAAACATATTTAATAACTAATCCTCCAAATAATAAATACCAACTCACAACTCAATCACTAATGAACTAATCCAACGACACAGTCGGAATGCCCCAAAATATTACCTATATAAATAAAAAGCAACCTACTTCAAACCAAAAGCATACAGCCATGATGACACATGACAACAACTGAAAGTGCTTGGCAACACACCAAAGACTGTTTTTTTTCAACAACTTAGATCCAAATACAAAGAAACTTGTGAGAAAGCAAGAAAAAAATTGAGAGGAAGATTATCAAACAGAAAAGTTCCGTACTCTTCAATAGCTCATGGCTCTCTCTCTCTCTCTCTCTCTCTCTCTCTCTCACTATATATATATATATATATATATATATATAATTACTCATATACCTATGTTTGTACTTTAAACATAAGCACTGTTTTGACTATACCATTGATTAAATAGTTATTTGCTCACCTGTATGTGTACATAATTGCTCATATATATGGTTGATTGTATCTCTTTATTTAGATCATTTCTTTCTATCTCTCTCTCTCTCTCTCTATATATATATATATATATATATATATATATATATATATTACTATAAACATTATTTTCAGTAGGTACACGTTTTTTCATATGCCATCCCAGTTTTTATTTATATTTTACTAAACTGTGAAATTAATATCAACCATCTTAAAGTGAGAAGTCTTACTAAAGAAACATTTCAACAGGAATTGAACCGGCATTACTTTTTTTTTGTCAGGGAAATATATGTCAACTAACTAAAAATAACCTTTATAGTAATAAGAAATAATGGTCCAATAAAAATCACCATATATAAAAAATACAAGAGATATATATATTAATAAATATGCATTTTTCCCTCACCAGTAAGACTATATATATATATATATATATATATATATATATATATATATATATATATATATATATACGCACACGCACACACACACACAGAGTGAGGCAAAAGTTGTGCACCATAGTGATAATTTATTAAAAGGAGGCACGGTGGAGTAGTGGATAGCGGCGGCTCAGATTGAGAAATTGGAGAGCAGAGTTCGTATTCCATCCGAATCAATTACATTCACTTACATGCTAACATCCTTGGGAAAGGTATTAATACTCTTCTTCTCCCTCCAGCTATGGGTAAATAGCAGGACAGACTGGGTTCTATAGCCTTGGATGACAACTGGTCTAGAAGAAAGACAACTCTGAATTCAAAACCTGCAGAGGGTCATTTGGGGACATTGTGGCATGTAGTGCACCAGATGTCTGTATTTAGCCCTTCAAAAAGTGTATCTGGTTCTGCACAAAGCCTTCACCACTATAATCAAATTATATGTGGTGGTGTCTGGTTGTCGGTTCCTAGGAACTGAGCTGCTTGTACTCATATGTTGAATACAACGGGAGAGTCCACCATATATATATATATATATATATATATATATATATATATACAGGGTGATGCAAAAGTTGTGCACCATCGGGATAATTTATTGAAAGTGTAATTACACATGAAAATTTTATTTAACAGTCGTTTAATTGTTATATGTGCTGTTCAAAATGCCCTCCTTTTTCAAAACACATTTCAATTCTGTCAGAGAGTTTCCTCTGTCATTTTACTGCATTCATATTTAATTCTTTAAGTTCATCAATATTTCTTGGGTGTGTCTGATAAACAACTGATTTCATATTGTCTCCATAGAAAAAAATCCAAGGTTGTGTGGTTTGGTTACCTTGGAGGCCACTCAACAGGACCCCTTCGACTTATCCATTAACCCCTAAAATATGCAACTTTTGCTTCACTCTGTATATAGGAGAGTGAGAGACACCTCATTGTGTTTTTTTTTAATACTTTTTATTTTTAACATTTTATAACGTTTTATTAATATATATATGAGAAGCTAATTGTCTCAAAAAATGGAAGTTAAAATTTTGGCTAGTGTCTGGTTAGTTTATGTATACCTATTCCTGATATAAAGGGTCTCATCAGAATACCTGGTTTATTATTTCTGGTAATTCATAGAATATGGATGTTTTCAGTTGCTTTAACCAGGAACTTTAACCATTTCTTCATTTCATGTTTAAATTTTTCTGGCTCTTTTATGATCTTGTGTTCGTTTATTTTTTTTATAAATATTTTTGTCTTCCAGGAATTTCATTTTTTTGTTTAGATGTGTGTATATACATAATTATAATTCCTTTGTCAGATGGGAATATAGGAATGCTTTGGTTATTAGATATTTCTTTCCAGGCTTTCATATATCTGCACGAAAGTGTAGTTTCACTACTTTTTTCAAATGTGGCGAGATGTACTTTTTTTCTGAAATTATTCTGAGTTATGTTGGTAGCTTTTTCATAATGAAATCAGTCATATCATTTTTTGGCAATCCAGTGGCAAATTTTAAACGAAAACTCAGTTTCCAGTTGTGCATCTAATGGTTTGAATTTGGCTAAATTTCTAATTAGGTCTTTTCTGCCAACCTGACACCATTTACTTTTAAAAAATAAAATATTTAGTTTACTTTGTAAATTTGGATTTGTCTATTGTTTATTTCTGAAATTATTCTGAGTTATGTTGGTAGCTTTTTCATAATGAAATCAGTCATATCATTTTTTGGCAATCCAGTGGCAAATTTTAAACGAAAACTCAGTTTCCAGTTGTGCATCTAATGGTTTGAATTTGGCTAAATTTCTAATTAGGTCTTTTCTGCCAACCTGACACCATTTACTTTTAAAAAATAAAATATTTAGTTTACTTTGTAAATTTGGATTTGTCTATTGTTTATTAAAAAATGAAGAAAGTTCCTTGTTAAAACTCATTGAACATCACCTGAAAACGCCCAAACTATATGAATTCTCAAAAATATGTAAACCAGGTATTCTAATGAAATTCATTATATCAGGAATAGGTAGCATGTCACATAACTAGCAGGCACACAAGCATATATATATATATATATATATATATATATATATTTAAAGACATTTTTATGTTTAACATTCTTTTTATAGATACAATGTCTTTAAATAATTGTCGGACTTTGTCCAGTTCATAATGTGTGACGTCATTTGTTTACATTTGATACGCCATGAGCAGTTATGAATGTACGCAAGAGATTCATGGAAGATTGAAGTTTATAAGCAGTAAATTTGACCTTGCCAACCCAACGATCCTCAGTGGCCGAATTGGTTAAGGCACGTCAGGCTATATGACGGTTCCATATAGGATACAGGTTTGAATCCTGTCGGAGGACGAATATTTTCTATGAAAATTTCTCAGACATTCAGGCCGGTAAATGTTATTTAATACTGTTTATTATAAACAGAGCATTTACTTAAATATTTGTATCTATAAAAAGAATGTTAAACATAAAAAAAGTCTTTAAATAATTGTCGGACTTTGTCCATTTCATTATATATATATATATATATATATAAGCAAATTTCCTATATTCCCTGAAGCATGGATGGACAGCTCTGCCTATGAAACTCTGGAGTTAGGATGCTGAAGGTAACATCAATCAGCTAAGTGACAAACTTTTACTTATATTAATTATATATATATATATATATATATATATATATATATATATATATATATATA
Source organism: Acanthosepion esculentum (assembly GCA_964036315.1). Classification (NCBI taxonomy): domain Eukaryota; kingdom Metazoa; phylum Mollusca; class Cephalopoda; order Sepiida; family Sepiidae; genus Acanthosepion; species Acanthosepion esculentum. The sequence goes on from OZ038518.1 coordinate 35,863,616, forward strand.
TATATATATATATATATATTATCCATCCCACAAAATATTTAATATCTAAAAAACACTAAACTAATTTAATCTCTTTTTTCCAAGTTTTCAGATAAGATATTTAGCCATCTTGACATTATTTGCCATAAGAATCACTGAAAAACCCTTTGAGTTACTCAGCTAGAAAGAGAACAGGTTAAAATCATTTTGTGTCAGCCCCACTCTGTCTTCCCAACTGAGCAATGGTGAGGGGGAAAAGATCATTCAGGCCTTCAGTAATGGTACCAACATTCATACTTTGGCCTCCATCTTCAAAGCCCATTCAAGAACCATCAAGAGAATCGTAAATAAGTCTGAAAAAGAGGGAACAGTAGAAAGGAAAACAGGATCAGGAGGTCACAACAGCAAGAGGGATCATCATTGCAGCTTAGAGTTAAATATATTATTGTTCAAAGTAGAGTCCAATAATTTTATAAAAAACCTTGGAAAATTCCAGTAAGATATCTTTAATCATTTCTAAGATACAACAGTTCAAAGCTTAATGTAACAGTTGGACAATTTTGCTGTTACACCTGGTGTGTGTGTATGTGTGTGTGTGTGTGTGTGTGTGTGTGTTTGTTTATATTTATTAACTATACTGGACTCTCCCATTGTTTTCAACATATGTGGGTGCAGTGATTCACTCCAAACAGCCAGACTAAATGCACATATGATTTGATCATAGTATTCACGATTTTTGGAAGAGTTGTATACAGAGAACTGGTACACATAGTGTGACACAATGACGCACCTCCCTTATAAATTAATAAAAAGACTGAAGGAATAACTATTCTTAGCCAACACATTTCATCCTCTGAGGGACTTTATCAAGGCAAATGTAGAATTTATTTTGTTGCACGTGTTTATATACAAAAGCAGAGATGTCAATGGTATATCAATGCTTTTAAATTTGAGAACATTCATGAATATTCATCAGGTGGTTGAAAGGTCAGTAATTTAAAAGCCTTGATAAACCAATAACATCCTTTGTCTTGTACATAAATATGTCCAACAAAATAAATCCTACATTTTCCTTGATAAAATCTTTCAGAGGACAAAACACGTCAGCTAAGAATAGTTTTTCCTCTTGTGTCTTTATTCATTTTGCTCCTTTACAGATACACTCTATCTGAAAATAATTTTTGTGTGTGTATGTTGTAGCCCGGGGAAGGTTACTGAATAGAATAATCACACGAAGGTTGGTAATGAATGATAATACTTAGGAGACAAACAACACATATAAGATTTGCCAACGGCACGTAGAAGTAGTAGTCAACTGCTAGAAGTGAGTCAGGTGAATTCTACAATGACTATCCAACTGCAAACCAACATACAGTATTTACTACTGTATTTATGTGAATGGGGACATACCCATTATTGTTTGTAGGTATACTACAATAATATATATATATATATATATATATATATATATATATGACACCAAAAGCCAATTTGATAATCTGAAACACAATTTGACTTCTTTTTTTAATTGATTCACTCCAAACAAGGTGATAATGAAACAAAAGGGGCTACTGGGAGTGAAAGAGAATGAGAAGACTTTAGGAGGAGGCAGAAACTCAATTCTAAACAGGAAACAAACCTCTACTTGTGGGAGGTGAACTGGATGATACTGACTTTGCATATCTATTATATAGGAATAAAATGTCGCTGCCAACACTTTGGTTTGAACACAGATCACCACAGAGCAAACACAGGCGATCCTATTTTGAATAAGTAGATCACATGATAGTAAAGGAAAATATATATATATATGGGAATTAGCAGGGCATCTAATTGATCACTATTCCTCCTCTATACTACTATTCAGATCATCATTTGTACTCTATCCTCTATTACTATATGGTATGCTATTCTCTATACTGATCACTATACAGATTACTATTCGGTGGTTACTATTCAAGTGATTATTATCAAACAAGTACTATTAGTGCAAGTGTTCTTCCAAGGTGTCTGACACCAGTATTGTTCAACAGTGTTACTATAATTGTATCTGCGATTACAAAGTCTCTACTACAATGAGCATTATGAAAGTGACAACAAGTAATACTTGTTGTCACTTTCATAATGCTCATTGCTTCATTGACATCACAAAAATATGGTTTGGTTTGTTTTGTTTTATGGCATATCAACCTCAATGGGTCATTTAAATCCGACAACTTTTTTATTTTTCCTGGTAATATTTTTGTTTTGTCAAAAATCTATTTCTGTTAATATTTTTTTCCTCAAAAATGTATAGCTGGTAATATTATTTTTTCAAAAACATACAGCTGGCAACATTAATTTTTTCAAAAATGTATTATCGGAGGCCTTGCTGTTGGACGTAGTTTATCGTCATACCCAGGACGGAGATGTAGTTTATTGTCATACCCAGGACGCCACAAAAATATGGATCTGTCATGCTGCCTGATCTCACCTTAGTAATGAGATATCCTGTTGTTATGATAACAGAAGACATTACTCAATGCCAACAAGTGAACATGCCTCATGTTTCCATAACATGGGAATATTACACAAGAGAATAAATGTTAATGAATTCCATTTTATTTTAATTAAAAGAAAAAAGAAAAAACTTGTAATTCCAATGAATAATTTATTCTTATGGAAATATTTCAACTAGCAGTTGCCAGTCTTTGTCACTCCTTAATTTGAGTTAAAACAGTGCAAAGAAGCTCGAAACGATTTAATATTTCCATAAAAATAAATCATTCGTTGGAACTACAAGTTGTTTCTTTTAATTATGCAACTACCAATGGAGACAAACATACTAACTTTGCAAATTATTTTTTTTATATATAAATTTTTTTTGATATTTTTGGTTTTAATGTCTTAAAACGCAGAATTCTTTCTTATATGACAATAAAATTAATGATAAAGATAAAAATCTTAGATTACTTATGCGGATGATGTAACCAAGGCAATAGTAAAATTACTTAAATATGCCCAACATTTTTTTATGGTACGGACGTTACCAGAATTTTTAATATATCTGCTTTTAATGATTTTAAAAAGCATACGTCTTTCTTACATGTAACAACAAAACTGTAGAGATAAAAATGCAATTCTTCTTCTTCATGATGCTCACTTGCATGGCTCTCCACAATTTCCTGTCCTTTGTAGCTCTTAAAAAATTTTGTCTCATTTGTTATCTCTCCCAAACCCAGTTCTGCCATCCACTTACTCAAGCTCTCTAGGTAGGTTACGCATTGTTTAACTCTGTCCCTCTTGTATCCTGTGAGTATCAAATTTTTCAAACCCTCTTTCCTCATTATGTGCCCTAGAAATTTCAATTGTGTCTTCCTGATGTTAAGTGTAAGTTTCCTTTTTGTTTCCATTTTCTCTAAAACTTCATCATTGTTCACATGTTCAGTCTATGGTATTCTCAGCATCCTTCTGTAGAACCACATTTCTGTTACTTCAAGTCTTTTCTTCATCTGTGAGGAGATTGTCCAATATTCACTGCCATGCAGGAGGACTGATATTACGTAACAATTCATTACTCTTTTCCTTGTTTCTAATGAGATTTTTCTAATTCTTAATATTTTGCTTATCTTCTGGAAGACAACTTTCACTATCCCAATGCACTTTCTGTTTTCAGTGTTGCACCTTCAATCCTCGGTTAAAATACTTCCCAGATAATTAAATTGTTGTACTTATTTGATTTTGGTATCTCCAATTTGTAATTTGTGTGCTGGACTGTCCCTTTTGCTAAGTTAAAAAAAAAAAAAAATCATTATAGTCTCATTTCATTCACCCCAATGTCAATTCAAAGCAACATAGCGGCGACTTTAGGAAATAATATTAAAGTAAAGGAAAAAGGGCAGAATTATATCCCTAGCCTTATTTTATAACTGGGGCTTACAGCGACATCACAATGAAACACCAGTTCCTATATAATCAGTGAAGTTAAGCAACATTGAGCTTGGTCAGTAGCTAAATGGGTGACTGCTTGGGAAAACAAGGTGCTGTAATTTTGGGTGTGCAGCAGGAGTAATAGATAATGGCTCAAAATAGTTAATTAGAGAGCAGAGTTCCAATTTCAGTTGTGCTGTTATCTCCACTCATACATATATACTCTTGGGAAAGTTAGGAATCCACGTCTTGGTTAATAAGTAAGACTTTTATCACTAATTCATCATTATCTCAAAAAAAAAATCTTACAATCTAAAAATATTTTCTGGCTTCAAATAACTTGCAAAGGGTTGATAAGCCGTAGAAAACGAACCAGTCAATGAAATACTGATTAGCTACAGAGGCATGTCTTTTTATATTTATTTACTTACTCTGGAATATAAATGTATAGAAACTACCATAGCCACAATGCGAGGGATCAGTTTATATATTGATTTTAATATAGAAATGGTCTCCCACTTTGTATCCACATTATAATTTCTTGTTTGTTGATAAGCCGCAGAAAATGAATCAATCAGTCAATGAAATATTGATTAGCTACACAGGCATGTCTTTTAGATTTATTTACATTCTCTGGTATAAAAAAGCATAGAAACTACTGACCACAAAATGAGGGATCAGTTTATATATTGATTGTAATGTATAATTGATTCCCTACTTTATGTCCACATTATAATTTCTCGTTTGTTTATCAAATTCTGATCAGGCATGAATCCACTTCTTACCTTCCCCCAGTTATACTTATATCACAAACTCATATATATATATATATATATATATATAGATATATATATATGTGTGTGTGTGTGTGTATTTAGGCAGCAATCCTTCTTTTATGCACATTTCATTGAATACGACAGACAAGGTGCTTTTATTTAGTTTTTTATACAATTTCTCATGTGATCTAACAATTTTTTTCTTTTCAGATGATAAATAATATAAAAACTGTCCGAATGTTCTTTTTATCCGAGCGCTTTCGGCTATACATTTAGCCATTTTCAAGGATTAAATATTTTAACAGTTAAATAAGAAATAGTTTGTTGTATGTATGTTTTATGAAATGCTTTCATTTTTCAAAACACGGTCAAGATATTACAATTAGAAAATATTTTCTAGCTTTAAATAATCTACAAAGGTTTAATAATCTACAAAGAAAATGGATCAATCTATCATTTATAGTTGCAAAAAACAAACAAAAAAATTTACTAGAAAAATGGTTCACTGGGTATCTGTTGACAGATGGAACCATCATAGACTTTAATTTTTTTTTAATTACCTCCAATTCAAAACAACTCAATTTAGAATAGAACCTCACAAGCAAATGAAAAAATTACTTTATTTTATAAATGTAAAGAAACAAATAAAAGTGGATGAATCTGATCTCCAGAAAGTTAGTGGCTTGGAAATTAATTTATAACGCAAACAAAAATTTTGAGGACAACATGTTTTTAGGTCATAGGCACAATTAAACAAAACAGGAATTGCTTTTAGGTCAGACTTCAATGCCATAAGCTGATCTGTTTAAATAAAAAATACTTGAAAACAGATTACTTTCAGTTTAGCTATTTAATAAGTTTTTAGCTTGCAAGAATACTGAACAAAATTTGTCTTGCTATTCACTATTCTTACTCCAACAAAAGAGAAGTTATTCCAGTCTTATTAAAAGTTAATTTTTTTTTTTTTTAATTTGAATAATTCATGATTACTCAAAACAATCTTTTATTGGGTTGGTGCATAATTATCAGGCGTTTTTGTAGCCGAGTTACTTGTTAATAAAAATTGCTGTTTTGTTTACATTTTTTTTAAATATATTATTTTATTTTCAGTTTATAATCATACGTTCTGGAATAATCAGTTAAAAATGTTATTATTGTTGGAATGTTATGTTTCCTTTGTCATAATAAATATTGTTTGAAAAACGCCTGATAATTATGCACCAACACAATATATTGATTAAACTTTTAAATTCTGATTCCGGATATGAAGTGAGGTTAAAAAAATAAAGGGTGTATGTTCAAATAAAATACATTCAAGAGAGATTATTAATCAGCATATGAAAGTTCTTTGTTAGATATTTTCCATCCCCAAATCTTTCCCTGCAGTTCATGGGGGGAAATTGGCCATTAACCCTACTGTGTTATTGGTAGGAGACTTAAAGCACCAGGTATTTGCAAGTGATCACCCATGTATTAACACATGTATAAACCAGATTCAATATTGCTTAACTTGATCAGATGAGAATTGGTGTTTCAATATGACCAAGAGACAAAATTTCAGAGATTTGAACGACACAAAAAAAATTAAATAAACCGAAAGGATAGAGACCAATCAAGCAAAGAATTGGAATGAGCCAAGACTTGTGTTACATTCTTGAACTGATTCCAACCATTTCAATTAATAGAAGAGTTACTCAGATTTCAGGCTCTCAGAAATGGCTTTTCCATATTTACAAATGAGACGGTAGAGTTAAAATAATTCTAAAGTCAAGATGAATCTTTCGAAAGAGATATCCTGGCACCTAATATCCATTTAAAAAGAGAAAAAAGTAATATGGACATAAAATGAGGGAATCGTTTTGTATTTCATTCTACTTCATTACCCTTTCTTTTTTTTTTTTTATATCATTTCATCCGAAGTAAGGTGATAATGGCTACTACAACACAAGGAGTTACTGAGTGTGAAAGAATATGAGAAAAAGAAAAACTCTATTAAGGAGAGGGAACAATAACAGAACAGGAAGTAAGAAAACAGAAGTTGACAATTGACAATGCATTTAAATTTTTGAAGATCAAACTTGATTGGAAGGCAAGAACCCAGAAAAGAGTTCCAAAAGAGAGAAATATGACAGAAGAAATTCTAAGCAAGGTACCAAAGAGGAAAGTACATCAGAAAAATTACCATGAAAATATTTACAGAAAAGGCAAAAGGAAGCTCAGTTACAGTGATGGAAAATGGACAATATATATATATATATGTCTAGAAAACCGGAAGTCAAAATGGCAACAATTAAAAGAAAAGAGAGGTAAGGTTAAGGAGTGAATGTAAAGTGAAAAAAAAGGACAAATAATCACAACATTCTACATGTACACACATACACTATGAAAAAAATAACTTGCACCAATGAAAAGTGCATATAAAAAGAAAAAATCGAGAAGTATAAACAGTCAATTGCTGTTACCATCTGAGGAGTGGACGGAGTGATTCTCAAAGGGTCCCCTACAAAACTCTGGTGTCGAGATGCTGAAAGTAACATCATCTAGGTAACAAACCTTTCACTTTTAATTTTCTCTCCTTATATATATATATATATATATATATATATATATATATATATATATTTGTAAAGCCAAGGTACAAGCTGCCTTACATTATATTCTTCTTCTGATTAGATTTAAATTAATAAAGCACCTCATTAGGCAAATATATCAGCAAGAAGGTTTGTAGGGATATTTGTAAATGAAACAAAAACAGTAAAACAGATAACAACAATATGATACAAGCTGAAATAGAATCTTTCATACAAATTATAGTTGTAAACTGAAAATGATTTCACACTTTCTCTTTGTGATTATAGTGACTGCAAGTTGATCATAAAGATTCACTTGATTTTCTATCAGATTTTCCGCATAGTGTTCAGTTGACTCTGTAAATAAGAATCAAAATACTTCAGTCATGTTCTGTGAATAAATCTCAGAACAAAATGTCTGAAGGAAAATGAAATACTCCAGTTGAAATGTCTGAATTCTATATGAACAAAAGGATTTAGTGTTTCTGACCTTTGATTTGGTCAATAAGCAATAGAAAATTCTTCAAGCCAATATTGACAATGTGATAAATGGTTATAGAAGGTTGATAGGTCACAAATGGTTAAAGAAGGTTAATAGAAGGCCACAAATGCCTATAGAAGGTTGATAGAAGGCCACAAATGCCTATAGAAGGTTAATAGAAGGCCACAAATACCTATAGAAGGTTGATAGACGGCCACAAATAGTTATAAAAGGTTGATAGAAGGTCACAAATGGTTATAAATGGTTGATAGAAGGTTACAAATGGTTATAGAAGGTTGATAGAAGGTTACAAATGTCTATAGACATTTGACAGAAGGCCACAAATGCCTATAGAAGGTTGATAGGTCACACATGGCAGATTTTTTCCCTGTTTCAACAGAAACATAGTAATTGGGAGATTCAATCACTGGGCCAGGGAGTACGGACTCAGAGTCAGGGGAAATAGAATTAGCAATAACGAAGCAGATGAGATATCTGGGACAATATGGACAGAGGAATGAAAACAGCAGATTAAATAAAGGGTTCAGTTTAAAATTTCCTGAAGGTTATCCAGATTCAGATCTTTCAGTAATCACAATGAACGGATTGTATGCCCTGATCTGTCATCTCAACTGCAGTCACTCTCTTACAGACGCGCTGTTGCCTCACTCTGTCTTTTTTACAAATACTTTCACGGTAATTGCTCCGATGAGCTGCTTTCGCTGGTTCCCAGGCCTCCTGAATTTAAACGTCCTATGAGGCTGACATCCAGTTCCCACCCCTTCACCGTTGAAACTGTTAGATGTAGACGTCTCTTCTACTCCAATAGCTTCACGTCTCGCACATCTCGCCTGTGGAACCCCCTTCCTTATTCCTGTTTCCCTGACAAATATAATCTCCAACTATTTAAGTGTAATGTCAATCGACATCTCAAGTTGCCTTGATCTATCCACCTCCCTTCTCCACATCCTTTCACCTTTCATTCCTATCTGCTCTCGCTCCAAATCTTCTGTAACCCCCTTGCCTCGATCGATCCACTATCTTTCTCCACATCCTCTCCTTTACCACTCCTATCTGCTCTTCCTCCAAACCTTCTGTAACCCCTTGCATGCTAGTGGCTTCCAGCCTTGCTTGGGGTGATAAGCTTAAAAAAAAAAAATGTTCCTTCAAAGAGACCAAGTGCCTATTCGAACTTAAACTCAGCCTAGACCTCAAGTGGAACTCATACATATGATCCATCACTAAGGATACTGGAAAAATGGTCAGCTTTCTTGTACCACTCCAGCAAGAACCTGACTCATCTTGCTATCCTATTCCTTTACAAGAGCCAGATTAGGTGGAAAGTGGAGTACTTCTGCCATATATAGGCAGGAGCTGCCAGTCTTCACTTTCCACTCTTGATAGAGATCAAAAGCATCTCAGTGAGAAATTTTCCACTCTACAATCCCTTTCTCACAGATGAAACGTCACAAGCTTCTTGCTGTTCTGTCACTATTTCCATGGGAAGTGCTCAGATGAACTACACTCCTTAATTCCACTAATTCTAGCCTTCATGGCTAAGACCTGCTCTGCTACACATAATGTAGTGAACCACCCTCATCCATTTGTAAACCTTTGCTAAGAGCAGTTTCATCCCACAACCACTACCTTGTGGAAAAGTCTCTCAAGAGGTTGCTTCCCCAATCACTAGAATCTTAACCTGTTCAAGTCTAGGCTTAACCATTATTTTCTATACATATCCACGAGCTATGCCTCTTAATCTGTAGCCCTCTTATGTGGCCCTCAGAACCTGTACAGGGTTAACACCATTATAAATAAAAAAAAGATTGAAAGATACCGAAAAAAAGCTAGAGAATACAATGGCTGATGTGTTGTCATAACAGCAACAAAGATGAGGACATTCGTCTGACTGTAAATAATCTAAATATTGATATCGGTCAAGGAAATAGTAATTTTCCAAGTGTAACTTAGATGCGGCACAAGGCCAAAAGTCGAGGTCACCTAATAAGGATTGAACTCACTACTCTAGTAATAGTTCAAGCGAGACAAGCTTGCTAACCATTACACCACCTTGAGGTTCCCCTGATTAAGGAAATATGTGGAATAATGGTAACGTTAATATTAGCCTTTACCTCATAAGGAAACATCCAGTATTCATTGACCGAGCAGTCAGTTCTACTCAAGTTATGCTTCACTTTATTCCTTGGACATCAGGCTGGGATCAAAGTGTAGTATCTGTTCGCAGATTACTCACTGAATGATCGCCTATGGGGCCGGGATTCCTTCTCCGATACAGGCCGGCGGCAGGGATTCGTCCCTGCGCTGGTAGTATCGCAGCTAAGACTAGCTATGACCAGCTAAAGACCAGCTTGGACAAGCTAAGACCAGCTAAAGCCAAAGCACTGCGGCCCGGGTGAAAACTCAGGTCCATTCCCCCTCCCTTCCCACATTAAACCCTGACCTTGTGTCACAACCTGACCCTGTGGGAGGTCAAGTAAATCAACAGGCCGGCGGCAGGGATTTGTCCCTGCGCTGGTTGTATTGTGGCTACGTCTGACTAGCTATGACCAGCTTGGACAAGCTATGACCAGCTAAGACCAGCCAAGACCAGCTATGACTAGCTAAAGCCAAAGCACTGCGACCCGGGTGAAAACTCGGGTCCATTCCCCCTCCCCTTCCCACGTTAAACTCCGACCTTGTGTCACAACCTGGCCCTGTGGGAGGTCAAGTAAATCCCGGGATCAAAGTGTAGTATCTGTTCGCAGATTACTCACTGAATGATCGCCTATGGGGCAGGGATTCCTTCTCCGATACAGGCCGGCGGCAGGGATTCGTCCCTGCGCTGGTTGTATTGTGGCTACGTCTGACTAGCTATGACCAGCTTGGACAAGCTATGACCAGCTAAGACCAGCCAAGACCAGCTATGACTAGCTAAAGCCAAAGCACTGCGACCCGGGTGAAAACTCGGGTCCATTCCCCCTCCCCTTCCCACGTTAAACTCCGACCTTGTGTCACAACCTGGCCCTGTGGGAGGTCAAGTAAATCCCGGGATCAAAGTGTAGTATCTGTTCGCAGATTACTCACTGAATGATCGCCTATGGGGCCGGGATTCCTTCTCCGATACAGGCCGGCGGCAGGGATTCGTCCCTGCGCTGGTAGTATCGTGGCTACGTCTGACTAGCTCTGACCAGCTTGGACAAGCTATGACCAGCTAAGACCAGCCAAGACCAGCTATGACTAGCTAAAGCCAAAGCACTGCGACCCGGGTGAAAACTCGGGTCCATTCCCCTTCCCCTTCCCACGTTAAACTCCGACCTTGTGTCACAACCTGGCCCTGTGGGAGGTCAAGTGAATTTCGTGTAGTATCTGTTCTCCTTATCTATAAGGTAATGGTAATATTGGTCATTTCCTTATAAGGAAACATTCAGCATTCACTGATGAAGCAGCCAAGTGCTATTGTTGGTTGAAAAGACCAGTCAATGCTTTTTCCAGTATTGATGGGGGCTTTCTTCAACTACTAATACTAGATATGGACTAAACAGAATGGAAGAATTTAGATACAGGCTTAGAACTGTCAGTGGTGACAATTACCAGATTGACAGAGTAAGCTCCCACAGTATGATATGCGAGTCCATCTTATCCTAAGCTATTTCCCAGTTCCAAATTCTTGCAATCTCACTTGAAAAGCAATAGAATAAAGATGATGTTCGAGTCAAAAACTGTGTAGAATAATCTGCTTAATGATGATGGTGATGTCACAGAGACATCAGGAAATGAATTATGGACCTTGTAGGTCACAGGTCTAATTCTTCAGCTGAGCAGATAATATTGAAATCTGTGTTTATGCTGAAATGGTGTCAAGCAAGGCAGTGTGTAACGAAAAGTGAAAAGAACCTTGTCTTTTGGAAATAAATAGGAAAGAAACACATGTTGAGATATCAGTGCAAAGTTATGCACACATGTCTTCGACATTATCAAATGGTGCTGGTGATTACTGATAGACTGAACCTAAAATTACCCAGTTTTCAAATTATATTACCAATAAACAAAACTTGTTTCATGGGGTACTGTGCATCTTTGTTGACAAACTATATTTGAACAACACTCTTTCATTTATACAGGCTTTATGAAAAAAAAAAAAATTGTAAAGAGATTAGAAAAAACTGAATAAAAAATTTATAAGATTTTTCCTTATCTGTTACATTCAATGAAACTTATATATACAGAGTCTGACAAAAAATATACACACTTCAGGAAAGGAAAAGCTTGTCTTAAGTAGTGTTTAACTTTTTACTTATAAGGAACCATAAAGGATATTGTATATCACAGAAAACTGTTTTACAAAGGTGGCCCTTAAGCAAGAAATTGAAAATACATGTGTAGCAATCCCACTGGATACTTTGGCCAACATTGCCCAAGCTGTAGTTTGCCATGCAGATAAATGACTGGAAGCTAAAGGCCACCATTTTGAGCATCTCTTGTGATTGTAGAGTTCAAAGGTAAGATGTATTAATCTTGTGATGTCTGAATAAATTTAGTATTATAATATACAAGTTTTTTTATGTATGCCTAGAATATCTTGTCAGTTTGTTCTTTTTCTTAAAATTTTGTGTTTAATAAACATCTACTCAAATATGTTTATCCACTAAAAATAATGTTTAATAAAATCTGTTAGATTAATAAAGATTCATTATTTCTTTAGAAATGCACATACATACACACACACACACACACACATATATATATATATATATATATATATGTATGTATGTATGTATGTTCACGCACACACACACGCACATATATATATATTCACACACACATGCACATATATACATATATATATATTCACAAACGCACATATATATATTTACACACACACATATATATATACATACACACACACACATATATACATATATATACACACACACACACAGAGACACACACACATATATATATATATATTCACACACACTTCAAGAAAGTGAAAACTTTTGTTTTATAGTTTTATCAAATTGCAATAACACTCTTTACTGTAATATTTTCTTGACAGATGCCATTACCGTCATGGTTGTAGCCTGAAGTCTTAAAAGATGTTGTGTATCATAGAAAACCGACTACATTTGTGACCCTTAGACAAGAAATTCAAAATGCATGTGCAGCAATCCCACTGGACACAATAACACTCTTTATTGTAGTATTTTCTTGAGAGATGGCATCACTGTCATTGTTGTAGCCTGAAGTCCTAAAGGATGTTATGTATCTTAAAAAAACAACTACGTTGGTGACCCTTAGAAATTGTAGCAACAATCCCACTGGACACTTTGGCCAACGTTGTCCAAACAGTAGTTTGCCATAGCAATAAATGTCTGGAAACTAAAGGCCACCATTTTGAGCATCTCTTGTGATTGTAGAGTCCAAAGGTAACTAGTATTAATCTTGTGATGTCTGAATAAATTTAGTATTACAATATTTATACAAGTTTTTCCTTTCCTGAAGTGTGTATACATTTTTTTGGTGGACTCTGTATGTATATTTCTTTAGAATTAATTGCTTTATTTTTAATATGACATTTTTATTATTTCAAATGTTAAAACAAACACCCCATTTTTATTTACTAAACAATGTGCATTACATCTTAGTCAAGAAAAATGCATAAAACAGGTCCTGTGACTCTCAAATTCACCAAACCCTCCTTCCTCATTATGTGTCACAGAAATTTCAACTGCCTTTCAGATTTTAAATACAAGTATACTTTTTGTTTGCATTTTCCTTAAAACTTCCTTGTTTCTAAAATGCTCTATCCATGACATTCTCAACTGTTCTGGACAACCATATATCTGTTACCTCAAGTCTCCTCTTCATCTACGAGGGTCATTCAATAAATAAGTTGAATTTTTCGGTATAAGGACTTCTAATACAGATAGAAGCTTACTCTTTTTTATTTTTTTTTGTTTTACTTCTTTTTCACATGGATTTAATTTCTTTTGCAGATTAAAAAAAAACTTTGAGAGTTTTGTCGATTAACAAAGATGGCCGACCAAGAAGCATGCTCCAGGATTGAACAGCGGTCAGTTATCAAGTTTTTGGTTGCTGAAGGGTGCAAACCAGTTGAAATTCATAGGAGAATGTCAACTGTGTATGGTGCCACATGTTTCAGCCAAAAAAATGTCTACAAGTGGGCTAAATTGTTTAAAGAAGGATGGAGCTGTGTTGAGGATGAAGACAGGCCTGGGAGGCCTACAGAAGTGAGGTCCCCTGAGGTGATCGAATCAGTCAATGACCTCATTCAGTCTGACAGAAGGGTGACAGTGGATGACATTGCAAGGACTTTGAGCTTATCTGTTGGGACAAACGCAGGAGTCATCAGTCAGAAGGAGTCATCTTGCATCATGACAACGCAAGGCCTCACACAGCAGCCCAAACGATGCAGACCATCAACAAGCTGGGCTGGGAACTGTTCCCTCATCCCCCTTACAGCCCAGACCTTGCCTCTTTAGACTTTCACCTGTTTGGTCCCTTGAAAGCGTTCACAAGAGGAACAAAGTTTAAAAGTGACGATGAAGTCAAAAGTGTTGTGAGCGACTGGCTGAGACATCAGTCCAAAGATTTTTAAGCTGAGGGAATACGGAAGCTTGTGCACAGATGGGAAAAGTGTGAGACAGTGGTGGGAGACTACGTTGAAAAATAAAAAAAAAGTAAGCTTCTATCTGCATTAAAAGTCCTTATACCAAAAATTCACCTTATTTATTGAATGACCCTTGTATGAAGTAATTGTGCTGCATTCACTGTTATATAGCAGGAATATTATACAGCAGTTCATCACTCTTTTCTTTGTTGAAGTAGTTTTACAATTCTTTTATGTGTGTGTTTTCATAAAAAAATTATTCTTGCAGACTAATTAAAAGCTGGTTAATATGAATATTTTTTTTCTTACACTGTGAAATAATATTTTAATCAACTAATAAATTTCATTAAAAAAAAATTACAACAAAAACAAATAAATTCTTTAACACACCAACTCCTAATTTACTGGTCTGCCTCTCGTGGGAGGTTTCTGATACAAATATCAAAACTTGGTAGCCTTTAATTAGCTGACAAATTTCATTTTACAAAGACAACTGCCATTAAGTTAGAACCACCACACTGAGCTTACAGCTGAAAATAACCAAAGACCAAACACTCGTCTAAAAGACAGGTTGAGACAAGATTCACTAACATTAAAATAAAACAGTGTCACATGACCTTGACTGAATGAGAATTAAACGAACCAAAATACCGTTAAGGAGGGACATTTGAATATGTCACTGGGTCATCAACCGAGATACACCCACTGAGCTGTTTGGAGGGCCTGACAGAATAAAGCACAACCATTAACCACTGAATCCAAATGGAAAAGATGGAAGAATTTTAAATGCTTAACAGTTAGACATGATAAAAATTTCAACTTGATTATAAAAAATTAATGTGTGTGGGCTGCCCTGAAATGATCCAGACATTTAATACTAATGACAAGAGAGCCTACCTAGAGCAATGAGGCTGTGGTCCTCACCAAGTTAACTTTAAGACCTCATAGATTTGTTTGAGCATCAATTTTTTTTTTAATAATCTACAAATTGTTTTTGTTGGGTGACCATCAGCTACCTCATCCCATTCCCCTTAAACTTGTCCAGTTTGAAATCTCCTCCCATGATAGTCAGAAGTCACAAGAAGCCAAATTTAGACTGGAAGGAAGTTGACATGACATGGATTATGTGATGTTTTCCTACTTAGTACAATTAAGGGAATCTCACTGCCAACAGAGTAACCCCAAGGGAGAGTGTCTGTTTACACATGTATAGTAAGATCCCTTTTTACTAGGTGCCAAGCTACATCAACACCATGCAACTGGTTCTTGAGATATTTAACATAGATTTGATACTTTTTAAACAGACCTCACAGAAGTTAATTTACAACCATTATTGAAGGAGGTCTGGATGTCCAAACAATACAATAAAATAAAACATTTGAAATTAATCTATATTTATGTATATGACTGTATATAAGGTGAGACCTACCTTATAGTTGGGACATTCTCATATTTAATATTTCCTTGTTTGAACACAGATAAAAGCCAGGATGTTGAATACGGAATTTCAATATAAGAAGGCCCTACCCATTAAAAAATTGGCACAGCATAAGTTTCCTATTCATATAAAAATACTATCAGACAATGAAATCCCCACATTGTATTTTGCTTCTGGCTGCCAAAGTGCACAAAACTGGGAAATATTATGCAAGGGAACAGAAGATGAAATCAATACCATAACAAAAAAATGAAAACAGAAACCCTATTTTCAAGAATTTGGTTATTTATATGAAAATCAAATTGGGAAGTGTTTTAACAGCATGTACAGAGAAATCAACACTGCATAGTGACATTTACACAGTTTAAGCCATCTTCAGATAATATCTACACAATGTTGTAAAATATGGCAAGGGTGTTCTGAGGTTGGGGGAAATGCCTAACCAATTACACTTATGAAGTGATGGGATAAAACCAAAGCAACACTGTCTCAGAAATCATAGCACAACAAGCTTCATACAACTTAAACAAAATGGGCAAGAGACTGATTTCACAAGACATCAATTCTCGCAGACTTCCCATTTCTGGTTTTCCCATCACTTATATTTGCCAAGTACTTGACCATTTGCAGGAAGGCCTATATTTAGACATACCAAGCTGTGCTGCTGCTTATAGGAGGTAAATCCAGATGTAACGAGTATTGACAGATATGTTTGCACATGACCCAGGAACATGTTATATACATAAATAATTTATAAAACACACGCACACACACACATATATATATATATATACACACACACACACACACACATAATGTTGCGAAACACATTCGGCTATGCATTTCGCGAATAAGGCTTCATCAGATGGAAGGCAAAAAAATGAGTTGCATGTGTACATATTTGTGTATGTTTAAAATAATAAAATCTTAATTTTCCCCAAACTGGTGCTGCTCGTGACTAAAATAGAGAAAGAAAATGAGTGACTTTTTTAAAAGTTTTCAACATTTTACGTTCTTTGCTATAAGCGTCTGAGTTGAGAGAATTTATTTAAAGTCGTTACTACTACATCCAAAACAATTAAAGACTAAGTCAATATGAAACAAAATCATAAGCGAAAACCTGAAGGAGGAGTTTATTCCACTGCCTGTAATAATTGTCACAAAAAATACATAGGAAAAACCTCAAGGAATCTAAATAACAGATTATATGAACACAAAAGGGATGATGAAGTCCTGAAGTAAACTTTTTCCATTTTGTCATACAATTTCCCCATATATATATCTCATTTTAACATATCTATATAATAAATGCAAATGTCAGTGTGTCACACTTTTTCAGCTTTACTCCTAGAGGCCAGAGACCAACATATCATACCATTTTGGAGTCAGGCCAACTCCAAGAACAAATTAAATCATTCCAGGCAGGATCTGAACCCACAACTCTGAAATTTTGGATTCTCATGTTTTCATTACTATGATTTTTTTTTGCATGTTTTTTTTTTTTTTTACATAATTTTTTGTGACAAATTTTTTTGTATGATAACAATTTTTATAACTTGAAAATAAAAATAATTGTTTGTACAGAAAGTAAGGACCTACATACATCAATTTGTCTTTAAATTAAGAGGCAGCAGCAGAATTATCACTGAACTTTTAAAAAATAAACTTAAATATTAATGAAATATTTAAATGCAGCAATCAATTCTGAGTTCTTCTGTAGTTCATTGTTGCCTATTGCATCTACTCCTCCCTACTTAATATGATGACGGCCACAATCAAGAAACCTCTGTAGGAGCTAGCTTAAATGCCACCCAATAGGGCTGTTTTTAAACTAGTATATATATATATATATATATATATATATACAACACACAAACATTATATATATATATATATATATATATATATATATATATACAACACACAAACATTATATATATATATATATATATATATATATAATTTATAACATTTGGAATATTTATTTTAATACAATTTACATGTTTTTATATCTTCAATTTTTTTACATACACATTATATATATATATATATATATATATATATATATATATATATATATATGTGTGTGTGTGTGCATGCACAAACAGTCACACCTATATGAATACATATAACAGATATTATACAGCTATATTCACATTATACTTACAATTATATATTCATACATGTATGCCTATCCATAAAATATATTTTTAAAATATATATGTTTATTTATTTATAATAAATATTTCTAGCATATACATGAAGGATGGTGGCAAGTACTGAAATCAATCTGCTGAAAATTTTTCAAAAGATTAATTTTATGTCTACACATAACCATTAATTCACTTCTTTTATTCACTAAATATAGGTCATCTTGATATTTTACA
>OZ038518.1:35884286-35916786 GCA_964036315.1 Acanthosepion esculentum
AGCAAAACTTTTATCCAATACACTCAATTAGACTGTTTTCAGCCTATTTTCATATCATTACCAAAAACAGCCAGGTGAAAATGAATGTGAGCCTTATCAGACAATGACCCTAATGAGTCATATAACAAAATTTATACAAATTTTGATGGAATAATGCATGGAGCAGAATTAGGACAGGAACAGTACAGTCTCATTAAAGATGATGGAACAAAGAATGCTATCTGTATGCTCATGAGGATATCAGAAAGTGCAATGAGAATGCAGAAAGATGAATCTGAAATGTTACTGGTATTGATCTGGTATCTTGGCTTCAGTCACTTTTCCACTACCATAATGTACCTTCTGTTTCTTTTTTGATAAATACTTTCATGGTGAATGTTCTGATGAACTTTCCTCTATGGTACCTAAACTTTATGAATTTAAGCGCAGTACTAGAGTGACAGATAGGTCTCATCATTTTATAGTTGAAATGGTTAGATGTAACTGTAGGTACTTTGCTAACAGTTTCTTCTCTTGCACTTCTCACCTTCTAGTCAAGTTTGATCTTCAAAAGTTTAAATGCAATGTCAATCATTATTTTTTGTCTTTTTTGTCTGTTCTTTTATTGTTCTCACTCCTTAACAATGTTTTCTTTTTCATATATTGTTATGGGTCATACCTATAACTACAGAATGAACTCTTTCTAACACTATGTATACTACGCCTCTCAAGAGAGAGGGTCGAATCGAGTTGAGCTGATAGTAGTTCACTCCAAACCAGACTGACAGTCATACTAACACCTACATCTTGTATTATTATTCTGTATAATATATCTTTATTATTTCTACTCTTGTGTTCGTGTTGTTCTTCCTCGGTCCTAACCTGGACTATAACATATATTCTCTCATACTCAGTAACTCCTTGTGTCTTAGTAGCTTTATTTCCTTGCTTGGGGTGAAATGATTACTCCCCCCCCTACACACACACACACACCAAAAAATACAAAAAAAAACAAAAAACAATTGTACTCAAGTCATAAGTTCGATGCTAACAGTTTCTTCTCTCACACTTCTCACTTGTGGAACTCTCTTCTAGCTTCTTGCTTTCCAGTCAAGTTTTATCTTGAAAACCAAACGAATGTCCCTTAAACGGTAATTGTTTACAAAACAACGTAACCTACCAAGCCACAATAAAATCAGCAGATAATGAAGAAAAAGTATACATAGGAGTAACCGAAGGACCATGGAAACAAAGAAATTATGTACACAAAATGTCTTTCACAAATAGTAAATATGCAAACAGCACAATGCTTTCTAAGTATATCTGGGAAATAAAAAACAAAACACACACCACACCAAAAATATCTTGGAAAATAAGGAAAAAATCATCAGCCTACAACAACCTATCAAAAACTTGCAAACTTTGCTTGGAGGAAAAAATAGCTATCATTACCTTCCCAGATCAAAATAAATTATTAAATAAAAGATCCGAGCTAATCTCAAAATGCAGACATGAAAACAAATTTTTACTACGTAACTTAAAATAGAAAAATAAATAAATATATAAACAAACAAAACAACAATAAAATCAGCAAAATAAATTACTCCAAACAAATTACAAAACCACACCTGTTAGAATATGCGAAATAAAATCAAAACAAAAGAACGGACGAAAGTTATAACTGTTATATAACGATAAAAAATAAAAAAATTAATAAAAGATAATATACTACGTTACTTAAAAATCGAAAGCCAACAATATATAGTGTAACAAATAAATAACAACAAGTATAATAAATTGATCTAAATACATCCAAATATATAAATTAACTAACAACCGATTACGATAAACTAGCAGTTTAGAAAAAACAAATAAAGATAATCAACCCAAATAGATAAATTAAAAATTGTTCCGACCAAAATAATAGTAAGAACAAACCACAATATCCCACCCCAAAATTCAACAAATAGATTTAATCAATGACAAATAAACAAATATATAAGATAAAAAATAAAAAATGAAAATAAATAAAAACAAGCAAAACAATTTGACACAAATAAATAAGCAAACATCCGACTTCCGGTAAATGACCGCCATAATAGACTACCAACAATAAGCTATATAAACAAATTTTTACCACGTTAACAAAAAACACTGATCAAAATAAAAAATAAATAAGATAAAAAATAAAATTTAAAAAACAAGCAAAATAATTTGGCATAAATAAATAAACAAATAAGCGACTTCCGGTAAAAGTAACCGCCAAAATAGACTACCCATAATTCACCACTGACCCTTATATATAAATAGCCGAGAAAAATAACAGCACTAGTTGCCTGACGATTGCACTAGCATGAAACAGACTGTCGCCTCTAAGTGCTGACTTCCATGTCCACTTTTATATTTATTTATTTATTTATATATATATATATATATATATATATATATATATTTTCTTGTTTTTATTGACTGGAATTGTATATTTCTTTATAATATTTCTAAGGGAAGATTAGTAGATAATTAATCTTCCACTAGAAACATTATATATATATATATATATATATATATATATATATATATATATATACGGGCAGCAACCTTTCTTTAAACATCTTCCGTTAAATGTGGCAGTCAAAGAGGGTTTAATTAATTTTTTTTATTTAGTCTTTCCAGTGTCCTTACATTTTTCTGTTTGGTAGGAATAAGGGAGTACAAACTTTTTACATCATGTCCTTTGTCCTAAATGCTTTTGGTTACTTCTTTAGCCATTTTCAAGGGGATTTTGTTTTTGGTGTTGTTCATTTTACCTCATGCTTTGACTGTCTAAGTTGTATTTTATTTTTGTGATGTTTTGAATTGGAGTGTATATTCTGAGCCTTCACATGTTGAGCATGGCTGGTACAAATACTTTTTAAAAAATTGTCAAAATTTTTTTAAGCCTGTTTTTTTTTTCTCATGATAATTTCCTTTTTAACAATGCCATTTGTGTCCTTGCTATTTTTAGCATCAAGAGGAAGTTCATTTAGTTGTCAGGGAAGGGGGTGGCATTTCCCCAACAAAAACTCATCAACTGGCGTGTCCGTCTGTGTGTATGTAATTGTAATCCTAAAGAAAAGCAGTTCATCAAGTCAATTTTTTTAGAAGTGGAGAAAAGGGTGGAACTAATTCAACCTAATTAAAGTAATTAAGGAATTACCTATTCTCTTCCTTTCATGAATTTTCAAAGCAGGTCAGAACACTGTTTTGTTTTGTTTGAGTAATAAATTTCTTTTGTTCTAAAAATAAATTAACCAATGTTAATAGATTTTGATTCAATCCAGCCACATATGCATAATTAAGTTGAAAAAGCCAGCAAGATTAAGTCAGATGCCATCAAACATCAGGATATTGTAATGTTATGTTAGTCACCTGGATCAAAGGAGTGTTGTTCTGGGTCTTTCTTTGAACATTCGATCTTCTTGAAAGAATATGAGAGATTCTGTCTCCCCACTCACAAGACGGGTGTTTATCTAATGTCCATTATCTTGTGTGTTTATATTCTAAGTTCCTTCTCTTGTTTATGTTAGTACAAAAAGAAATAGAGAAATTAATTAAAATACAAAATGAGAAATATATATATATATATATATATATATATATATATATATATATATATTATGAAATGGACAAAGTCCGACAATTATTTAAAGACATTTTTATGTTTAACATTCTTTTTATAGATACAAGTATTTAAGTAAATGCTCTGTTTATAATAAACAGTATTAAATAACATTTACCAGCCTGAATGTCTGAGAAATGTAATTAATGGTGAATTCACTTCGCTAACAGATTCAATAAAGCATTAACTTACTAACCACATGTTGAATGATGCAATCCTCATGTGTAAATAGCAAGATGGATTAGATGTTCTGTTTTTGAAAATTATCACGTTTTCATCATCAGGCATTAATATTTTTTTCATTTCAGGTAACTTCCGAGACGAAAATAAATGAATTGCAGGCTGAAAATTATGTAACCAATAATAAATAACACACCTTTAAAAAAACATCTTTCAGCCTGCAAAACATTTATTAAAAATGATACTATTTTAAACATAAGGATAGCACCATTCAACAAGTGGTTAGTAAGTTAATGCTTTATTGAATCTGTTAGCAAAGTGAATTCGCCATTAATTACATTAACTTTACTCATTGATTCTTTGTATGATTACTTCTTTATAATATTATATATACTGCACCATTTAATACATATATATATATATATATATATATATATATATATATATATATACACACACCCAAGTATAGGATTGGTGCATATGAAATAAATTCCAATAACCAAAAATACTATTCTTAAAAGAGTGCTAAATACAGAGTAGAGCAAATATAATTATTTATTTGAAAATTATAACATAAATGTTATAAAATCACTACAAAAATAACATATTTATGTCATAATTTTTGAATGAATAATTATATATATATATATATATATATATATATATATATATATATATATATGTATATATTTTACAGTAAGGTTCACCCTGTACAAGACCCAGAGGCCACTTGAGGTAGAGGGTTTTGTTAAGGGGTAGTTTATATGGATAGGAGGGAAAAATAACAGTTAACTCTACACTTGAACAGATTAAGATTGTAGTGGTTGGGGAAATATCCTCTTGGGAGTCTGTTTCTCAGGACAGTGGTTTGTGGGAATGAAACTTACTTCTCACTAATGGAATATGGAGGGAATGTGGGTGGTTTGCTACAATGGAAGTCGCATGGCAGATCCTAGCCATGAAGGTTAAACCTGGGGGGACTAAGAAATGCACTTTGTCCAAACACTTTTCATGAGTGTAGTGATAGAGTAGTGAACGGCTTGCCAAATCCTGCCTGTGAGAGTGATGTTGGGAGGCAGAAAATAATTCTTCTCCATCAAACTTTTAAAAAAATTGTCCAAATTTTTCTTACCCTCAAGAAAATTTCACTTAGTACAACTACTAGCATATACAAGGTTTGATTCTTCACTTGGAACCTTTAATATCACCTTCCAGGTCAGGCAAACATTTGGGGCTCATAGATCTAAACTTCTGAGGTGATATCAAATACAAAATTTACTTTGGTATCACTTAGGATGAACCCAATATATAGTGGGATATAGTGGGGTCACCACAAATCAATTCTTCTTTGATCAAAGATTCATGAGATACATTAAATCCAATTCCAACTTCTAGCATTTCATGGCATGAATTACATACTACAATGTGAAAACAATATTAAATAATTTCTTCAACAGGACCAATGAATCACTATTTTTTTTTTTTTTCCTTCATTGTTAAAAAAGTACCAGCGGTGAATTTTCTAGTTTTAATCCCAGAGAAAAACCTTTTGAATCTTCTCCATTATAGCTGAAGTCTATGGGCTTCTATGAGAAAATTCATAATGGTTCTTCAAATTGGCTTCTTTATTAACTGATTGTGCTTGGGTAAATCAAGTGCATGCCAACAATCCACAGTCAACACTATTATTATTGATTCTATCAAAAATTTCCAGTAAAGATAACCATCCAACCAACATACAATGCATATATTGATTTTGAAACATTCAATTTGTCTCATTATGTATCAAACCTTAAAGAAACCCTGAGGACCTCCTTTATAAACAACAGCAAACATTCTTCTCAATCAAACAGAAAATCCAAAGATATTCTGAGTTAGGTTCAGTATGTTTACAGACTGATGCTCTCTAAAACAGATGGGTATTCTGTGTACATAATAAATTGAGCAGCCTTTCAAGAGAAAGAGGAGGAAAAAAACATGGCTTCAGCTATGAGAAAGAAAAGGATTCTGGGTAATTCATCCCTTAATGTCAGTCAAGAAAGAAGGACTCCAATACTGAAGAGTTATTTTTAGCTTGGGGTTTGTACAACTGCTGGCTGAATAGAGGATCTGGTATAATGGTATAAGTGGGGGAAGGAAAAAAAATGCCAATAGAATAACTTTATAAGGAAGCCTTCTTTGGGGAGTCTCTGAGTTGTCTAATTATAAATTCCTTTGGAAAAAGAATCAAGTAACTACTCTCTTTATATATATATATATATATATATATATATATATATATATATATATATATATATATATATACACACACACACACACACACACACACACACACAGGGTGTCCTAAAAAATGTGTACATGTTTTAATAGCTGATAGCTTAATTGATGTTTTTTTCTTTCCAGATTAAACCTATTAGAATTAATGATGGCAGTCAAACTAAACTTTAAACAAAAGAAATTTATTTTAAAATGCTGCTGGAAGTAAGAAAATTCAGTTGAAGTACAAAGACAGTTTAGGAGGGAGTTTCAAACAGATCCATCAATGTGACTTACAATCACTCCAATTGAAGCCAATGGAACTGTTCAGAATGTCCACAAGAAGCGTTCCGGAAGACCACAGACATCAACAATCCCCACAAAGCAAGAAAGAGTAATGGAAACATATCACAAAAGTCCAAGAAAATCTGTGCATCAAGTGAATAAATAAAGTATTTATTTCAAAATCGTCAGTTCAATGCATTTTGAAGCACTGTCAATAGAAAAGTTACATTCCGAGATTAGTCCATGTTATTGATAACAATGATCCAGAACAAAGGGGGGAGTTAAATACTACCTTGATAAGATCTTGCCAAACTGGTGGATTGGACAAAGGGGTTACATATAATACCTTCCATGCTCACCAGACCTCGTACCACTAGATGTTTTTACGGAGATACTTAAAAGACAAAGTCTACACTATGAAACCTGCAACAGTTGCTGAACTGAGAGCAGCTATTGAACAAGAATGCACAAAAATAGCAAACAAAATGTTTTGTGATTGTTTGCGTTGTCAGCAGTGCTTGGACCAGAATGGACGTCAGTTTGAAAAGAGGCATTGACAAAACAATAAAATGATGACTGTAGATTCTATTAAATTTTGAAAATGAAATGTATTTTAATAAACACTGACTTTATAATTATTTAAAGTGTGTATATATTTTTGGAGGATATATATATATATATATATATATATATATATATATATATATATATATATATATATATATAATATAATATAATATAAAAGTGAACATTGAAGTCAACACTCAGAGGCAACAGACTGTTTCATGCCACCTGACAATTGCATTTACCAGTATGTTGCATTTGAGTGTTGGCTTCATTCAATGTTCACTTTTATATTTACATATGCTCTGATGTTGAGCACTTTATCCCATAAATACAGCATAAATGACATCTTTCGCCAACATTTGTTGGTTTCAGTAGACTTCTTCAGGTTGTAATGAAAGACAAAAATGTAAACAAAATGCATTTTTGAGGACAAGAGAGGCAATAAATTAACTTACCTCATCAGAGCCGACGAATCCCAATGCATTTTCCTTACACACAGATATTGGCAAAGTGCATTGTTTATAAGTTTTTCCACTTTGTCTCATCATCTCCAGTTTTGTTTCCAGGATAGAACATACATACATATATATACATATATATATATATATATATATATATATATATATATATATATATATATATATATATATATACACACACACACACACACACACAAACACGGGTATACCACACCCTACATTGTTAATTTCACCATTATCTTCCAGTAATATAACTTTACACTTAGCATTAGCACTTATACTGGGACTTCTCTTCATAGTCATGGGCAAAAATGTATTCTAAGTCACATTTGAAATGTAATTGAAGAATGTCAACAGCAAAGCACAAATGTAAACAAGTCTGAATTCAAAATTGATGTTGGAGCGAGAAACAATGCACAAGTGCTGCCTGTTGGCAGGAATTTGAAATAAGAACATCTGCTAAACATACTTTATTATGCTAATTTTTTTTGTTTTTGATGATTTTATGATATATATATATATATACAGTATACATAATATTTTTTAATTGATTTAAATATGATTTTATATGTGTTTATTGTTATTTTAATGTTTTGCTGTTTCTGATATTTTTACAGCCTAAAAAAAAAACTCAAATAAAACGACCTAAGGCAAGTTTTATTTTTACATATAATATTTAAGAAAAACTGATGTGTCTTCAAAAATGACTTAGCTGAAGACAACTTAAGCCAAGTTATCACTATATATCTCAAAGAAAGGATAACTTTGAATACCAAGTGATAAATAAGTCAGAGGAAATGACCAATTTCTTTCCTCACAATTTATGGCAATTTACAGATAAAGAAAAATCTGTGAAAAGTTGTAATCGCCTATGTCATGAAAGAACATGGCATTAAAAAATAGCAAAAGTACTAGTAAATAAATTACTTATCATCTCTGGTTGTGTATGAAATGTGTCAAAACTGGTATATGGAACATGTTAGTAACAGGCAGTAGTATACAGAAAGGGGGAAGGCCAGGCATCCATATTGGGAGAGCATCCAATCAAAGAGTGAAATAAAAATTTAGTTTAATTTTTTAATCTTTATTTCATGTTTCATCTGTTTTTACAAATTTAAAAATGTCTTCCTTTCTCACCGTATATACTCAAGAATAGGTCACACTTTTTTTTTCAACAAAATTGCGATAAAAGTCTGGGTTGTGACCTATCCACTCGAGATCACAGAGAATCTGAAGTAGACTGGTATATCAGTAGTCTAGACAAGTGCTCTGAACTTGAGCAAGGGAGAAAATGAATTTTTTCTGCAATTTTGATTTTACGCAATCATGTCTTCCAATAGTACCACACCAGCCAGGCAGTTATATGCTTTGGTGATCATGTATCTTTCGATACATGACTGACAAAGCAGGTTTTTTCCCGCAGCTGGTTGCCATTTCTTTCTGCGGTAGACCAGTTGCCATCCAAGGCTATAGAACCCGGTCTGTCCTACTATTTACCCATAGCTAGGGGGAGAAGAAGAGGATTCATACCTTTCCCAATGGTATTAGCACATAAGTGAATGTAATGGATTCAACTGGAATTTGAACTCAGTACTCTGATTCCTCAATCTGAGCCATTATCCATTACTTCACCATGCCTCCTGCCATGTCACAGATCAAATAAAAGTGCTCAATCTGCACTGCTCATATTTACCATTTATTATCTGATTTGTGAATATCATTTTCAAATGATTTTAGGACTGAAGCGATTACTGGTATCCAAATTTTTGTCTAAACAGAGGAGACCCACACATAAGTAAATTACGACTAATCACAATGTCACTTACAGTTATTTAGTACAGAATAGTCATTTACTGGTATACAAAAACTCGATTCACCTCAATTTTTACTGGTACCAGTAGTTTACAAATTTTAATAATTGTTTACAAATTTTAATAATTGTAAACCTTAATCATGAGTAAGAGAAAGAGTTATGAAGTAGGTTTTTATACAACATGGCAGCCGACTCAGAAATTAATCAGTTTGGGTTAAGTCGGTTTCGGCAATGTTGTTCAAGAACTGAAATTTGTTCGGTAACAAGGCATTTTCATCTCAAATTTTCTGTTTGAAAACCGATTCGTTCGAGATGTTTGAGAACTGAGGTTTGTACTGTAATTGCAAACCTTAATCATGAGAAAGAGTTATGAAGTAGGTTTTTAAGTTGAAAATGGTGGATTATGCAGAAGAACATGGAAACAGATCTGCAGAAAGAGAGTTTGAAATTTCAGAAATATTATTTAACAAATATATCTGCAAGTCAACCAGAAACCACCCACTTTGACAACCTCAAACTAAGGTTGCGATTTATACAATAATATACAGTGTGTATCAGTTTTTTTGAGGACATTTGCATGAATTTAGAAAAAGACTCATAGCTGATGAATGACAAGTTTTATCTGAAAACAAATTGATGCAAATAATCTTGAGAATCCTTTTATCACACCTATCAAATGAATCCATGATTAGCATCAATGATTGCTTCAACAAGGAATTGGAAGCATTGACATCCCCAAATCAGATGATCTTTATCAATTTTATCAATTACAACCAATCATAATTTTACTTACAGTTATTCTGTGCAGAGTAGTCATTTAATGGTATATAAAAACTCAATTCACCTCAATTTTTACTGGTACCAGTAGTTTACAAATTTTAATACTGTGGAACCTTGGTTCATAAATTTAATTCGTTCCTGAAGGCCGTTCATAACCCAAAATGTAAACTGAAACTATTTTACGAATAGGAATCAATGTAGAGAAAAAAGTCATAGTACAATAAAATTGGAAAAAGAAAGCACAACACACAAATGTATACAACACGGTAGCCGACTCAGAAATTATTCTGTTTGGGTTAACTTGGACTGTAATTGCAAACCTTAATCATGAGTAAGAGAAAGAGTTATGAAGTAGGTTTTTTAAGTTGAAAATGGTGGATTATGCAGAAGAACATGGAAACAGATCTGCATAAAAAGAGTTTGAACAAATATTAGTTATATTTATGTTAAAAAAGGGTCATATAACCCCCCAGATTATAGTGCAACGTATGTGTGAGTCAACTGCAAATATCCACTTTAACAACCACCAAACTAAGGGATCAACCTATCTACTGGTACAACCTATCCACAAGTATATACAGTAGGCCCTATAGGAGCACCTACTTGAGTCTGACGGACATACAATCAAGAAGCATCACCAATCCTCTGCATATCACTGGGCAGAAGATAGTTGCGTTCTTATCAGAAATGCTTACAGATTTATAAAATGCTTCTTTACCAGATTCCTTTGACCAGGTTGGTTCTTGACATCATTAAATTAAAAAAATGGGTTTTATGAATCATCAGATATGCTTAAATGAAAATGATAATGTAAAGACAATAAATTAATTTTTCCTCTTCACAATCAGCTGCAGATCATCTAAATATAAATGTTATGTCAATGCCCTTGAGACCATGTTATCTTTTAAACCTTCCTACAAAATATTTCAGTCAGTGGAACCAGTGTTCAACAAGAGCTCTGAGAGAATTTCAAAGATGCTTTTTGTTTATGAAGAAATTCAGAAAATTGTGCCATCAACTTTAAACTAACATTTATTTATTTTTTTTAATCAGTACACTACTGATACACAATACACTAGTATGGAGTAAATTACTCCATACTATCAAAATAAGTAAAAATGTTACTTTTTGAAGGCAGTAGTATGGCAGCGAATGCTGGACAATCTCCTCAAAGATGAAGAAGAGACTTGAAGCAACAGAAATCTGATTCTATGGAAAGATGCTGAGGATACTATTGGAAAAAATGGAAACAAAAAAGAAACTTATACTTTAACATCAGGAAGAGACAGTTGAAATTTCTAGGGTACATAAGAGGGCTTGGAAAATCTGATACTTACCGGGCAGATTGAGGGAAAGAAGGACAAAGGAAAGCAGTGCGTAATATACTTGATGAGCTTGAGTAAATGGATGGTAGAACAAGGTTTGGGAGAAATAACTAAAACACAAAACTTATTAAGAGCTACAAGGAACAGAAGATGTCGATGGCCATGATCACCTACAACCTTAAGGGACACAGCACATAAAATAAGAATCTAATTCCAATCATCTAAGAATCTATTGTGTCAGTAAATGTTTATTTGCATCAGAATTTTCCCCAACTTCAAAGACTTACTTCAGTGCCATTTTCTGTATGATACATTCCTTGCTTAAAGGTTGTTTTATACCATGTTTTAGATTTTAACAATTTCTGTGAGGAATTTGATCTCAAATTCTAAGATAAGTTCACATCAGTTTTCCACAAGCTCACAGAAGTTTTATCTTCATTCTTTTTACATTTTCGCTGACGTCTTCTGACAATTTCTCTCTCAATGATTCTATACCTGAATAGTAATTAAATCTAACAAAATTGGACATTAATCATTGAGTAGGTATCACAGATGAAAATTTCAAACAGGTACTAGGTGTTATCTGATTGCATCTTCTTAATCTACATGATTAAAGAAACTTAGCAGTTTTTATTTCATCAAAATATCTCAAACCATTTAATTTTGGCAGATTTATTTTTATTTTTACACATGTGCTCGACTTTTTTGTCTATTATGAATTAGGACAAAATACCATATTTGGACTCCTATATTTTAAAAAGCAATTAAGAACAACAGTTAAAATTATACTAGCTTGTTCGGTACATAACAAAGAAATTAATAATAAAATTACAGATAGTATCACTGTATACTTCTTAAATAAATTCAGTCTGAATATGCAAATTTTATAAATCAAAACTTCTGCAACAATGTGCAAACAACTCATAACCTGAAGTTTGACATTTCATAAAACTGGAAATAAGACCCACATTCATCCCAAATTTCAAATATCACATTATGACTATACCAATAACATGCCTAATTTTGGTGGGGAGTGATAGAATGGATATATTCTGGATTATTCCACTTCAAAATTGAAAAAAAATTGCTTTTTAACTTTTTGTCACCAGGTATTTGAAAGGCCTATTTTAGACTTGCTTGAATTGTGTCATAAAATGAATACTTCTTACACTAGAAACACCAAATTTCATATCTAGCCATTTCTGGGGGTGCTCTTTCCATTTATCATGGTTAAAATGACCTAAAATCAACAGATTAGAATCTATATGGAGCAGATGCTGAACAAGTACAGTCCTGACTCAACATGTACAATTTTTGGACTGTAGAGAGAGAGAGAAGCTTAACACACACCACGCAATACCCACTAATGATTACTAATAATCCGTATGAAATAAATATTACTAAGAAATAATAATAAATTAGGAAAATGAATATTAAATCATAAATTTGAATCTAGATAGCAATAAATCATAACTAAAATCCATTTATTAGATAATTTAAAAAGTAAGAAAATTGTTTGAAGGGGTAACTTTAAACAAAATGTTACTTGGTAACTGAAATGTTGTTAATTATTGCGAGAATACTGCAAAAACATAAAAAACATTCTAGAATTTTTTTTGTAGAATGTTTTTTTATCTCATTCTTTGAATATGACCATTTTTTCATCAATAAGTCCTACGTTTTTTTTTTTTTTGTGATTTGAATCTGAGTGTAAAGTAAACAAATCGATTTTTGTTTGATATTTTTTATGACAAAAACGGTTTTTAAATCCCATTTACATTTGATATATCATAGAAAATTGATATTTAAAACAAATTCTTAGCAATTTCCTTGAAAATTTCGTCCATAGAAAACATGCTGGTCGATTCTTTTGTGTCCGTGTTGACGCTGTGCATTGAATCTCGTGTGGAGTTGAAATGATGGCCGAATGAGTTGCACATGGTTACACATAATCACACATGCGCAAAATGGAGCTATCATTTCATATTTGATTTTGATTTAGTTTCATAGATTATTAAATGAGCGTTTTAATGATATATTTTATGTTTTTATTTTTACAAGAAGCATTTGAATTTTTACGATCAAACTTTTCATTTGAATTTTTTACAAACTTTTTATTAAAATTAAAAAATATAAAATATATGAAAATGAAGCTTAGAATGTTAACTTTCAAACTAATGTGTTACCAAAATTGTAATAAACCCTGCAGAGTGCGCATATTACAAAATTTGAGGAAGTCTAAACTGCCGTCAGTGAAAAAATGGCCAAAAGTTTGCGAAATCACCAAAATGTCTATTTTCAAACTGTAATGTTCATCGCACACTAGTATATATAAAAATAAATAAGATAGAAACAAAGTTCATGAAATAAGCTTTTATTTGGTATGCATTATGTTTTTATGCAGATATTGAATGAAATAACACGGCGAGTTGAATATATGCATTTTTTAGTGTTTAGTTAAGAATTTCATCGGCTGTAAGCTAAGTGTTGGGATACCTACATTGAATATCTTGGAGAGAAAAAAAAAAGAAAGAAACCGAACTGAAAGAATGGTACACCCAAAAATGTTCAAATACTTCAGCCAAAGTGATGTGATGAAAACAATAAAGATGAGGATAATTCTCTGAAGAACACATGGAAAAAGTTTTTGAAAATATATTTAACACCTATCTTCCTCTTAAAATTAAGACTATTTTATAAGAAATTCATGATTAAGTCTTAGGCAGTAAATATTCCAATAGCCTAGTGGAACAAAAATGTTGGTTTAGGAATTTGGTAACATGCTAGTTGTGAATTCAAGGCTAAGTTTAAGGCTCTAAGGTTAATCCAGCAAATTGTCCAATGGCCTAGTGGATAAAAGTGTTGGTAAAATTTGGTAAAATAGTGGTTCTGAGTTCAATCCCTGAGATAGGCATTCAGTGGAAACAATCAAGAAATAACTGAACAGTACTAAGTAAAAAAAAAAAAGAACTAGATGATATCCCTAGACATGAACAGTGGAATGAGAACAGTCTATCCTTGTAGATTAAATAAAGGGTTAAGTTCAGAATTCCTTGTTGGTTACCCAGATCAAGATTCAGCTGAGGAAAAGCAGAGGGTAGAACAAAATGTTTTGATAACAAGATGAGGACAATAATCTGAATATAAATAGTGTAAATAAGAAATTCAAGCTGAAGGGGGGGGGGGTAAGGCTTTTTAAAGCTCAAAACCAGAATATTCCTTTTTTTTTTTAAAGCTTATCACCCCAAGCAAGGCTGGAAGCCAATAGCACGCAAGGGGTTACAGAAGGTTTAGAGGAAGAGCAGATAGGAGTGGTAAAGGAGAGGATGTGGAGAAAGATAGTGGATCGATCAAGGCAAGGGGGTTACAGAAGATTTGGAGTGAGAGCAGATAGGAATGAAAGGTGAAAGGATGTGGAGAAGGGAAGTGGATAGATCAAGGCAACTGGAGATGTCGATTTTTAGAGAAATATAAAAATAGGACCTATAGAAATTCCATGGTGAATGTGTTTTCAGAAGAGAACATTAATTCATACGTTTTAATGGTTCTGAAATAAGAAATGTTATTTATATGGTTTAATTAATTTATTTATATCTAAAAAAAGAAAACCCTGTTCGTCAAACAACGTTCCTCGTTGAAGAAAATCTTCACCGTTTTTCTACTGAGCTTTATTACATCAACATTTACATTTTTTAAGATGTAAGGGGCTACCCGGAATGAATTGAGAATGAAAAAGACTTTAGGAGAAACCAGAAACCCAATCCTAAACAGGGAACAAAGGAATAAACCTCTACTCCTATTCAAAAAATCAGTGAGAAGTGTGAACTGGACAACAGACAAACCTATGTACTCCTATTTATTTTGTGAGATTATAAAAAAAGAATCAAAATTGTATGTCTAAATACTGGTTGCTGTAAGCATATTCCTTCCAAATCTAAAATCTTGCTTAATTCTTTATTGTAATCGAATGGCAGAGTTTGTTAATAAATCGAAGGAGAATAAGGCTATTCATAACAGACATGTAAATACTTAATAAGTAAATAAATTCTTTGCTGTTTGAGATGCATTCTGAGCAGCAATTTGTCTGACTGGTCAAGCTCATTATGCAGGTTACTCGCCGTTTTCCTCCATCCTTCTTGCCTTCAATGTATCCTGTGAGTATTCAAATTTCCAAGCCCTCTTTCCTCATTATCTGCACTAGAATTATTTTTCTATGGCTTATCATATTCAAAACTAGAAAATATTTTCAGATTGTAAGAATTTTGGCAGAAGGGGGTGATAATAATGATTTAGGGATAAAAGTCTCACTAATTCACCCAGTAATTCTCAACTGCTGTGGCGCAGCACACTAGTGTCCCGAGCAATCCTCTGAAATGTGCCACGAAATATTCCGTCATTGAGCACAGAAAAATCTGATTGGATCCAAAATCCCTTCATAAATGTTCCTTCTAATATTGGACTTCAGTTATGGGAAGAAGAATTGGCCACCATTTCTAGTGATCAGGTGCTCAAAATAAAGCATTTGATGGTACCCATCGATATATTTTGGATTTCAATACAAAAGAAATATCCCACGTTAGCTAAAAAGCTTTATCTGTTTTACTGCAAATTTTCTAATCCTTATTTATGTGAATTAGGCCCCTCAAACCCTAAATAACATTAAAAATAAGCGAGAAAGACTACACTTAACTGAAGAAAGTCTGCTTATTGCACATTCAACCTAAGATCGAAGAAATTGTGAAAAAAAAAACACCAGGCACAGGTTTCTCACTAACTAAGCTGCACAAATAACTGAATAGAAATATTGAAATAAAGTAAGTTCATATTTGTGTGGGTGTATTTTTTTTTTAAATCTATTGTTTTATTTCATAATATCTAAATGTATATCATTTAAAAATGTTGCTAAGTGTGTCGTAATATTTTCATTTGCTCCAAGGTGTGCCATTGCTTAAAAAAGTTGAGTAACACTGAATTAGTTAAGCAGGGAGAAGAGGTGGATTCATACCTTCCCAACGGTATTTGCATGTAAGTGAATATAATGAACCCAACTGGAATTGGAACTCAGCTCTCCAATTAACAATTCTGAGTCATGATACATTACACCACCAGTAAATCTAAGCTTACAGCACCTGATATTCCTAAGTGGTCACCCATCACCAGGCTCAATGTTGCTTAACTTTGGTGATCATACAGGAACCAGTATTTCAGTGTGACATGGCAGTAAGCTATGTGCACTAGAAATTACGACTGTCTGATTCTATGCGTGTCTTTTTTGCTTCCATTTTCTCTTTGTTTCTCAAATGTTTAAACTTGTCCTTTAAATTATCCAGCCTCGTGTTCTAACCACTGAACTATCACTTCTAAGTTCATTGCTTTGTGAAGTGTTAAAAAAGCAAGGCAGGCAGAAACTCTTAGGGGATTAGAGACAAGGATTAGAATTAACCAATCATGAAGTTAGATGCTGAAGAGAGGGAGGGGAACGTGGCCGGGATGGAGGAATTCAATCTTCACAGGTAGAAGATTATTCTGCCTGACCAATCAAGTTGAACAACTCTTTCGCTTCCAGCAATTAAGTTTAACATGGAATAACGAGCTAAACAAGTCGATTGTTGAGTAGATTAGCCCAATGCAATTAACAACATAGCATAATCAAACGAATATCAAGCAGGTAGCTGTCTGACTCTGCAGGTGTAGATTTAAAAATAAAAACAGAAAATGTGACTTCAGGTGTGCTATTTTTCTTTTTTTTTATCTAACCTCATATTCTGGTTACACTTTTTTCAATACTCGTACAAATCTCTATTCCACTAAAAATTTAGAATTGACTGATTTGACAATAAATGACTTTTTTTAATCACTGATTCAAGTTAAATTTAACCTTTATGTAAAAAGGAAGAAGCAAACTACATAAATTTCACATTTTTCTACAAACTCCTTTGGCATTTCTTCAGCCACATTATTTTTTTTTAATTACTTCACCTTAAGCAAGTCAGTAAAGCCACTAAGTTTTATTGCAATTTTTTATTTTATGATTCAGAGAAGATATTCGGTAAATAGTGTTTCTGTTTTACAAAAAAAAATTGATGATTTAAACTCTCCAAAGAGTCCTACCTTTAATTAGTATAAATATATAGTGGGGTGAAATTTTAATTTCTGGAAATTTCATCAAATTAAATAATTCATATTTTTACCAAGATTCTCTAAAAAAAAAATTTCAAAAATAATTTCATACATTTGTGAATAAGTCCTGAAAATTTTATTAAAATCTGACAATTATTTGATTTTTGTAAGAATTTTTAAATCAATGTGGTTTTGCCACAAAAAAGATGCTAAAATTTCCTATGCTAATACTGCTCAACATGCATGTGTCTCCCAGGGTCTGCAGGTGTCTTGCAAACTTTTAGGAACATGTGGTTGACCCATTTTGCTCAAGTGGTTGAGGATCAATTACCACATTTTTCATGAATGGACAGCAAGGCCAACTTTACTGCATGCGACAAAACCATAGTGGCAGGTAAGGCTATCACTGAGAGCAGCAGCATGCAGCCATCTTGCTTTAATATTTATTCAGTTAGTTGATCCCAATATTCCAGTCAGCTTCATTCAAACCTTTGTATAGATGAGAAACAGGATTGGTGCCAACTCCTTCACTCTGACTCTTTGTTTTTCCAGGAAGAAATATATATGGTCCAGTGCTCCTACTATCCATCAAGAGCTCCTTGATACAATCCAAAGAAGAATCAGCAATATTATTGGCCCCGATCTGGCATGTCAGCTTCAGTCACTTTCCCACCACCATAAGGTTGCCTCCCTTTTTATAAATACTTTCATGGTAATTATTCCAACGAGCTCTTCACTATGATGCTTAGACTCTTCAAATTTAAATGCAGTACTAGATTGGCAATGAAGTCTCACCAATTTACAGTCGAACTGGCTAGATATAATCGTAAATTCTATGTTAACAGTTTCTTTTTTGGCTCTTCTCATGCGTGGAACTCCCTTCTGACTCCTTGCTTTCCAGCCAACTTCAATCTGCAAAACTTTGCATGCAATATCAATCACTATTTGCTGTCATCCTGATTAATCTTACTCTGTTCTCACTCGTTAACAATTTTCCTGTTTCTAACTCTTACACACCGAGTAACCCCTTGTGTCTCGGTGGCTTTACTGCCTTGCTTGAAGTGAACTTGATTAAAAAATTAAAAAAAATGTAAATTTTAGTCAATTGATCCCAAGTAAGGTAATAATGTTATGAAGATGCAAGGGGCTAATTTTATAATTATCAAGATATTCATGCACTATAAAGTTTTTTGTAAATATTTCTTACAGACAAGCTAAAAAGTCGAGAATGTCTAATAAGAATGATGATGTGAGTAACAATTAAAATATTAACAAAATCAGATTTCATAATATGTATATATATATAAGTGTTGTGGTGGGATCCACCTAATCTGCATAGGTGACTATCAACTATATAAATAATGGTTGATACCGGAAGACGAGAGCGGAATCACGAGATCCAACTAGAGACTCTGATCGACTGCGACTAGTCAACACATTCTCCAGCAACGTCTTCCCAGAAATATACAGAAATACTATATGTACTTATTGTGTACACTTCCTTGTTATAATACATTCTTGTTCCAAGTACATTTTGTGTTGCATTATTATTCCATGCAATAGGCGAGATTCAACATTGAGTCAAGACTCAACAATAAGTATATCAAGATATATATATATATATATATATATATAAGTATATCAATGTGTGTGTGTATATATATATATATATATATATATATATATATATATATTGATATATAGATAAGTATATCAATATGTATATATATATACACACATTGATATATAGATATATAAGTATATCTATATATATATATATATATATAAGTATATCAATATGTATATATAAGTATATCAATGTGTGTATGTATATATATATATATATATATAACAATATGCATATAAGTATATCAATATATATATATATATAGCAATATGCATATAAGTATATCAATATATATATATATATACACACAAGTATATAAAAATATATACACATGCACACACACAAGTATATCAATATGTGTATATATATATACAAGTATATTAATATATATATATATACACACACAAATATATATATACACACACACACACACACATATATATATATATACAACTATATCAGTATATATATATATATATATATATATATATATATATACAGACATACACACACATATATACAATTATATCAGTATACAGACATACACACATATACAATTATATCAGTATATATATATATATACACACACACACATACATACATACATACACACATATACAATTATACACACACACACACACACACACACACATAATAAAACAATAAATAAATACAGCCACTAAGATGCAAGAGATTACTGAGTGTTGGAGAATATGAGAAAAATACTATTAAGGAGAGAAAACAATAAAAAGACAAGAATTAAGAAGACAGAAGATAATGACTGACAATGCACTTAAATTTTTGAAGATCAAACTTGACCAGAAAGGAAGAAGCCGGAAGACAGTTCCACAAGTGAGAAGTGTTAGCATAAAGCTTATGGCTACATCTAGCCATTTCAACTGTAAAATGATGAAACCTTGTTACCAATCTAGTACAACACTTACATTCATAAAGTCCATGTACCATAGAGTAAAAGAATATTTATTTTGTAAAATACAAAAATACAATACAAGATCAAAAGTGGGTACAGGGAAAGGCTGGTCTTATTCTGTTTTATAACTTAGTTAGCCACAATTACTGAACCAACATTCCACAGTGATCCTTACACCACAGCCACCATAATACCTCAAAGCCTCTATGAAGTCCTAACTAGTTCCCATATGTACAATTTGCTTGTAGAAATAACAAGTATTTATAGAAAAGGGACAAAATGCTACATTACAGCAGTGGGAAAGTGACTGATGCCAAGATGCAAGATCAGGACAAATAACATTGCAGATTCTTCTTTAGAATTTATCAAGAACTCTAAATATATAGCAGGAGCACCAGACCAGATGTAGCAGCAATATTAAAAGCTATGGGAATTTTTTTTTTTTTAGTGTTTTAATGTCAAGTGAATAAGATAGCAGTTTAATCAATTTGACTTTCTTTTTTATTTCCATAGGCAAGGAGCCAAATATTAATTACAAAAAAAAAAAGCTTATACAAAAATAAATCCTATCTAAAATAATAATTGATTTAGAGAGTATAATGGGTTTAAATCTCTTCAGTTGCTCAAAAATAGCAGATACAGATCCATATTAGAAAAAAATTGTTACAGAATAAAAAAATCAATCAAATCAATAAAGCCAATCATCTTGGTTGGATGACATTGAATTGATTTAATTTGAACAACTCTTACATGCAGATCAGTTTAACCATCCAGATTAGCCTTTATGGCCAAAACATATGATTAACAAGGAAATATTAAGGAAAACAGAAACTACAAGGAAACTTATATTTACATTTAAAAAGAGATAGATGAAATTTCTGGGAAGCATTATTGATATATAAAATTCTGTGACTTCTGTCTGTTCATCCAACATACTCTAAATTAGCCATACATTGACCAATCAAAACTAAATTTTGAGGAGAATGCAAACAGGTAAAGGGGTACAAGGTACAGTTGGTTTTACTAGCATGCATAGCTTAGTACAATAAATTTTCATTCATTTTTTTTTTTTGAAAAAATTAAAAGTTTTATTATTTAACATACAAAATACTCCCACTATTTTTTTTTAAATTAATGATTAAAATAACAAATACTTATTTAATAAAAATGCAATATTATTTTTT
This sequence comes from Acanthosepion esculentum, assembly GCA_964036315.1. Classification (NCBI taxonomy): domain Eukaryota; kingdom Metazoa; phylum Mollusca; class Cephalopoda; order Sepiida; family Sepiidae; genus Acanthosepion; species Acanthosepion esculentum. The sequence continues at coordinate 35,905,471 of OZ038518.1, forward strand.
GCATATTTTTAAAATTTTATATATCCAATTTCCAGCTCACCCAGAATTTGAGAGAACTATAAACAAATCACAAAGCCAAATGCTTGAAAAAGTTGAAATTTGGTTCCAGAAAGAAATATTTCCGCATAGCCAGTTGTATGTTGCATGCTCAAGAGTAAGAAATTCTTAGATTCTATTCTTTGCTATTAAAAAGGAAAAAAAAAGAAATTTTCTTAAAAAATACTGGTTACCATGAACTCCTATAAAATGAAATTAAATTAAAGAAATGATTAAACTGTGAAGTAGGGTTTTCGTCAAAGTATTTTTCCAAACAAATCAGCTCAAATTTCATCAATTAGTTTGTGAAATTGAACAAAATATACAATTTGTAAATCTCAACAAAAAATGTTAGCAATAATTTCAACAATGCTAAATACTGTGAGGAATTCAACATGCATCAGTGTGTTGCAAAAAAATTCTAGTGAAGAAAGAGGACCTGGAGAATGGAGACTTTTTTACACTCATGGGCCTACTGAAGGCAGGCGAAAGACGAGAGAAACAATGAGGAAGCTAATTCACAAATTCTAGTGAATTGATGGCTATATAAAGACAAAGAGAAATTGTGAAGAAACAAATGTTACTCTGAGAAACAAAAGATAGGAACACTATTTACATTATTCGGATTATTGTCCTCATCTTTGTTGCCATATTTATCACAACATTTCGGCCGTTGTACACTCTGGCCTTCTTCAAGTGGTTGGCATGTCGAACTGAACCCATTATTTTGCTCACTGGGGTAGACTGTTCAGACTCAAGGACACATGGCACAGTGGATAAAGGCGTTATTTAGATCCAGTGACAGGACCCAAGGAGTGTGAGTCCAATACCTGGTTAAGGCAGTGGAGAACTTGGAACAGGGAATTAACAGGAGATAACTGATAATTAGACATAGCACGTGGAACTAGAACAGTCTACTCCAGCGAGTGAAATAAAGGGTTCAGTTTGACATTCCAACCACCTGAAGAAGGCCAGAGCATACAATGGCTGAAACGTGATAAATATGGCAACAAAGATGAGTACAATAGTCCAAATAATGTAAATAGTGTACATAATACTTCATCTCAGAAATATAGACAGATACTAAAAGATAGGAAGTTGTGAAGAGCCATGACTACATAAATCCTGAAAGACGGCATATAAAAGGAGAAGAAACAGAGGGGTTTTAGCAAGGTGAATGAAAGTTTTTCTTTATTGCACCCAAATGATAAAGAATAATATTTTTTCTTTTTTTTGAGGATGGTATAAAAAATTCAAATAAAATATTGATTACCTACAAATACGTTTTTTAGTTAATCATTTTTGGTGAGTAAAAAGATAAAAAATAACACTTAACATCAAAACAGAACTGAACCCTTTATTTTATGTTTGTACAATACCTGATCAATAAAACATTGTCTATCAAATATTGGGCAATATGGATATTTAAGTAGTATAGTGTTCCCCCATTTTAAGACTACTGCAAAGACACCTTATTTCTACAGCCCCAAAATGATGAAATGGTGGCGAAATGGATAGCAGCTCAGATTGAGGAATCAGAGAGCAGAGTTCAAATTCCAGTCAAATCCATTACATTCACTTACGTGCTAATACTCTTCGGAAAGCTATGAATCCTCTTCTTCTCCCCCCAGCTATGGGTAAATAGCAGAACAGACTGGGTTCTATAGCCATGAATAGCAACTGGTCTACCGCAGAAAGAAATGGCAACCTACTGTTAAATAATAAATATTGCATTGTAGTTGGTTTACATATTTATTTTTTTATGAATTTTTAATAATAAGATCTCTTTTCAAATTTATTTCTTTATGAAATGGTAAATAAATTGGAATCTACATCTATAATTCTCAAAATGTGTGTGTGCGTGTGTGTTTTTGTTTGTTTGTGATCAGATGTTGTTTATGCATTTCCACAGTTTTCATCCAATTTTGATTAAATTTTTTTTTGTTTGATAGGTTATTCTTCAGTGCCGGTTTTGAGTCCAAATTGTCTGGAAAAAATTACAACCTTGTAGGTGAAAAATCGAAAAAACTGATTTTTTACACTTTGCGCAAAAATCAAAGGCAAAATTTAATGTCAGTAAAATAACGACATACAATCAATTTAGACAGTTGAAATCTAATGCAAAAGATCATTAGAATTCTAAAAAAAAAATTTATTATAAATAAAAATTATCGTATATTATTATTATTATTATGACAGTCCAGAACACAAAAATGGCACTTTTCAGGGCCACTCCCCTCATTCAAATTGTTAACCCCCCCCCCAATTTGGGGATGTGCCTCAGTTGTACCCAATTGTTGTTACTAATATTGATTTTCAGGTGGGCTGACTTTAAACTTAAACTGCTCCAACTGAACAGCAAAAATTCCCAGTAATAAAAGACCCGCTCGAAGATGGGTTATACTGCTAGTATGTTATACACTGTATCTATGAACCCCAATGGGTGTGTCCCAATTCTCATAAATACATTGGGCACTATTGTAAGTGGGGGTAATATGCTGTCTAAGTAGTCCACCACTAGCAGTGGTTTACCTACTTCACACCACTGGCTAGTATTGTATTTTGTTGATTTTATAAAGATTACCATTTCATTTCTAGCCTCCATTTTTGTTATTCCTCATTCAGTAACCCTTTCTAGGTTACAACAAAATAAAAAGTAAGTAATAAACATCACAATTGTAGTTGGTTCATATTTTTATAATCTCATAAATAAACATTGCTGAGAGAGTCAAAAGTGTATACAGTAATAGCAGTGTCAAGAGAATAACTGTCCTTTTGGCACACTATTTTTGGTGGCAATGTTTAACCTTCATACCACCAAAAGAACACTGTGTCAAAAGAATGTTTATACCCTCAACACTGCTATTACTGTATACGTTTTTGACTCCCTCAGCAATGTTTGTTTAAAAGATTATAAAAATATGTGAACCAAGTACAATGTGATATTTATCATTTACCTTTTATAAAGATTTATTATTTACTATTTTATAAAAAGATAAATTTGAAAAGCAATCTTTTTAGTCAAAAATTTATAAAAAATGACAAAATTATCAAAATATATAAAAGATGCTCTCAACCTATTTTAGTGAATTTGTCATGAGTACAAATAAAAGAAATACAGAGAAAATGGATATTTTCAAAATTTATAATTACAGTTTTCATTGTTGTTTTAAATTTTCTTGTCCAGACATTTTTATAAATTTATGAATAAAAAAAAATGTTCATATTTATTTCTTTATAAAATGGTAAATGATAAATATTTCATTATAGTTGGTTTACATATTTTTATAATCTTGAAAGTATAAAATTATTTGTGTAAATAAGCAATAAATAAATAGTAGTTAACATCTTTGTTATCAATTTTCAAGAATAAAGAAAATATATAAATTCACTTTCATGTTTAGGTTTTATTGAAATTCTAATCAATGTTCTTTAAAACAATAAATATTGCTGAGAGAGTCAAAAGTGTATACAGTAATGGCAGTGTCAAGAGAATAACTGTCCTTTTGGCACACTATTTTTGGTGGACGCAAAGGTTAAAAATTTTCAAATATCGATTATTAACAAACATTTTTTTTTTGGTATGTAGAAAGAAGGAATATCTAAACTTGCCCTAAAATAGGGGAACACTATAATACTTAACATCAATACAGATCTGATCACTCATTTTATATCTATATAATACCTGCTTATTTGTTTATTGAATATTGATTATCTGCAAATACATCTTTTTATTAGAATGTATGAAACAGAAGTATCTAAACTTGCCCAAAAATGGGGGATTGCTATAATACTTAACATCAATACAGAACTTATCACTCATTTTATGTCCATACAATATTACCTTATTTGTTTATCAAATACTGGTTACCAACAAGCATGTTTCTTTAAGTTCCAATCATCCTCTTCAGAATATATACATGGGTAAAATCTACTAGGCTCTATAATACAGATTAGTACAGAACTGGTTCCACACATTCCGTCCACACATACTTTGTTTATTAAACTATATTTAAGCATCATCATGATCCCATAACCCATTAGGGTTGTAGGGGCAGTATATGTATGCAGCCGTAGTAACAGTGGTGTGTCCTAGGCAAAATAACCTGACAGAGCCCAACCCTCTCCAGGCTGGTTTTGAATTCAGAGTTTTTCCTTCTCCTAGACTGGTTGTAACCCAAGGCTATAAAACCCAGTCAGTCTTGCTACTTAACCATAAGTGAGGGAAGAAGAAATGGATACCTTTCCCAAGAGTTTTAGCATGTAAGTGAATGTAATGAACTCAACTGGAATTTGAACTTGGTTCGCCAATTCCTCAATCTGTGCCACTAATTATTAGTCCATTGTGCCTCCTTTTTAAGCATACAAATATACAAAAAAACTTTTACTTACAGAAATCTTAACATTTTAAAGGATATGTGTGTGTGTGTGTGTCTGTCTGTCTATGTGAGGTATAAGAAAATGGCAGTTCCTACAAAAGTGCTTTTTTGGAAATGGAACCAATCTGAGCCAATCAACATTGAATGGAACATGCTCTACATCGTGTCATTAACTGATTGGTTGATTGTCAACAGTCATTGTCCCAAGGTTGCCCAGTAGAACTGACCTCAATTTAATAATGAAAGAAAGAAAAAAAAAATGAGAAACAAAAAACAAAACAAAAGAGATCAGATTTCAGTTGTTTAGATTTCATCTAGCTTTTTTGCGTGGGGAGAGATCTTTCGAAAAAGTCTGCTAAGTGCAAGATAATAGAACACAATGTGCCATATTTGATGGCATATAAAATTCCAAATTTTTCTTAAGCAAAATCTTGTTTCTTAATACTTTACTTAGCTTTTGGAAGGCATCTTTTGCTATCCCAATTAGCCTTCAGATTTCACTGTTGTACATTCAGTCCTCTGTTAAAAGTCTTCCCAGATATTTAAATTGCAGAGTTGCTGGGAAAACGTATGAGGTTGCAAGAGGATTGATTGATTCATTCATTTTCTACAGCTTATCAACCCTTTGCAGGTTATTTCAAGCCAGAAAATATTTTAGATAGTAAAACGTTTTTTGTTTTTGTTTAGATAGTAATGACTTAGTGATAAAAGTCTTACAAATTAACCTATAAATGGGAAGAGAAGCAGTGGATTCACACCTTCCCCAGGGGTATTTGTGCATATCTGAATATAACGAACCCAACTGTAAATGAAACTCAGCACCCCATTTAACAATTCTGAGCCATTATCCATTACACCACCTGCACATCCAAGCTCACAGCATTCCCAAGTGGTCACCCATCTAGGTACTAACCAGGCTCATTGTTGCTTAACTTTGATGATCATATGAGAACCAGTGTTTCAACGAGGTTACAAGAGTAAAATCAAAAAGACAAAGGCTTACTTGCTCTAAGTAAGCTTCTTCTTTCTTTTTTTTATTTAACATGAAATGGTGTATACTTTAAAAAAAAAAAACAAAAAAAAACATTGTAATCTAGTATTCCAATTAATCAATACCTGTTAATTGAACAAGTGAAAATATTACACTGGTCAACAACAGAAATTTCTGAAATGGTCTTGAGACACCAAACATCATTTTTAGCTAATTTGAGAGTGCTGAATTTGAAAATGACTTTAGTTTTTTTTGGTTAGCTACTGTTTTTACTGTACAGAAATGCTTCATTTTTGGAAAAAAGCATTTTTCTTTTTTCATTTGTTTTCTGTATATATAATATTGACTGATGGCAATATTTCTCAAAATAAAATTGTAGTAATCTCTCAATTTGTATTTAAACCAACAAATATTGTCTGCTTATTGAGAAATACTATTTTTGTAATAACAATCAGATCCTAAGTCTTTAAAAATAAAACTATTGAATATACCAAGACCAAGTATTTTCATCAACTCATTTAATAAACTAACACCAGAAATAAAACCTTTGTGAACATAAGAACTATGGTAAAGATTTTCTTTTTCTTGATTGTCTGTCATGTTCAATGTTATTTAAGTCCTTCTTGATACTCCAACTGTATCATGGACAATGGAATAGGTGCATTCAGTTGGGATGTCTTTAGTTGGAGTTTCTTTCCAAATGTGAAAACAAAATGCTCTCAATGTGTTTGGTTTCCTTCCATAGTGATGGGATAAATTTATGAATATCAAACAGAAGATTTTAGGGTTTCATTTTTTTGATGTCTCCTTAATTATCAGGTTTACTGAAGTGTATTACTAATAACTTTTTTCAGTTAATTTGAATTTTGGCGATAAATTGGAAAACTTTGGTACTTCGATTTTAAAATTTTTGACTCAAAAACACTTTTTTTTAAAAATAAAAATAGTTTATTTCAGCTGGCTGACATAAATTGCTCGGCCTACCTGAAAATTGATGGCTTTCTGCGACCATTATTAACTAAATTTTGCTATCAGCCAAGATCGTATATATATATATATATATATATATATATATATACATAAATTCCCAATAGGATAGAATTCAGGTAGAACTCAATGTCCAGGACAGAGTAAGAATATAATATAAAAGGCTCAAACACTAATATTCCATGGTTATAATTTATTACATTGGAATCGGACCTACAAATTCCAATTTGTAGGTCTGATGAATTAGATCTTGATTACAATTCCAATGTAATAAATTATAACAATTGAATATTAGTGTTTGAGCCTTTTATATTGTGTGTGTGTATGTATATATATATATATATATATATATATATATATAAAGAATTAATGGATTCATATTTTTATATTATTTTTGCTGCTGGAGTGCATATTCTCTTTATTAAGATTTCTTGAGTGCACAGGCTGATAGACATAACACAGACTGTTTAAAATGAAAACAGGATGTCTATTTCCAACACGGGTATCCACTAAAATAACGTTTAAGTTAATACCCAGACATACACACACACACATTTATTATGTTCCATAAACATAAAAAATATGCAAAGAATGTCATAAATTTATATACCATACTTTCTTGCACATAATATGAGAAATTCTGAATAAATATTACAGGCAAAAAAAGAGGGTTGTGTACTTGTGTATTCAAGTATATATTTTCAGACATTTTTACTCAGCTTAAAAATTTTTTTTCAAACAAAAAGATTACAAATATACTCTATGGTACCGAAACTTCATTAATTTAAGCGTAGTCCTAGTCATCTTGTATTGAAACAAAAATAGATTGGTGGCAAGGTTACATCATTTTATAGTTGAAATGGCTAAATGTAACCGTAAGTTCTATGTTAATAGTTTCTTCTATTGCACTTCTTGCTTGTAGAACTCTCTTTCAGCTTCTTTCCTTCCAATGAACGACACCCTATTCCCAAAATTTGAAAATGCAATGAAAAATATAAAGTAAAATATTTTCATGGGAATTGTTCTGATGAACTTTACACCGTGGTACCTAAACTTTATTAATTTAAGCATAGTAGTAGTCAACTTGTATTGAAACAAAAATAGATTTGTGGCAAGTTCTCATCATTTTAAAGTTGAAATGGCTAGATGTAACCCTAAGTTCTATATTAATAGTTTAATCTCTTGTCATTCTCAAGTGTGGAACTGTCTTCCAGCTTCTTGCTTTCTAGTCAAGTTTGATCTTCAAAAATTTAAATGTAATGTCAAACATATTTTCTGTCTTCTTAATTCCTGTTCTTTCATTGTTCTCACTCCTTAATAATTTTTTCCTCATATTCTCTCATACTCAGTAAACATTTGTGTCTTTGTGGCTTTATTGCCTTGCTTGGGGTAAAATGATTTAAAAAAGAAAAAGAAAAAGGAAAAGGAAGTAATGAAAAAATTACCTTCATTATTAAGAAATGAAGCTCTAAAACTTTCCATTGCCATTTTTGGAGTCACCACTGTTTTATTTCTGCGTCGTACAGTTCCTGTGTCAGTTCCATCAGAATTCAGAGCCTGAAAGACAAACAGTACCAATTAAGACAAAATGCTTCCCTTAAAAAAATAAAAAATATTAGCTTATCAACTCTTAAATGTTTTTTTTTTATTTCAAAGATTAAATTTCAAGTTTTACAAATACAAAATAGCTGTTAAATAAAGGGAAAAAAAATAACTGAACTTGAGAAACAGCTACTTCTACTCATGACAATTATTTTCATTACTTTTTTTTGGAGGGGGGGATAAAGATTTGGTTTTATCTACATTAGGATGGACAATAGTACAAAAGTTCTGAGTCATCTTGTATTGAAACAGAATTTAGATAAAAGAGAGAAAGCTCAATGAAATGAGACACAATTCTAAAAATACGACAGAGAAACAAAGAATTTATTGGTAATATTCGGAACAGATGTTGAGCCATATCAAAAAAGGATTCTTTTACTGACTCTCTCTCTCTCTCTTTGAAAGTGTCAGTGTTAATGGTGCCATTGTGCTGAACAGACAATTTCAAAGAAACTTAGCTCAGCAAAAATTTAAAAATAAAAGCCTGTCATCCCATTTAACAAAATGTCTCTTGCAGCACCAGTGTTAATTTTTTTTTGTAATTCAATAGAAATTTATAAATGAAACTGTTTTTCGAAATTTGTCAGCTGAACAAAAATTGTGGGTGTCTTTTTTTTCTCCCTATCTTTAGAAAAGAGCAAAGGTAGATTTCAACAGTTTCACTTTGGTGCCTAGTAACAAACTACAAGTGTTGAGACCCAGAAACTACCAGTTAGGCACAGTGGGTTGTCAAAGCTGGCGATACCTCCCTGAAATTGTCAGATGAAATCAAAATATCAAAAATCTCTTTCATAACAGATATTTACCAAAAATGTACAACTGCTAAGATTTTCATTTTTATGCAAGAACCGAATGTGCAGGTAGTTTAATGGTAAACAGCTGAAAAAGAGATATCAGCAGATTTGTTGCATTCACTTTCACACAGATAACCAGTTTAAGAGGACAACTCTGAATTCAAAACTCGTTAAGTTTGCAGCTGGTAATTCTATGCAATAAAAAATCTACTTGCTGCTGAAACCACAGCAGCAACACCTAGTGTGTGAGGCTGTGGCTCTGTGATAGATGGGACGTTTAAGAAAAAAAGAGAGAGATATAAAAAGTTTATTTGTTGTGAGAGAGAGGGAAAGAAGTGTGAGAGTAAGAGCAGGAATAAAAGGTAGAATGTCAAGTGAGAGAGTCAGAGTGGTATAATAATGGAGTAAGTGAGAGTGTAAGAGAGAAAGCAAAAGTAACAAAGTGAGGGAGTGAAAGTAACGGGACAAATGTGAGTAAAGCGAGTCTGAAAGTAGGAGAGTGGGAATTGTATAAATTTAAAATTTAGAGAATCAAACATAAAAAAAACATAATTTTAGACAGTTATCTTAGCTTCACCACCACCACCACCAAATCACCACCCTTACTGCCAATTGACCCAAAGAAAAATATATTCCATATGCACATTTTGACCGTTTTTATTATTGTAATTGACCTGAAAATGTAAGTATTGCCTTTTATGTATCATAAATTCAAATAAAAATAATAATGACCCCAAGAGGTAACTGTTTTAAAAAAAAAATAATATCAAGTATTTGGTATGACTTATTTGTACTAAGTGAGTAGGTTGTTTAGTTGATTTAATGCAATTCTATACCATTCCCCTTAAATGGTAACTAAGCATTTTAGTTACCTCTCTGCCAATAGGAGATGCTTTATTGAAACCAACAAAAGGAAGCCTATTTTTTTTTAATAAACTGAAGAGATGTGAATTCACTTCATGTCTTCAGATGAGTGCTTACACATGTAGGTGTATAATATATACAAAGTATAGAATACAGTAATAGTAATATTAGCTGTTTCCTTATAAGGAAACATTTTGTATTCATTAACCAAGCAGCCAGCGCTCCTATAGTTATGATTTTCTTCACTTCTAGGCTATCAGGCTGGGATCAATATGTAGTATCTGTTCTCCTTCCCTCTTAACAGTAATGGTAATATTATCTGTTTCCTTATACGAAAACATTTGGCATGGATTGACTGAGCAGCTAGTGTTGCTTTAATCATGCTTTTCTTCACTCCTTGGCTATAGGACTGCAATCAAAGTGTAGTATATGTTCCACTCATATATAATGGTAAGGTTAATATCAGTCGTTTTCTTATATGGAAATATTTTACATTCAATGAGTGAGCAGCCAGTGCTACTCAACTTACACTCTTTACTCCTTGGCATTAAAGTGTAGTATCTGTTCTCATCTCTGATGGTAAGAGTAATATTAGCCATTTCCTTTTAAGGATACATCCAGCATACATTGATCGAGTAGCTAATGTTATTGTCAGATGAAATTTACAAAATCTTTCCCACAAAACAATTTTTCAAGAAATAGGTTTCTCAATTTTGCTGTTATTGCTCTTTTCACTACTGATGGTGGCTTCCTTTCTAACCTTTTGTTTGAAGTAGTGTGGAATATCAACATCTTGATTAAGTCATTAATTTCTCTTTGAGTGACATGTGATATACATTTTAGTTGTTGCTGCTGGTGAACATTTTTGAGTGATATGGTTTCTGTTATTTGGTGCAATTCTTTGTGATTCTGTAGCACCCTTCCATAAGGTTTGAAGAAGGATGGTCTCTGCTCAGACCTACAGGTTTCATTCACTTACAGACATTTTTAACCATTGATCTGAGAAAACAGTTGTGTACAACTGACTGTTTAGATATTTCTGAATGAGACTGATGTCATGAATGACATCCATATGAAAGTCTTGATCTGTCAAGGCTATTTAAGAACATGAATCAATAGAATACAGAATATAGAATCAACAAAACATCAGATGGTCGGATATATGAGATAGACTGCCTGAAGTGCCATAAGAAATACACAGGTGAGACATCCAGAAAATCTAAAAACCTGCACTTATAAAACAGTTTTTCTTTGGGATGATCCATTAAATTCTTTACTATCCCATAGAAACAAAACAGGCCATAATTTTGATTTTGAAAATGCTACATTATCAAACAATATGGATTTTGGAAAAGATATTAGAATAATACAGATCTTATATTGGGTGCAAACCATCTGCATACAAATAAAAAGAATGGGTAGCTACAACAAAATAGAAAGGGGCATGAGACAAGGATGTGTTTTTGCACCAGACTTTATCAACCTTTACAGCAAGGTGATCTTGAGAGAATAAGAAGTCGTACCAGAATTTATTATTGGTGGACACAATCTTAATAACACGCAGATTACACAGTGTTGACAGCAGAGTTTAAAAAACCTGCAGAAGACAGTAAAGAAAAGTGAGAAGATATGACTAAACATCAACTCTAAAAAAAAAAGAAGG
>OZ038518.1:35921786-35954286 GCA_964036315.1 Acanthosepion esculentum
AGAATGAGAAAACTTCAGATGAAATCAGAAATCTAATCTTAAACAAGGGATAAACCTCTACTCCTGTTCAAGATACTATGGATAAGTGTGATATATATTAAAACTTGAAGGCCTTTAACACTTTGTCAGTTAGCCATATTTGTTCCGATATATAAAAATTTATGTCATTTTTCTATATAAAGAAGAATATGTATAAACTCTATATAAGACTAATGCTGGTTAATGGAATGAAAAAATGAATTTGAGATATATATATATATATATATATATATATATATATATATAGAGAGAGAGAGAGAGAGAGAGAGAGACACACACACACACACACACACACACACACACACACACACACACACACACACACACACACATTGAGTTTCTTCAGAAATTAAGCACTTTAAACACACAACCCATTATAAGCACTGGTTGTTTTGTTTCCTTCTGGAATTTTGCCACTGACCATTTCCCCAGCAGATGTATACTCATTCACCTTCAAATTCCAATAACTCCCTCTACCCTAAAAACAATAACTGGCAAACATATACCGGAAAATTGTTGTTGGCAAAATTCCAGCAAATTCCATTCAGTTTTGCTAAGCTGATATTAATACCAATGAATAGTCTAGATTTTACAAGTACAAGACTGCCGCTGGAAAAGGAGTAATTTCTGTCTCCTCTTTAAAAACAAAACTTTTTTTTCCTTCTCTGAAATTAACTTGTGTTATTGAGTATAAGTTGCTTGGCATTGAAAAAACTTGGAGGCCTTTAAACATTTTATCAGCAATCCATATTTTTGTTAATTGTTTCCATTTCTTGTGCTATGGCTGAAACACTAGCGATGGTTGGGTATAGTTTTTTCATAGCATTTATGCTAAGTTGTTTTTTTTGTTTTTATGGCCATCCATAAATAAGAATATGCGCTCAGAAAAGGCTCAAAATTACTGTCATTCCAGGAAAAATAGAATATTGGTTTGGGATGACTGCTTAGGTTTTTTGGGAGACAAATCCATCTCTTCTCCCACCAGCTATAGGTTAAACTGTAGGACTTATCTGGAAAACTCATTCTTACAATAATAATTATACTTACAATCCAAAATATGTTTTGGCTTTAAATAACCCACTAAGGGTGTTGATAAGTCGTAAAAAACAAATCAATCAATCTCACCAATATTGACAGGTTTCTAATAAATGGATCATACATGCACATACAAACAAAAAAATAAACAAAATAGAAGCGTTTCTTTTTAAAGTGGTGGGGATGTGTGGGTGGTTTTATGGATAGCGGCTCGGAACGAGAAATTGGAGATCAGAGTTCGAATACCAGTAGGGTTTGTTATATTCATTTATGCACAAAAGCACTTGGGAGAGGTATGACAACACCACCCCCAGCTATGGGTTAAATAGCAAGATCTTTTATCTGAAAAAATCATTGTCATTCTCAAAAAATTATTAATGCAATATTCATTCAAAGAAATTTTCTTACAATTCAAAATGTGTTTCAACTATAAATAACCCACAAAAGGTTGATAAACCATAAAAAAACAATTCAATCAAATTTGAACTGGTGAATGAGAAACGAAGGATTTAGATATCTGTATTATTTATCTTGAACTGTGAAAAGATTATTATCTTCTTCTAATAAATAATTTTGCTTTAATAAACAAAGCAAGAAAATTTAAATATCTGGGAAGTGTTTTAACAGAGGACAGAAAATGTGACATTGAAATCTGAAGGCACATTGGGTGAGTCAAAGATGAATTCTAAAAACTAAGTAGAGTATTAAGAAACCGAAAAACTTTGTTAGAAACAAAGAAAATGTTATATAATACTGGTCTGCCTATATGGCAGTGAATGCTGGACCATCTCCTCAAAGATGAAGAAGAAATTTGAAGTAACAGAAATATAGTTCTACAGAAAGATGTTGAGGATACCATGGACAGAATATGTGTGCAACAATTAATTTTTAGAGAAAATGGAAACAAAAAAGAAACATACTTAACATCAGAAAGGGATAGTTGAAATTTTTAGGGCTTATAATGAAGAAAGAGAACTTGGAAAATCTGATACCCACAGGACAGATTGAAGGCAAGTGGAACAGAGGAAAACAACATATAACATACTTAGTGAGCCTGAGTAGATGGATGGTGGAACAGGGTTTATGAAAAATAACAAAAAGATAAAATTCATTAACAGCTACAAGGGACAGGAAATTGTGGAGAGCCATGATCGCCAATGTTCTGCAGAGTCATGGCACATAGAAGAAGCAGAAGAAGAATGGGATTGTGTAAATGGTTGGCAGAACAGGGTTCAGGAGAGATAACAAAAAGACAAAATTTATTAAAAGCTACAAGGAAAATTGTGGAGAGCCATAGAAATTGAATGCCTAGAATCCCTTCCTTAAAGTCTAACAAAAGTTACTTTGACCATGAAAATTAATTAATGAGAACATTTCCATGTAAAATTAATCATGGTGATTTAACTGAAATGTTTAAATGAAAATGAAGATGGGATTTTTGCAAAAAAAAATTACAATAAAATTTAACTAAATTGTTTTTGCATTTATTTATTTTGAAAATTTTAATATTTCAAATTTTTTTTTTTATTTCCTAAAGATTTTAATTCTAACAAATATAAATGATAAAATTAAAAAAAATAATTTTGATTTCAGGACAATTTAAAAAATTTTTTTCCGGACAATTAAAGTTGGTTTCAGAACAGTTCCGGAATGAATGTGAACAAAATTAGTCTGGAGTCCTGGCACACAACATTCCACAGTAGTACATCAGAATTCTTTATTGAATTACCATATATTTCCACATAGAAGGTGACCAATAGATAAAATGAAACCTAAAATCTGATTTTATCTGATATCCATAGAATAAGACGATGATGAGCTCCTTGCATCAGATAGTGATGATCAGAGGACTATGGAAGAGTTTTAATTATGTTTGTGGATGTCTTATGTTTTTATTCTGTAATGAGAAATAAAGATTTTATAGCATCTTAAATGTTTTGTTGCTTAGCATTGCTGAAATACTGTATAATGTATGTTATTGAAAAATAAAGTTTGCATGTTATACTAAATGTTACTATTGAACACAACAATGATAATGAATTTTAATTAAAAATATAAATTGGTATGAATGCACTCATAGCTCTACAAATCAAGAATGAAAGATTTGTTTACATTACTTGTTACTTGTGCATGTCATTCAGTGAAACTTTTGCAAATTGTTTTGTCATTGTTTCTAGAATATTACATTTTAATGTGAAATCAAAAAGTAGTTTTATTACATTTATAACTGTAGTAGAACATTATAATGTGAATTGTTTCAACTAGAAATATTTACATTGGTAGTTATAAAGACTAAAGAGGCAGTTGTTAGCTTACTGCAGTCTATGACACAAGCATACTCGCCTATTTACCAGTGATGACATAAAGGATTTAAGGCTAGCTTTTTGCAAGTGTTGTATTAGATGACTCCCTATTTGGGGGAGGGGGAGATTTTTAAGATTTAAATGTTGCCTTATTCATGGAAATATACGGTAATCTTTGAATTATTTCTTATTATATACATTTTGAATTATAAATTTAACACGTTTCGGCCATTGTACGCTCCGGCCTTCTTCAGGTGGTTCGAAATTCCAACCACCTGAAGAAGGCCGGAGCGTACAACGGCCAAAACGTTGTGACAAATATGGCGACAAAGATGAGGACAATAGTCCGACTAATGTAAATACTGTACATAATACCTCATCTCAGAAATATAGACAGATTATAAATTTAAATTGTCTAACAAAATTTAAGATGTCACAAAAAGTGTTATTTTTAAAATGTCTAAATAATAGGAAAAAAATGGGAAGCTTGTTTTTTTGTTTTTGTTTTTTTTAATCAAATCACCACATACAAGGTGATAATGCCACTAAAATGCAAGGGGCTCCTGGCAGTGAAAGAGAATGAAAAAGACCTTAGAAGGAATTGGAAATCCAATCCTAAACAGGAAACAAGGCATAACCCTCTACTCCTGTTTAACAGACCGGGGAGGAGTATGAACCAAATGATAGTCGATTAATTTCTTCCAGGTTAAAGAACTTGTGCATATCACTCATAGATTTAGATATTACCTGAAGTTATTCCTGGAAGGGGATACACGTTGAAATTTCGCTTGCTTTTTCCTGGTTTCATTTTCAAAGATTCTCACAAATGAACCAATCTGTGCTTTGCTAAGAAAGATGAAGATATCGGTCCAAATTTTCTTATGCCATTTCTTAACACTGGTGTATGACTCAAAAAACAATGTCAGTATCTCAGAGAAATTCTAAGATTAGAAATTTTTGTTCTGTGTCAATGTCACGTAGATAAGTGAATTTAATGTTTTGGTCACTTAATTTGGAATTATGAGAAAAAAAATAGTACTTTCCAAACTAGTGTGTTATGTGACATTTGAATTAATTACATGTTCTTTTATTATTAGCTAAATGTTTTATTTGTATATATATATATATATATATATATATATATATATATTTGAATTATATATTTGGCTTGGCTCACAAAATTTAAGTAACATGTCACAAAAAATTTTATTTTTAAAAAGTGTGTTACCAATGCAAACAGTTCAGAAAGTCATGTTTGGCACAAGATCAAAGCATTGCATTATATACCTCAGATCAATGATCGATTTCCTGACCTTCAGGTCAGAATCAGAGTAGAGTATTTGTTCCAATTCTTCTCTTTAGTGTTACTGCTTTTGAGCAGTTCATGGAAAAGCAATGAAGGAACCTTTGTTTCAGGGATTCCAACTCTGCAACAGAATACTATTACAAAATTCTCTATCTCTACAAGTGTCATAGCATACCTACAAACGATAATGGGCATGTCTCCATTCACATAAATACAGTATGTTGGTCTGCAGTTGACTACTACTTCTACAAGCCTCTGGTGAATCTTATGTGTGTTGTTCTTGTCGTAAGTGTTATCATGCATTACCAACCTTCATTTCATTATTCTATTCAGTAACCTTCCCTAGCTTACAACAACAAGTTCAGAAATAAAGTATTGCTGTCATATTTGGGCTGGAGCTACCCAATCTTCACTTGCCTGTCTTGATAGAGCTTGGAAGCATCTATATGGACTTGTGGGTGATTAATTATTTTTCACTCTGCAACCACTTTCCCAGAGTGGAAATGTTAGGAAACTCTTGCTATTCTGTCGCTACTTCCATGACATGGGTTGTAATGAGCTATTTGTTGAGCGATTAGTCCCATCACCCCTGACCTTTACAACTGCAACCCACTATGTCACAGACACAATGGTGAATCATCCTCATTCCCTTTGTATTCCATTAGTAAGGAGTAAGTTCCACTTGGACAGCTTCTTCCCAAGAACTACTACTTTGTGGAACAAACTCTCAGCAAGATGTTTTCCCAATCATTACAATCCTTTCAGGTCTAGGAATAACCATTATCTTTCCTGCCCAACTCCATGAACTTCACTTTCTGCCTTTTCTTATGCTCATACAACACCACACAGTAACCCTCTGCCTTGAGTGGCTCATGGGTTTTGTATTGGGTGAATATTAGTATAAAACAAAACTTGTTAATTCTCATCAAATATGGATTAAACCCAACAGAATCATAGAATAAGGAACACAGGAAACGTTTATAAATTTAACATGTTTTGTTATTCATTTCTAAATATTTCTGATGAAGCTTAAATAAAAGCAACACATGTTATATTTATAAACATTTCCAATTTGTTCCTTATTCTATCATCTTGTAAATGAAAAGATAAACTTTCAGTCAAAATTTGGCATATGCTGTCATTTAAATCTTATCTAGTGGTCATGTTTCCAACAGCAATGCCAGTTATAAAAAGTATGAGCTACTGTATATACTCAAGGGTAGGTCACATTTTTTTTTCATCAAAATTTCAAAAAAAAAAAATCCAAGGTGTGATCTATCCACTTGATATCACAGAAAATCTGAAGTAGTCCAGGTGAGTACCCCAGGTTCGAGCACAAGCAAGAGCAAGGGAGAAAATGAATTTTTACTGACATTTTGATTTTACGTAATCGCCTCTTCCAACAGTAGTGTGTCAAACATCAAACAAAAGCGCTCGGTCTGCATTGCTCATATTTAGTATTTATTATCTGATTTACAACTACCATTTTTAAGCGATTTTTGGCATCCTGGGTATGACGATAAACTGCATCCGCATCCTGGGCAAGATGATAAACTACGTCCAGCAGCAAGGCCTCTGATCAGGAGGTTTTGAGGAGCATGGAACCACCTCTTAATTGCTGGTGTTCCCAGGTCCACCCTGACCTGGGATGGTATTACCTGTTAGGGTCCCAGCTATAGGCAAATAGTTGATCCCCACAACCTGACTCAAAACACTATGAAAGTGTAAAAATGTTTTAATACCAAAAATACTTTAAAAAAAAAAAATTAGTGTCAGCAATAAATATTACCAGAAATAAAAATCTTGTCAGCATTAAATAACCGTTGAGGTTAATATGCCACAAAAACAAAACAAACCAAACTACACATTTTTTTTTTTTTTTAAATTAATACCAGCTATACATTTTTGAAAAAAGAAGGAAATTATGTCGGCATTAAATAACCTATTGTGGTTGATATGCTGTAAAACAAAACTAACCAAACTAAAGTGATTTTTGGACTGAAGCAACTAACAGTATCCAAATTTTTGTCAAAACGGAGCAGCACTGCACTCAATAAGTATATACAAATGAAAAGCATGTTTGACAGTGATGATGACAAAGAAGAATCTTGGGGGTTTCAATCCTGATGAAGTTTAATAATTATATCTAAATGAATAAACAATTTTCCTATGTTTTAATATATGTAAGCAAAGTTTTGAAATAAAGGTGAATATTTGAAAATATTTAACAAATATCAGTTATATTTACATTAAAAAAAGGGTCATGTAACTCCCCAGCTTATAATGTGACCTATCTGCAACTCAACCACAAATACCCAATTTGACAACCCCAAACTAAGGGTGTGACCTATCTGCGAGTATATAGAGTAATTATTTATTGCAGCACTAGACTGACCGTCTAATTGAATGGGGAATAGCATAATGTTATCTGTATTAAAAGAAGAATAAAACCATTAGTTATCAAGGAATAGATCTGTATAAATAAATGCGAATGTCAGTGTGTCACACTTTTTCAGGCTAACTCTGTGAGCAAATTAAAAACATTTCAGGACGGATCCGGACCTATAGTCCTGAAAGTTTAGATTCCCAAGTTTTCATTACTGTGATTGTTTTCGGCAATTTTTTATGTGATTTTTTTGCGACAAATTTTTTTGTATGATAACAATTTTCATAATTTGGAAATACATTTGAAAATAATTGAAATTAACTGCAAAATCCAGCAAAAGTTAACGATGAAACAAAAATAATTGTTTGTGTGTAAAGTAAAGACCTACGTACATCAGACTGTCTTTAAATTAAGTGGTGGCAGAAGAATTATCATTGAACTTTTAAAAGGTAAGCTTAAATATTAATGCAATACTTAAATGCAGTGATCAATTTCAAGTTCTTCTGTAGTTTGTTGCCTATCGCATATAGTAGCAGTACACCTTGCAAAAAGAAAAAATTGCAACCAAATGAGCCAAGGCTGTAGTGAGGAAAAGAAAGTCATGTACAAGTGAAAACCAAGATCAAATGGCAGCCAGGAAAGCTTTCAATGCTGGGAATAGGCATAAACTTAGGGATTGTCAAACTCCTGAACAAGCTGAAGACCCAATCAAGAGCACTCTGCGGCTTTTATGCTTGTGATAAATATGTCACTTATGATTATTTTAAATTGAAAAAAAAAAAAAATTCTTATTGTCAGTTTATAACATTTGTTTGTCAAAGATATAATATAATGTAATGATCCCTGACAGAATTTTTGTTGTACACCAATAAAATTTTGTGAATATATGAAAGCAATGAAACCATTTGAGTCTTCAGTTAAATCATTTGAGCTCTCAATCAATATAAACACTGAATAAGGCCTGAAATGTGAGCCCTTTTTTTTTTTTTTTGCATCAAAACAAAACAAGATTTAGTTTGGTTTGGTTTCGTCTGTTTTATGGCATATCAACACCTCAATGAGTTATTTAATGCTGACAAAATTTTTATTGCTGGTAATATTTTTTCAAAAAGGTTTTCCTGGTAATATTTTTTCCAAAAGTGTATTGCTGGTAATATTCTTATTTGGATCTGGGAACACTAGCAATTAAGAGGTGGTTCCACGCTCCTCAAAACCTCCTCATCAGAGGCCTTGCTGTGGGATGTTGTTTATCATCTTACCCAGGACATACAAAAACAAGGTCACATTGCAGTCAACAAACAGTACAAATGCTAATAACCCTATAATCCAGTCATTGTATACCCTAGGTACAGTTCTGATTTGGCACCAGCAGGCTCCTAGTTGTTCCTCAAATTAAAAGATGCACTGAAAGGTCAACACTTTTTACTTGTTGAAGTTGTTGTGCACAACTGGATAAAAAAAAAGCTTTCGTCATGATTGCAGTGAAAGAATAGATAGAATATTGAAAAAAATGTCTATCATTAATTGCGACTTAATTGAAAAATAACCCTTTTTTGGAAAGTAATATATTCTATTTTGATACCAGGGTCATCATTCTATCTTCACCTAAAAAGTTATTTTATAGGACTGGAGCCATTAATTATCAATCAACTATTATAAATCTGTTGAAAAATAAATGTGCTTCATTTTGATATCAATTTTATAACTATCTGGTTTAAAATCCGTTTTTTATAGGACTGGAGACTTTAGATAACCATCAATCCTTGTTGTTCTAAGACAGTGACTATGTTGAAAAATAAACTTGTAATTTCAAAGGCGAATAAATTTACTTCATACCAGTTTCATTATTCTGTCTGGACTAAAACTTGTTTTATAAGACTGGAGAGCTCATTTTTCAATTAATCCTTGTATATACAAAGTTATAAAGATGCATGCTTACATACACATGGTGGGTACCTGGTTTAGTATAATACTAAGAAAGTTTATCTTCTTTTTATTGAGATTGATCCCCATGCTATATCACATGACTTTGGTCATGTGCCAGATAAAACATTGTAAATAGCTACATACACATAAACTCATTTTGAACCAGCTACTAATAAAGGTTTACAAGCAGGGTCATTTATACAGGTACACAATCACTTATCTAGAATACTGAAATCAAAAAAGCTCCAATAACTAAACTTTTTTTCTTCTTCCATGAATGTAGTTTGCCTACGATTTGTAGGACATAAAACCCAAAATATTCAGAAATTTACTGCACATTACTTCATATTCCAAATCTAAGAAGAAAGTTATACTCAGAAGATTTTTTGTTTCTCAAGAACTGCTACTTTGTAGAGCAGACTCCCACATGGGTGCTTCCCTAAAAATTACATTGTTAACCTTTTTAAGAGTAGGCTTAATTTTTATCTATCCTTATAATCAAACATCTCATTCATCATAATCTTTTTAAAAGTAACCCTCTACATTACCACCCT
The DNA here is from genome assembly GCA_964036315.1 of Acanthosepion esculentum. Lineage (NCBI taxonomy): Eukaryota > Metazoa > Mollusca > Cephalopoda > Sepiida > Sepiidae > Acanthosepion > Acanthosepion esculentum. Next base: position 35,931,336 of record OZ038518.1, read on the forward strand.
AACCATTTCAAGTCAAGAGTCAATTGTTACCTATCCCCCTTATTCTCATACTCTTCACTTCCCACCACCACCTTTTTCATTCATATCACACACCTCAATCATCATAAGCTTTTAAAAAGTAACCCTCTGCACTCCGATCTTAACCTCAAGTCAAGGGACAATTGTTATCTATCATCACTATCCTAATAATCTTCACTTCCTATCACCTCATTCATCATAACTGTAAACATCTACACTACATTTCTAATCTTTTCAAGACTAGGGTTAACTTTAATCTGTTCTCCTTACCTTTCTAATCTTTATTTCCTACCACCTCCTCTTTCATTTATATCAAACATCTCATTTATCATTACCAAATTCACAGTAACTCTACTTTGAGTGGTTCTCAAGCCTTGTATTGAGTGAACTTTAATAAGAAAATAAAAAAAATATCGCAGAAGTTATTGAGATAGCATTTACTTCAACCATAACATACAGTTGTGCCTCAGTGCTTCTCAGAGCCTGACACACCTGAAAATCTCAGTTTGCATATTTTTTCCATGTTTTCTTTTAAAATTTTGAAGACTGAAAATGTTAAACTGTTATAACTCACTAGTGATTATAATATTATGTCTTGCTTAGGTTACTCACCATGACATCATTAGAATTCTCTTTGACTGACTCCAATGGACTTCTACTGATGCACTTTGCGTTCTTTATTTAAGGTGTCATGCCGATTTCATTTGTGTTACCAGCGGGTGTCTTATTTATTCCACAACATAAACCAAACTGCAAATTCCTTTCCAGATAAAAATTGACATATCTATTCTCTATATCAGTAGTGTTAAAGTGTTTTGTAAATGCCTGGTTAAGTAAATGTATATTTAAAGAAAAATAAAAATGACTGTAGTTAAAATTTATTTAAGCAAACAAAAATAATAAAGTTGTTTTGAACTACTCTAAATAAATTTATCACTTCAAGAAAAAGTAAAATTAACTTTATAGCGGAAGCAAACAAAATTAAGTGATTGATTTACAATATATTGGTCAAGTGTGACATGCAGCAGCAAGTAGAGTAAGTTTAAGGTTCCACATTCTGCACTCAGGATTGTCCCATAGGATAACAGCCTAGTGGATTAGAGGTTGTACAGGCATTATAAATGAATCAATCACTTCAGGATCCATTAACTTGCTTTCCCTTTTAAAGTAAATCAGCATATTAAAATTTTAGAGTATCTCACAATATCTGTGAGAACTAGCTGCAGTATCCTAAAGCACTGTGATACCCACTTTACATAGGCACCTGGAATACCATTCTTACACAAAAATTTCCAAATTCCAAAAATAATCTAGTTGCACAGGTTACACATGAGACAATGTGTACCTGTTTCTTTTCTTTCATGTTTTTGGTGATGCTACCCAAGAAAAAAAAAATCAAACAACAAAACATTGCGAATTATCTGTCTAGATTTCTGAGATGAGGTATTATGTACACTATTTATATTATTCGAACTATTGTCCTCATCTTTGTTGCCATATTTATCCCAACAGACACATGGCACTGCGGATAAAGGCGTTGGTTAGATCCAATGACAGGACCCAAAGTTTTGTGAATTTAATACCTGGTTAAGGCAGTGGAGAACTTGGAAAAGGAAATTAACAGGAGATAACTAATAAGTGACATCCATTAGACATGGCATGTGGAACTAGAACAGTCTACTCCAGTGAGTGAAATAAAGGGTTCAGTTTGATATTCCAACCACCTGAAGAAGGTCGGAGCGTACATCGGCCGAAACATTGATTCATGAATTATGAACCTGAAGAAGGCTGAATTGGTTGTTTTTTTTTGTGGCATATCAACCTCTATGGGTTATTTAATACCAAAATCTAAATATTTTGAACACAATTTTATATCTTCAACTACAAAAAAAATGTATTGTCGGTCATTTTGCAATAAAGTATATTTTTGGTAATTCTACTATAAAATGTACTGCTGGTCAATTTGCTTTAAAAATGTACTGTTGGTAAATTTACAATATATATGTATTGTTCATAGTTTTTTTTACATAAAAATATATTGCTGGTATTTTTACTATAAAAATTGTTGGTTCCAATATGTATTGGAATAACTGCAAAATACTCCCCTTACTCAATTTATAGGAAAAGCTACACAAATGCATGCTGGGATTTCTTCCTAGCCAATAAGATAGGCCACTCCTCAGTCCCATCTGACTAAGTCCTGGTCTGTCTTGTCTTGAAGCCAGAACACTATTTTCGTTAGTCTGAATCCACACTTGTGTATCAATACCAATTCTTAGTGTGTGAACCTTTTGCGTTATTACTGTTACTTTGTCTTGCATATATTGTTTGTTTACTCAATATTGTTTTTTGCCCTGTTCTTTTCTTCTTTATTACAAACTTTGTCAACTCTGTTTGCTAGGCAGTTCAACCATGTGCATTTAACCATGGCCACTTACTCTACAAAAATGTATTTTTATACTTTCATAGGTTTTGTTTTTCTTTGGAAGTTCACTGTTTGCCCATAGCTGGGACCCTAACAGGTGCTACCACCCAGTGTCAGGGCGAACCTGAGAATAATAGCAATTAAGAGGTGGTTCCACACACCTCAAAAGCTCCAATCACCTGACCAGAGGCCTTGCTGCTGGATGTAGTTTATCATCAGAATGAGAAGGAGTCTGAAAAATGGATCAGTGCTGAAACATTATGATAACAAAAAGAATTAAATCAATAGACAAAAAAACTCTTGGAATGGTAATGATTATCATGATGTGAGTAATGGAAGGAATTCCTGATAGTTTTATTTCCGATTTGGCAAAGATGCAGCTCTTTCTTCATCCTTTTTTTCTGGATGAATGTGCTTGGACAAAACTACCAAGTGTGAGAGCAAAAGTAAAAGAAGAAAAAAAAAAATGAACAGTTCAAAGTTTGGATCACAGCCAGAAAAAAAAAAATAAAAAAAATAAAAATGATTACCTACCCACACCGTCCATTCCAGCCCTGACTTCCTATGTTCTTATCTAATCTCTCACTTTACCTACCTCTGCTAGGGGATAGGGTACTAGCATAAAATTTTAATTGTAAATCTATGTTTATTAACTTATTAATTAATCAGTCAATATGAGGATGTGCTGAAAAGTCCTCAGTCTAATCAATAAATGTTCAATGGTCTTATCTTATTCACTGACTTCAAAGTTTCACATCAAATCACTCGTCAGGGTCAGACGTTCAATAAATGTATTGAATTTATTACCAGATCCATATTTATACTCACTGGAACAAATGTCAATCCTGAATTTCATTTAAGAATTCGAAATTCTTATAACATAAGATTTTTGTTAAATCATAACATTTAAATTTAAAACTAATCAAAATGTTATTTTATTATTTAGTTTTAAAGTATACTATATTTATGGGTAAACATAAGATCTATCTCTGATATTGAGTATGTAAATATAAAAGTGGACACTGAGATCACAACAGAGTTACAAAAATTGCGTTCAAACATTAAACAGACTGTCACCACTCGGTGTTGACCTTGGTGTCCACTTTATATATATGACAAAGTGGCCAAACTTTTCATGCGACACATTTCATCCTACAGGACAAAACACATCACATGAAAAATTTTCACATTTTTGTCATATATTTTTCCCCTAAAATTGTTCTTGATATATATATATATATATATATATATATATATATATATATATATATATATTATTTTATTTAAACATTAACTCTGGCGGTGTGGAAACAAAAACAGATAATACGATTTGTTGATATTTGGGAAAAGAAAATCAATAAAACAAAGCAAAAAATATTGCTTAAAAAAAAAAAAAAAAAAAAAAAAAAAAATCAACCAGTGCTGCAATGTCTAGCCAAAAGGAAAAACACCAAAAGAGCACCCAAGTTGAACATAAAAGTGCTCAATACATTAAGTAGAACAAAATGAAATACTTACTACCTAGGTTTCACCTACCAGATCATCAGGATAATTCTAGCTCAGAATTATCCTGATGATGTGGTAGGTGAAACCTAGGTAGATGGGTTCTGGGCCTTTAGGTATTATATATACGTATATATATATATATATATATGTATATGTATATACATACATACATACATACATATAGGCAGCATATCTTCACTCAAGCATGTATGATTGAATAATTTAGATGTATTATGTCTATTTATTTTAATCCTCTCATCTTCATGGATCTCTTTCTTAATGCTCTAAGAAAATCATCTTGGATGAGACTGAAAGTACTTGGGAAAATAAAAAGAATGAGAAAAGCTACAGTGTCTTCCTCAATCAATTTAGTTATATATTATGTCCAAATTATTCAACCATACATGCTTTTATATATATATATGTATGGTGGACTCTCCTGTCATATTTGACATATGAGGGTCAAGTGGCTCAATTCCTAGGAACCGATAACCAGACACCAGCACATATGATTTGATTATAGTGGTGAAAGTTTTGTGCAGAAACAACCACATTTTTTGAAGAGTCAGATACAGAGACATGCACCATGTGCCGCAAAGGTCCTCAACCAACTCTCCTCAGGTTTTGAATTCAGACTTGTCCTTCTCCTAGACCAGTTGCCATCCAAGGTTATAGAACACAGTCTGTCCTGCTATTTACCCATAACTGGGGTGAGAAGAAGAGGATTCATATCTTTCCCAAGGGTATTAGCCTATAAGTGAATGGATTTTATATATATATATATATATATATATATATATATATATATGTGTGTGTGTGTGTGTGCGCGCACATGAACAATGTTTAAAAAGAAATTGATTTTTTCTGCTTTTTTTTTTGTTTCTTTCCTTCTTCATTTACCCAGCCCAAACAATACATTTGAACAAACTTTTTTGTCAGATCTCCTTTTTCAATGTCACAAAGTGTCTACCGTATTACATCTCTTCTTACGAGACTCCTATTTTATTACAGTGTTAAAATGATGATTGAAATATAAGCAGCACCAGAGGAATGGCAAAATATTAATGGATAAAAACAACAAAGGAGAAGATACTTGTTCAAAAGTAGAATGTAAGTGTGTATCAAATTTGCAGCCTAACAGTTACAAGCTCAATACTGATTTGGAATTTACACTTTTGCATTCATTTAATCTCTTACTAAAGTCATGACAGTTTTTTTTAAGTTAAGATTACTTTTCAATTGCAGTTATTATTAAGTTGGTAGGTAGTATTTATATGTTGAGTTTTATCAAATCTACTTTATATAATTTTTTAATTTTATGTAGTCAGTGAGCTTTATGATGAGAATTAAATATTATTTTACTGAAGGAGTCTAAATCTATTTTCAATGTATTTCTCCTCATCATCATGTAAATATTAGCGGATAATTTCTTAGTGTTCCTAAATAGAAGCTGTATTCATACCATAACAAAATAAAATCCATAATAACTTTGGTCATTGGTAGGAAATTATAATTAGTACCAGGCTTCTTTTTTTTTTTTTTGAATAAATACTTGATTTAATAGTGAGCTTTAATGGGATAACTAGATATCACAAAGAGAAAAAAATAATGGTAATATTAGCCGTTTCCTTAATAGGGAAACATTCAGTATTCATTGACCAAGCAGCTAGTGCTACTCGAGTTATGCTGTTCTTCACTCCCTGGTTATCAGGCTAAGATCAAAGTGTAATATCTGTTCTCCTTATTTCTAATGGATATGTTAATGTCAGTCGTTTTCTTAATAGGGAAACATTCAGTATTCATTGTCCAGGCAGCTAGTGCCACTTGAGTTATGCTCTTATTCACTACCTGGCTATGAGGCTGGGATCAAAGTGTAGTATCTGTTCTCCTCATGGATATGGTAATATTAGCTGTTTGATTATTAGGAAACATTAAGCATTCTTGACCAAGCAGCCAGTAGTACCAATGGTTGAAATTTATAAAATCTTTCTCTTAAAACAGTTTTTTCAGGCAAATAAGTTTCTCAAGTACACTAACTAATATTGTTCTTTCCAGTATTGGTGGGGGTGACCTTAACTGTTTGAAACCATGTGGGACATTAACATTTTGATTATGTCATTATTTTGACTTCAAGTTACATGTGATAACCATTTTCATTATTGTTGCTGTTGAAAAGTCTCAAGTGATGCTATTCTGTTATTTGGTACAATTCTTTGTTTGCAATTTGGTAGTACCAGTCCAAGAGGTTCTAAAAAGAGTGGTCTACACTAAGACCTAAAGGCTTCATAAGTGAAGCAAATTAAATATGACAACTGATTTCTCAACAGTAATTTGAAGTGATGAATGTAGAGTAACATTATATGATCCTGATGGCTCATCTGTAGGTGGATTTTTCAAGTAAACAGTCAACTAATAAGATTTATAAGATAACGGGCTAACATTCTCAGCTGACATGAAGTGAAAAGACTATATTGAATCCATTGCTAGGTCAGCTGCTAACAAAGTTGGTTCACTGTGTCATGCAAGACAATTTTTCTCTCCTGAATCTATCTTACATATCTATAAGTCTACCATTCGTCCATCATCATGCTTAGAATATTGGTGCTACATATGGTCTGCTACTATTTCTATTTACCTTGAGATAAAATCCAAAGAAGAATCAGCAATATTATTGGTCCTGGTCTGGTGGCTCAGTCTCAATCACTTTCCCACCACCATAAGGTTACCTTTCTATGCCTTTTCTATAAATACTTTCATCGTAATTGTTCAGATGCGCTCTTTGCTATGATACCTAGACATTTTGAATTTAAGCACAGTATTAGACTGGTGTCAAGATATCATCAATTTATAGTTGAGCTGGCTAACAGTTTCTTTTCTCACACTTCTCGCTTGTGGAACTCCCTTTTGGTTCTATGCTTTCCAGCCAACTTTAATCTGCAAAAATTTAAATGAAATGTCAATCACTATCTACTGTCCAACTGATTACTCTTTCCTCTTCCTTCTCATTATTAATGTTTCTGTTCCTAATTCTTCTACACCCTGTAACCCCTTGTGTCTTAGTGGCATTATTGCCTTGCATGGTGTGAGGACGAATAAAGTTCTCAACTTCTAATATTATAGTTCTCTTCTTAGTCAATGATGCCATGAAGATAAATACAGATAATTGTTCTAAGTTCTTGGAAAATGTTTTTTTTTAGTGATACAAATTGGAAGAACACCCACCAACATCACTTTTTTTCTGGCGAGAATCATGAACTGATGGATGTGTGGGTGGTGCAATGGATAGCAGCTCAAAATCAGAAATTGAAGAGCCATGGTCAAATTCCAGTTGAGTTTATTACATTTGCTTAAACGCAAATATCCTTGAGAAAGGTACTGATCCAACTTTTCTCCCACCAAGTATCGGTAAAATAGTAGGGAAGATTTGGCTCCCTAGCTGCGGTTGACAACCAGTCTATAAGAAGGACAAAGTTTAAAACTGTAACAATTGCCCATAGTCCTTGACCTTAGAAATGAGGAAACAAAAAACAAAGTAAAGGAAAAAAAAAAATCATAATCAAGAAGCTTTACACTAGATTTTATATTCATATGAAAAAATGCTACCTCATATTCTGCAGAGCTAATCTTCGTGCTCCTTGCCAAAAAAAAAAATGTTTTCAAAGACATCAGATTAATGGAATACCACCCACCAAGCACTTCTGATATTAACCCAAAAGAAAACTTCAGGTCCATTATTAAAAAAGATGTTTTTTTTTTGACAATGATGTTTACCCTATACAAGGGCCAAGAGCCACTTAAGGTAGAAGGTTACAGAGTAAACATATCAGATGACTATATGGCATGAACCCATTTCTCCCTGTGCACTATCCTACTGCTAATAGCATACAAATTTTGGCAAAGTTTAACCTTCATATCTACAAGTTGTATAAGAAAATGAAAAACAAAATCCAAGCATAAAAGATTGCTAGAAAACAATAAAAACTGCTGCAAGAACGTGAAAATGAAAGATGAGTGATGGTTAAGGAGACCATGCAAAGTAATAATTTATTTAAATGCTAGCAGCCATACCCAGGTGATCAATCAGAAAAAGTGTTCAATTAGAATGGAGCAAAAACAGTATCATGTTTAAATGTAAGAGAGTCCATCTTCTTCAATTACTTTAAAGTACTTTCATTAAAAAACATTTTGAATTAATGCACTTACTGATATAACAGAAGTAGTCAGTATTTATTCAATCACAGTTAGCTGAGGACATGAAGGAGTAAAACAAGCAACACGAAGACCCACTTCAGACTACAATTATTTTAGAGTTTTTGAAATTCAATTTGTCAGTGTGCAACCAGATATGTAAAAGAGGATACATTTATAAAGCAATTGTTAAATTTGATGAAAATTGGTTAAAAGATCAACAAAAAATAAGAAAGAAACCAGTAAAAATCGCCATTTTTTACTATTTATGCAGGTTTTCACTATTTGGGTGGACTCAATTATCAAGTTAAATGACTGTTAAACAATCAACTTATTGTTGGCTATAAGTGAGTGAAGTTTGTATGAGATTGCTTGAAAATTGAGGGAGTTTTTAGTTTAAAATTTGTGTTGAAATCAATTTGTGTTGAAATCAATTTGTGTTGAAATTGATTTTTCAGGGATTTTTGCTAAATGTAGTTGTGTAGAAATAAAAAATGTGGTATGGTTGAGCTTGTCATGATGTAGGTAACCTACATGCCGAGTTTGAAAGAAATCATAGGAAAAAAGTTGAATTTATCGATTTTTGACTGGCTTTATCAATTATTGATTTTTAAAAGTTATCGATTTTTTTAATGCTAAGAACCTTTCTCTTACATTGTACAATGTATGTGCCAAGTTTGGTCAAAATCGGTTGGATGGATCTCAAGTGAAAAGGTATCAGACAGACAAACAGACATCCTCTGTTTTATATATATATATATATATATATATATATATATATATATATATATATACTGTTCTAATCATATATATGATGATGAACTATAATTATTTTTTTTTAATAAGAAACAAAATTTACACTGTATATTTCCATTTCAGTTTTTTTATAATAAATTCTGAAACTTTCAAAACACATTATCAAGACTTTTAGAAGGAAAGATATTCTTCTTCTATGTGCTATGTCCCTTAAGGATGTAGGTGATCATGACTCTCCACAATTTCCTGTCCTTTGTAGCTCTTGATAACTTGTCTTTTTGTTATTTCTCCTAAACCTTGTTCTGCCATCCATTTACTCAATTTTATTGCAAGAACATTGACTTGCATAATAAAATCTAACAGTGTGATTATATGGAGGATCATTTTATTACTTAATAACAATTGAAACCTGATTCCCCACTTTATGTCCAATAGAAACCTATTTTAATATTTAACGTAAATATATATTGAAAATTTTCCCAGCATCTCTTTTGTTTAATACCAATTTTATTATGAAAATGACTTGCATAATAAAATCTGACATAATGTAGTAATTCTAGGGGGATCATTTTATTAATTAATAACAATAGGAAACTGATCCCCCATTTTATGTCTAGTAGAAACCTATGTTAATATTTAATGTAAATATAGCATGGAAGTTTTCCCAACATCAATTGTTTAATACCAATTTTATTATAAATTGTTGACTTGCATAATAAAATTTGACGTATTATAGTAATTCTAGGGGGATCATTTTATTACTTAATAACAATTGAAACCTGATCCCCAACTTTATGTCCAGTCAAAACCTATGTTAATATTTAATGTAAACATATCTTGAAAATTTTCCCAACATCAGTTCTTTAATACGTATTTTATTGTGAACACACTGATTTAGAGAATAAAATTTGGCATTGTATAGGGAAATATACTTGTTTGTGCCTACCTACCTACGGTGTATCTATATTTCTACAGTTATAATATGTGCTAGTAATACGATATAGATTTTACTTCACCTGTAAGAAAAAATACATCACTTCAGAACTAAACCTGTTTTTTCTGAGGTTCAGTCAATTGGGTTGTGTCATAAATAATATACATTTCTGTTTATCAAATTTATTCTTACAAAAATAAAGTACAATTAAATTAAAAGGGGGATGTGGAAAAGGCTGGTCTTTAACTGTTTTATATTTAAACCAAGCTAGCCATAATCATTGACCCAAATATATAACAATAATCCTTACACCAAAAGACATTATTACTTATCATTCTTATTACAAACACCAAAATACCATATGTACAATTTGTCTGTGGAGGAGGGGGGGTAATATAAATAACAATGTAAAACTTAACCACAATGTGTATTTACTACAGATGAAAGTTCATCATAACAGTTACAAAGTCAACATTTCATGATGTTTTTAAATCATTCCACCCCAGGCCAAGCAGTAAAGCTACTAAGACACAAGAGGGTTACTGAGTGTGAAAGAACATGTGACAAAGAAAAAAACATTATTAGGGAGAGAGAACAATAAAAGAATAGGAATTAAGAAGACAGAAGATAATGGTTGACGTTGCATTAAAATTTTCGATGATCAAACTGAAAAGCAACGAGTCGGAAGAGAGTTCCACATAGAGTTACAATAGAAGAAACTGTTAACACAGAAATTAGAGTTACATGTAGCCATTTCAACTGTAAAACTTTGAGACCTTGTCGCCAATCTAGTACTGTACTTCAATTCACAAAGTAGGACTACCAAAGAGGAAAGCATGTGAGAACAATTACAATGGCATCCTGAGTAAGACAATAAACTATGTCCAAAAGTAAGGCCTCTGATCAGGAGTTTTTAAGGAGCATGGAACCACCTCTTAATTGGTGGTGTTCCCAGGTTCACCCTGACCCAGAGTGATAGCACCTGTTAGGGTCCCAGCTATAAATAGTTAACCGCCAAACTGGGATCAAAACACTATGAAAGTATAAAAATAGGTTTTAATACCAGAAATACTTTGTAAAAAAAAATTATTACCAGCAATACATTTTTTTAAAAAATAATTTACCAGCAATAAAAATCTTGTCGGCATTAAATAACCCATTGAGGTTGATATATGTAGAACAAACCAAACCAATTACCATGAAAGTATTTATAGAAAACGCACATGGAAGGTATGTTATGGCAGTGGGAAAGTGACTGAAGCAGATATGCCAGGACAGAGCCAACAACATAGCAGATTATTCTTTGGATTTTATCAAGAATCTCTCAATACATAGCAGAATCACCAGACCAGATATGGCAGAAATATTCAATGCATGGTATGAATGATAAACTTATAATTGTGTAAAATAGATTTTGTCAAGAAAAATTGTCTAGCACGACATATAGTTTAGTTCATGTATTAGTGCTCAACTTAAAATCCAGTATTAATTCCCATACTACCATTAAAATTACCATTATGATTTATTTAAAGAATAGTTAGTAAGGATGATACATTCATCATCACAATTAGTTCTACAAAACGGAAATTATTTATGACTCGACCTAATATATAAACAGACAAATAATCACTATCATGAGACAACATAATAGAAAGAAAAATGAAGAATAAACAAAAAATGACAAATTAATTGTGAATCACTTTAATTAATGAGGATAAAACTGGAAAGGCAGCAGTAGAGAAGGAAATTAAATCTTCTCGAAAAAGACTTTAATAATTTAACATGAAATTAAAGAAAATTTCATTCAAGATCAAAGCAATAAAGATGTCTCCAACACTTGTTTTCTGGTTATCTGAAGACAGCAGTGTCCATATTGAATTGTTAGATGTACTACTACTATGACTTTCTGTTAACTTTCTCTTAAGCTAGAGGCCAATAACTTTACTTTTTTTTTCACCCCAAGCAAGGCAATAATTCCACTAAGATGCAAAAGGCTACTGAGAATGAACAGATTTCAGAAGGAACTGGCAGCCCAATCCTAAAAAGAAAACAAAGGATAAACCTCTCTGTTCAAAAGACCAGAGAGAAGTGTGAACCAAATAAGTGAATCTATCTTCCATTTTTTCTTTTTTTTTCTCTATCATTTCATTCCAAGCAAGGTGCAATGCCACTAGTACACAGGGGGTTACAGAGAGTGTAAGTGAAATAGAAGACTGAGAATTGAGGAAAGGATGAAAAATGAACAGTATACAAGAAGACAAGATGGCGATTGACATTGCATTTAAATTTTTGAAGAGTGTAGTTAACAGGGAAGCAAGTAAACGGATGGGAGTTCCACAGGCAGGAAGTGCAAGAATAGAAACTGTAAGTGTAGAAGTCATGGTTGTGTTTAGCTATTTCAACAGTAAAAGTGTGGGACCGAGATGCCAATCTAGTAGCATGCTTAAATGCATGCAGTCGGAGCAACAGGGAAAAAAAGCTTGTCAGAGCAGTTGCCAGGAAAATATTGTAGAAAAGACGAAGGGAAGACATGTTACATCGGTGAGAAAGTGACTGATCAGGTGATCAGGATTGATTACATTACAAACTCTTCTTAGGATTTTGACAAGAATCTCGATTTGGGCGCCAGGAGTTCCAATTCCAGCTAGGATCATTTTATTCACTTATGCACAAATACCCTTGAGAAAGATATAAATCCACCTCCCCCGCCAGCTATGGGTTAGTATGATTTGTATCAATTATCATCTTCCCAAAAGTTTTACAGTCTAAAAACATTTCCTGGCTTTAAATAGCATGCAAAAGATGTCTTATATTTTTAATTTCATGCATACATACTGTTTGTTTTTGATTTTGTCGAGTATAGTAGGGTCAGTTGGGTATCATCAGTAAGAAAAAGAATACCAAGTCGGAACTCACCCCGATAGAAATTTGGAAACAACATGCTGTACTACTTGGCATTTATGCCAGAAGCTCCAAGAACATTTCAGAGTGTTTGGATGTCAATCTGAGGACATGCATAAGATTTGAAATAAGTTGAATTACTCTAATGGTGCTTACAAAGGTGTTTGGAGTGATCAGTAGTGATGGCGACATTATACTGGCATTCATCTTCCCACAGGGCTGCAGACTCAACACGCAGGCCTTGAGGAGGTAGTGCTACCCTGGGTCAAGAGGGTGGTAGCTGGAAGAGCCTATTTCTAGCAACGGGACTCTGCACCATGCAATGAAAGCAGGAGAACCCAGTCATGGCTTCAGACAATTTCTGCAACCACATCACCCCTTACATCTGGCCACCTAACTACCCAGACTGCAACCCTCTTGATTATTATGTGTGGGGTGCAGATGAGCGAGAGACGAGCAAAACTCCTTGTAACAACAAAGATGAACTGAAGGCAAGAATTAATACATATATATATATATATATATATATATATATATATATATATATATATATATATATATAACATATATATATATATATATATATATATATATATATATATATATATATATGCAGGACGATGTTGTCTTTAACATTCAACACAACATGTTTAAAAGAAAAGTTGCTACCAAATTACATATATATTATATATACACACACACACACATATATATATATATATATATATATATATATATATATATATATATATATATATATATATATATATATATATAATATATACACACATACAAGGCCAAAAGGTTGCATGATTTGGCTGCCTTCAGTCTGGAAACAGAATCTGATACAGCCAGGCAACCTCACATCTATTACACACATACATGTGTGTGTGTGTGTGTGTGTGTGTGTGTGTTCTAGATAAAAAAACTGCCCTATCGAGTGGCATTTAAGCTAGCTCCTGCAAAGGGCTCTTGATTACAATAGGTAGGGAGGAGTAGATGCAATAGGCAACAATAAACTACAGAAGAACTCGAAATTGATCACTGCATTTAAGTATTGCATTTATATTTAAACTTACCTTTTAAATGTAAGTGTCACCACTTAATTGAAAGACAATTTGATGTATGTAGATCCTTACTTTCCACGCAAAAAATTATTTTTATTTCATGGGTGACTTTCACTAGATTTTGCAATTAATTTTGATTATCCCCAAATTTATTTCCAAGTTATAAAAATTATTATTGTAAAAAGTAATTTGCTGCAAAAAATCACCGAAAACAATCACAGTAATGAAAACTTGCTAATCAAAAATTTCAAGATTGTGGGCCCGCATCTGAACCAGAATATTTTTAATTAACACACACACACTATATATATATATATATACACACACACACACACACACACACACACACACACACACACACACAGATAATATTAGTGGTAAATATACACATACATATGCAATCGTATATCTAAAATATATAAATAAATATACATACATACACATACATATGTGTATAAAAAAAATAATTCCAAGAGGATAGAATCCAGGTAGAACTCAATGTCTAGGACAGACCTACAAATTCAAAAATGAATTTGTAGGTCTGATGAATTGGATCGCTTTCACAATTCCAATGGAATAAATTATGACCATGGAATATTAGTGTTTAAGTCTTTTTATTATATATATATATATATATATATATATATATATATATATATATATACACACACACATTATTTTCCACTACAACTCTCCCCATCAATTCCTGTTTTAAATGAAGGGATTTAAGTTGTTGAGTTGCCTCTGATTGATTCGCTGAACAAACCACCTGACGAGACCTTGGCAGTCAAAACCATGGTAGTGTTCCAGTCAGTGACCTAATCTTTTTCAAATATTAAATCCCTCTGCAAGTTTGGTTTTCCTACTTGAAATTGAGCACTTTTTAACATGAACGATTTTAACAAATATTTCAGTGTTTGTTTATTCTGGCACATACATACACACACGCACATACACACATTATGTGTGTGTGTGTGTGTGTGTGTGTGTGTGTGTGTGTGTGTGTGTGTGTGAGAGAGAGAGAGAGAGAGAGATATTTCACCAAGAAGAATAGAGAAATTTTCTTCTTACAAACATTTACAATATTATTTTCTGGTTTTCAATTGGAAAAGTTAGTAAAACAAATGAAAAATTACTTATTGCAAATCTGTTAATACCAAACTGATTCTTTGAGAAAAGCAAAAATAAATGACACAGATTAAAAAAAAAAAAATTAATTTCCTTTTTAATTACAACCATTAAGCAAATCAATTTCCTTTTTAAATGCATTCACCTTATTTTTTTCGGCCAATATCATATTTTAGATTTGATTTTGATTTTTTTATGCATTCACTATTTCCGCACAATTAACTACTGAAAATTCTTCATCAAAAATAAAAATAAATAGTTAAAAATTTAATAGAATTTAATCAATCAACAGAAAGTATGAAAGAATTTGAAAAATACACCTTAATTACGTATATTATAATTACATGTAAAATTCTGACATCATGACTGAATATAACAAATACATGAAGAAGACTGAAAGGTAGACTAATAGAATAATCAAGATGAAGGCAACAGTTCAATTAAATCAGTGTATATTAGTGATAATTCCTCATCTTAGCAAGAGACAAAATATTCTATATAATAGTGATAATTCCTCATCTTAAAAAGAGCCAAAATATTCCATATAATAGTGATAATTCCTTATCTTAGAAAGAGACAAAATATTCCATATAATAGTGATAATTCCTCATCTTAGAAAGAGCCAAAATATTCCATATAATAGTGATAATTCCTCATCTTAGAAAGAGCCAAAATAGTCCATATAATAGTGATAATTCCTCATCTTAGAAAGAGCCAAAATATGCTTCCAGTTGAAGATAACAGATCAATTCTGTATAAAAATGATAATTCCCCATATCTGTAATTCAGTCAAAATAATTTATGAAATATTTTTAGATTTTTTTTAAACATTTCAAGTAAAACTTTTTTTTTATTTTTAAAGAATTTTAAATCTGAAGAAGCATAATAACTTTTCTGATGAAACTATGTTTTGCCTAGTTTTTTTTAATGTGACTTCTTGAAATATTTTTTTTAAATTTCAGTGATAAATAAAATATTTTAATTATTTGAAGTACCATAATCTTCTACTTATTATTTTAATTATTTGGAAAATAAATTTATTAAGTTGTCTTGTTCACATGAGAAACGAGATTTGCAACAAGTGAATAATGACATTTTCACTATCAATAAAATGAACAGCAGTTTTACAGTTTGTCACCTCTATAATATAAAATCTCTATGATAGAATTCCAATCAGTTCTTAAGTTTGGTAATGGCCAAAATCAATATATATACATTGCCGAGAGAGTCAAAAGTGTGTAGAGTAATAGGGTTATCAAAGAAATTATCATCCTCTTGAAAGACCATTTTTTTTGCAGGCATGAAGGTTAAACATTGCCAATTTTTGTTTATTATTAACTGATGGCAAAGTCTTGTAAAAAAACAATTTTCTAAATGTCAAAAGTTCTGCATATATTTTTAAAATGTCTTTAAGACAAAACAGCAGACTGGGTTTGATCTACAAATTAAAAGCGCAGGGAGTTACTTACTTATATAAACATAATTTTATATACTGAAACTTTCTTCTGTCTTCCATTGCATCTTCCCTATTTACCATCCATCTGTGTCCTACTTGCACATGCAAGCATTCAGAGAGAATAAGGCTGCTATATATCATACAGATAAATACACATAATACTGTTTATCCCTATCAAGATTAGAGATAGACAAGAAAAAGTGAAGTAGAGTATTTTTTGCTTATGAGTTGTTTGCAAACCTAAAAGTTTTTGGATGATGTTTAACATTTGTGTCCCCCCCCCACAACAAAAAATGCTGCGTCAAAAAGATGGTTATTCCCTTGATACCACCATTATTGTATACACTACTGATATCCTCAGCAATGTTTGTTTTAAAAAGTGATGATTAGAATGTTAATAAAATCCAAATATATGAAAATGAATTTATATATTTTCTTTATTCACTATGAAATGGACTAAGTCCGACAATTATTTTAATATATTTTATTGTTATACATTATTTATATATACACTAATATTTAAATAAATGCTCTGTTTATAATAAACAGTATTAACAACATTTACTGGCCTGAACGTCTGAGAAATTTCTTAGAAAATACGTGTCCTCTGACAGGAATAGAACCTGTATCCTACACAGAACCATCATATAGCCTGACATGTTATACCAGTTTAGCTACAAAGGAGCGCCTTGTTAGCAAGGTCAATTTTAATGCTTTTAAACTACAAACTTCCCATGATTTCCCTTGAACATCCATATCTTTTAAATTAGTAAAATTGATTTTGCTAACCAGATGCTCCTTCGTAGCTAAACTAGTATAACACATCAGGCTATATGACAGTTCCGTATAGGATACAAGTTCGTAGCTAAACTAGTATAACACATCAGGCTATATGACAGTTCCGTATAGGATACAAGTTCATAGCTAAACTAGTATAACATATCAGGCTATATGACAGTTCCATGTAGGATAGAAGTTCGTAGCTAAACTAGTATAACACATCAGGCTATATGACAGTTCCGTGTAGGATACAAGTTCAATTCCTGTCATATTTTCTATGAAATTTTTCAGGCCAGTAAATGGTGTTAATACTATTATAAACAGGGTATTTACTGAAATATTTGTGTATATATAAATAATGTATAACAATAAAATATAATAAAATAATTTTCTTTATTCTTGAGAACTAACAAAGATATTAAACACGATTTATTAGATTGCTTACTTACAAGAATAATTCTATATTTACAAGGTTATAAAAATATATGAACCAGCTTTAATGAAATATTTATTATTTACCATTTTATAGACAAATAAAGATGAAAAGAATGTGTTTTTAATTCATAAAGTTATAAAAATGTCTTTGAATCAGAAAATTTAAATAAACACATAATGACAAGTATTTATAAATCTTGAAATAATTCATTTTTGAGGCATTTCTTTCATTTGCTCTTGCCAAAAAAATTCACTAAAACTGGTTGTGAGCATCTCTTTCACTGAATAAAAGACTCTTTTAATTTTAGAATTTAAGGAAACCACAAACCCTCAATATTTTGAATGTGTAGCTCTCTATTCATTAAGTGGACAAAGTTTTTTTGTCTATGCCTCATTTTTACTGGAAATGTCGCACTGCAGTTGGTTTATATATTTTGAAAATTTCATAATTTTTTAATAAAAAAATTTCTTTTAAAATTTATTTCTATATAAAACTGTAAATAATAAATCTTTATAAAAGGCAAATAATAAATATTGCATTGTAATTGGTTCATATATTTTTATAATCTTGTAAATAAGCATTGACGAGGGAATCAAAAGTGTATAGGGGTGTCAAGGGAGTAACCATCCTTTTGACACACTGTTTTTTGGCAGGCATAAAGATTAAATATTGCCAATTTTTGTTTATTATTGACTGATGCCAAAGTCTTGAAGAATATAATTTTCTATGTCAAAAGTTC
The DNA here is from genome assembly GCA_964036315.1 of Acanthosepion esculentum. Taxonomy (NCBI): domain Eukaryota; kingdom Metazoa; phylum Mollusca; class Cephalopoda; order Sepiida; family Sepiidae; genus Acanthosepion; species Acanthosepion esculentum. Next base: position 35,949,670 of record OZ038518.1, read on the forward strand.
AGCATATATTTTTGAAACTTCTTGAAACAAAACAATTTCTCTGATGTCAGGAACTATATATTATATAAAAGACGTAACTAAGTACATCCGCTGAATTGCAGGATTGAATATCAAGTGTCTCTTGAGATGTAGCGGTCAGTACTTTTCAGAGAAAATTTTTATGTTGGCATGAATTGCGGAAATGTGGCCAAATCTGGGATACGACAGGCATATTTTTGTAACAAGACAATTTTCTTCTTATGAAACAAAATGTATTTTCCAATAATCTCCAGACACTTTAGGCGTACAGCTACATCATGTTGAAAAGATCACCAAAGTTGAGCCTGGTTAGTACCTAGATAGGTGACCTCTTGGGAATACTGGACACTGTAAGCTTGGATGTATGGGTGGTGTAATGGATAATGGCTTGGAATTGTTAATCAGAGAGCTGAGTTCTAATTCCAGTTGAGTTCATTATATTCACTTACACACAAATACCATTAGGAAAGGTATGAATCCACCTATTCTCAGCTATGGCTTAATTAGTAAAACTTGTATCACTAAATTAGTATTATCTCCCAAAAGATTTTGCAATCTAAAAATATTTTCTGGCTTTAACCTTTAGCACTCTGCATTATCACTTCCCATTCCACTGTATTCTTTTTCAAGGCCTCTCAATTGCAGTAACCTGATTGTTAATTTCACTCAAAGGTGTTTTCTGTTGCCATAGCTGGATATGACAACACAACTATGAAATTCAAACACACTGTTGTTCAGGGATCAGTTACCTTCACTGGCAGGAATAAACTTTTTGTACAGCAAATGAAGTCATATACAGAGTGATAAAGGTTAAATAACCTGCAATGGATTGGTAAGCTGTAGAAAATGAATGAATCAATCAAGAAACTTTAGCACAAAACAACCATTTATTTCCTCTCTTTCACCCCACTGACAAGGAGAGCAAATCTGCTAAACATGTAGTGGGAGATCCAAAGCTTTAGGGAGAGTTCATTTTTGTCATAATTTATCTTAGACCTGCTCTTGCAGCCATTTACAGTGATGACACACAGATGCAGATTGCTAAATTTTATATGGCAACCAAATTAAAAAAAAAAAAAAAGAAATGTTTAGAATGGCCACCATGAAAACAGAAACACAACATGTTCTACAAAGATCAACAACTATTTAGAATTCAACCTCATTTAGATAACTGGTGCAACATAATCTTCCAAAACAATCAAATAAATTCTGTCCTTATTAACCTTGAGTCAGACTAAGCTAAGTACGTTAAATATCTATATTCATCTTCCCATCAGCGTTACTGTTCAAGCCCAGTTAAAATCCAATATTCTGGATGCAGATTTTCAAGGCAGATGAAAAGCTGAAAGCCTCTTGCTATTCTATCACTATTTCCATTGTAAATGTTCTAAGAAGATACATTCGTTAGATCCACTAATTCAGACCTTAACTATCAAAGATCTGCAATGTCACACGTGCTGCATTGAACCATCCTCATTCTCTTCATATTCCATTAGCAAGAAAATCGTTCCACTCAAATGGCTTCTTCCCAAAATTGATTAATTTGTTTTTTTATGATTTGTCAACCCATTCGTGAGTTATTTACAGAAGAAACATATTTGATTGGAAGAATAATTCTTTCTTTTGTGAGTGAACAAGAATTTTTTTTAATAAAAACAATGATTTTTCCAGATGAAAATGGAGAGCTTATAAGCTCATACCTTTCCCAAGTGTATTCGCACATAAATGAATGTAACTTTTTTTTTACCAGAGCTCATATAACAATTTTGTTGTTGTTATTGTTTTTCTGTAGCACTCCATATTACTGGTTCCCATATTGTATTCATTTCTATGCTTGGCCAGCTTAGGAGATTTTTCTGACAAATACAGACAGATATTAAACAAGGAGACTGTCCAGAAGAGTTGCTGGAGATTCTGAAGTCATCTGAAGGCCATGGTTGAAGCCAATGGTGATTTATTTGAATAAATTTACTCTTTAGTACTACAAGATATTTTTGAGGAATTTTGGCAAATATATTTGTTAAAATGAGTCAGTGTTATTTTCATGTGTATAAAAAGAAAAACTTGAAAAAATATAAGCAGTAAATAACTGATATCTCCTGAAGAGTGGACAGACAGGTCAGTCTAGAGTTGGGATGCTGAAGGTAATAATCAGCAAAGTGACAATTTTACTCGCATTGCTCCTCACATGCACAAACTTTGCTCAAACAAGAAAAGATCTTCCCACAATTCTGCAGTTTGGTATTGTATTAGATTTTGGAATGTAGATTGGATTAAGAAAATCTCATGAGTGTATACATATATTTCTACAGCTATGTGCATAAAGAAAAAAAAATCACTGGTGTAGAGGTGCAGTGGAGGGGGGTACTGAACAGAAAGTCCCAACAATTCCCAATAGAAACTCCTTAATCAAAAACCACAACGTCACTGACTTCTATAGGATAGGATAGAGAATTAATTCCTCTTTTAGGAGTGAGAGAAACCAAACATACACACACACACATATATATATATATATATATATATATATATATATATATATATATGGTTGCCAATATCTAGTTATTTGACTTACCCACCTCTCTCTCTCTATATATATATACATATATATATACATATATATATATATATATATATATATATACACACACAGTGTAACCCGGATATAAGAGAGTTGTCGGGACCGGAGAAGAAGTCTCTTATATCCGGGTTTGGTCTATTATATATACATTAACACAGGCTCTAATTTGGGACCAGATAAAATCTCTCTTATATCCGGGTTACACTGTATATATATATATATATATATATATATATATATATATATATATATATGGTGGCCAAATTCTAGTTATTTGATTTACCCACATATATATCAAAATTTGACACTGAGGTCAACGAGTAGTTTCATGAACGTAATCTTCAGGCCTGAAGATTGTGTTCAACCAGGAAACAGATTGTTGCCACTAGGTGTTGACCTCAGTGTCCACTTTTATATTTACATACACTCTATCCCTGATTTTGAGCATTTTACCCATAAATATAGAATATCTTAAAATGATTTTTATCCTTATGTAAGTAATTCACAATGAGTAGTGTTAGTAATAATACAGTGCTTGGTGTATAATAACTAAGATAAAATGTTTACTAATAATATATATTTTGTTCCTCACCATAAGCACAACTCTCGCTCTCTCTACACACACACACACACACACACATATATTATATATATATATATTTGTAAAAAAGAATAAATATCACATTCATATACACAAGTCATTTTTAATCATATATATATATATATATATATATATATATAAGAATAAATATTGCATTTATATACACAGGTCATTTTTAGAGTCAGTCTATATTTCTGAGATGAGGTATTATGTACAGTATTTACATTAGTCGGACTATTGTCCTCATCTTTGTCGCCATATTTGTCACAACGTTTCCGCCGTTGTACGCTCCGGCCTTCTTCAGGACACATGGCACAGTGGATAAAGGCGTTGGTTAGATCCAGTGACAGACCCAAAGAGTGTCAGTTCAATACCCGGTTAAGGCAGTGGAGAACTTTCAGAGGGAAAATTAGCAGGAGATAACTGATAACTGACATCCATCAAACATGGCTCGTGGAACTAGAACAGTCTACCCCAGTGATCAAAATAAAGGGATCAGTTCGAAATTCCAACCACCTGAAGAAGGCCGGAGCGTACAACGGCCGAAACGTTGTGACAAATATGGCGACAAAGATGAGGACAATAGTCCGACTAATGTAAATACAGGTCATTTTTAATCATTCATATTACATATATATATATATATATATATATATATATATATATATATATATATATATATATATATATATATATAAAAGAATGTGAAGTCAAGGTGGACTAAAGGATAGCAACTTACATTGACAAATCGGAGAGCCAATTTTGAATTTCAGTTGAGTTTATGACATTCACTTACATGCTATTACCCTTGAAAAAGGTATGAATCCATCTCTTCTTCTCCCAGCTATGGATAAATAGTAGGACAGACTGTGTCCTATAGCCTTGGTTGGCAACTGGTCTAAGAGAAAGACAACTCTGAATTCAAAACCTGTGGATGATCGTTTGAGGAAATTGTGGCATACTGTGCACCAGTTCTCTGTATTTGTGTAGTTGGTTCTGCACAAGCCTCCATCATTATAATCAAATGAGATATGTGGGTAGTTTGGCTGTTGGCTCTAAGAACTGAGATTCTTGACCATCATATATTGAAAATGACAGCAAAGTTCAGTATATATAAGAATACATATCACATTCATATATACACAGCTTATTTTTAATCATATCCGCACACACTTGTTACTCAAACATTGAAATAAGATATTTTAAAAAACTCAAGTGGGCATTATAATAGCAAACATGCATATACGCTACAATTTTAATCAGATACTGATATATTGTTTTTTTCTCCTTCTTCCTCTCTATACAAAGAGAGAATGAAAGATGAATAAGGCTTGTGAAGATGGGTGTGTTTATATTTTTAAATACAAAGATTAATGGGAAGAAAACAAACTCCAGAAAGTAAAGACGATGAATAAAT
>OZ038518.1:35964286-35969286 GCA_964036315.1 Acanthosepion esculentum
CCAGAACCAACCATGAATAGTTAAAATCTACGAATACTTGTAACCCCCATCTAAAAATGCTTATAAGTACCTATTTCGATTGTTAAAACCCCCATATGCTTTAAACTTTCATCCTAAACACTTTAGAAACATTTCAGACACTTATTAAAACATTTTTGAAAAATAGTATTGGTGACCATACACTTACCATAAATTTTCTTTCATGCATACAATAACTGGATTTAATTATGCAAAGATCAATACAACTTTTGAAAATACTGCATAAAATATGTGTAACAAGACATAAAATATAAAGTTTAAAACATTTTCTAAAAATAGAACTGTGATGATGCCCCCATACTTAGTATAAGCCACTTTTAAGACCCAAGCCACAGCCCCTAACAAAGAACAAACTCCAAACACTACGCATGATTTTGCATTTGTTTTTTTACAATGAAGATGTATAATTCTGTCAATTTTTGCCATAAAAATAGACTGTTATATATTTTAAGTCACTTAAATAACAGGAAAATAATACAAGAATATTTTAAATATGTTCTACTGAAAAAATATGCGAATTGAGGGAGTTCTCAGTGAATAATTTGTACATATGTCCTTCAGAAAAACAAGCGAATATTCAGGGTTTATGCAAATAACAAGTACCTGTTCTAAAAAAAATTCTGTAAACATGTGAAGCTGCGAATGCTGAAATGCAAATAGGCAGGGGCTCAATGTATATTAGATTCTTTTAGAATGGATTTGATAAAGGTTGGTGCTTTAATATAATGTTTTCACGTGTGCTTATAGCTGATAATATTGTTAGTAATATAGATAGATAGACAAATAGGTAGAGAGTTAAAGAGAAAGATGAAGGCATATATGAACAGACTGAGAGACAAATGAAAAAAACAAAGATTTTAGTTCAACTCATTTCACATTAAAGTCTCTATAAAAAATTGAATGAATAATGACATTTTCTAAATGATACTGGACCAGTACCTTTTATAGATTAATATAGAAATCACATGTGCTGTTGAAATCATAATGATTTCAGTACCATTTCACTTCAATATTATTTAGGTATTTACTAAGAGTAGTTTGGTAGTCACTAATCTAATCAGTCAGTGCCAAAATGGTAGATATTTACTACGCTTCGTCTAACACAAGTGAATGGATGGCTAAGTAACGACAAAGAAAGATAGTAATGGGTTAAAAGTAACTTTGACTAACAAAAGACAAGAGGTTATAAAAAACCATGATCACCCATATCTTGGCACAGAAAAGAAATTAGGTTAACACAAGGCCACTATAAAGGAGCACTCAACAAAGCTTCAACTCACTACTCTATCAAACCAACTGAACTATAAAAATATTGCCATTGTTTAAATTTTTTGCTCACAAAAATACAGTGTATCAAATGGACAATGATTTTTTTTTTTTTAATTATTTTTAATTTCACCTCAAGCAAGGTGATAATGCCACTAAGATACCAGGATCTATTGGAAGTGAAAGAGAATGATAAGTCTTTAGGGGAAGGAACTGGAAAACCCAATCTTAAACAGAAAACAAAGGATAAATCCCTATTCCTATGCAAAAGACAAGGAAGGAGCATGAACCGGGCAATACACAAACCTATCTACTCCTCCACTGACATCACTATTACTGTATACACTTTTGACTCCCTCAGCAATGTTTATTTACAAGATTATAAAAATATGTGAACCAGCTACAATTGCGATATTTATTATTTACCTTTTTATCAAGATCTCTTTCCCATTTCATGAACAAATAAATTTGAACAGAAATATTTTTATTTAAAAATTTATAAAAAAATTACAAAATTATCAATTTCAACCAACTACAAAGCAATATTTATTATTTCCTATTTTATAAATAATTATAAAAACAAGTTTTTATTCAATCTAATAGTGTTTTATATCTTCGTCAATTCTCAAAAATAATGAAAATGTATAAATCCACTTTCATATTTAGGTTTTATAAAATTCTAATAATCCTTTGTTAAAAACAATAAATATTACCAAGAAAGTCAAAAGTGTATACAATAATAGTGGTGTCAAGGGAATAACCATCCTTTTGATGTAGTTTTTGTGCAGACATGAAGGTTAAATATTGCCAAAATATTTATTCCGCTCAGCTTAGTGTACAAGGCCACAAGAGTTAAGCACCCAAAGAATATTGTACTCATTAGATGAGTAATGAACTGTCAGTTGTGCTTATGTAATAATAATAATAATAAAATATTGATCTCTTTTGAAAGATTTTCTATGATTGGCACCAACTGAGGATTGAACTTACAATGCAGATCATCCATTATACTGAAGCCAGTCTTCATGTCAATATTTACTTAGCATAGTCTGGCACAAGGCCACTTTACTGGATTTTCTAGAGAGTATTAAAAAAAATCTACATGCTCAATAGGTGCCTTTAAGATAAATACTGAGTGCCCTGCATTTAAAATAATCAATTTAAAATATAAAAACTTATATTAAAATCTGTGATAAGCAACAACATAAATGTTCAATCTAATAATTTTAAAGACAATTTTTATATTTAATCATACTATCCATTTTAACTAGACACTCAAAAACCTAGAACTGTCCATCAAAATTATTACCTTAAAAAAGATTAATTAAAATCTTGAAAGTTGTGTCTATAAATATAACCAATTGCCAATCAAAATGATTGAATTAAAAAAAGCTTAATTGAATGAAAAATCTTAAAACTTATTCTGACTAAGAAAATCATTCTATCAAACTTGTTAACTGAAGTTCAAAGAAAAAAATAGATTAAGAACAAAATAGATCTATAAAAAATTTTAAAAACCAAGATTGAAAATATTAACTACATTCTAATTTCCATCTCTTACATTTTATACCAAATTAAGTTGTATTTTTTTTTTTTTTAAACTTGGGGTACTGATGTTTGCACCCTATGCCTTTCCAAATCTGAAAGATGAAAGTTTCTTTATCATGGGGGCTTGTTTCTAAAAATAAGTGTGCGTAGATTTATTTCAAAGCTGGGATCTCATGACAGCTGAAATATGGCCGACTCAGAGAGAAACAGAAAAGAAGAAAGTCTGCTGAGAAATTAAAATATATTTAGCATAAATATTTTAAGGCATTTGTTTTATTATCTTTCTTAGAAATGCTTCATAAAAAAATTAAAAAAATCAAGTTCTAATTTCTTTCATTCTTATTACTAAGAACTTTACATAGCCTTTGAACAGTGCATAGATAAAAAAAAAAATATTCTCATTTTTACAGTATTAAGATAATCTAGCTCTTGTTTCTGGTTAAAAGTTTTATATATTTTACAAGTACACAATGTACTTTTGTATTGACTTGAAACTTTTTTTTGGATCTTAGCTGAGTAAATCAATGTATTTATTTTAAAAAACGAATTAACTTGTATAAATGATGGTGTCTCTAAACTCTTAGTGTAAAAGTCTTCATAATTTTCCAAAATTTTAATTCCATTCTATTTATCGAACATACACAAAAAAAACTTGATAATTTTTCCATCTCAGTCTATAGAGAACTTACAAGAAATACAACCAAACTATTTTAGTTAATTCCTGATTATTGTAAGAAGGAGAAAAAAACATACCTCTAAGATTAAATTCAGCAATTTTTAACAATTCCAGGAATTATTATATGCACCAGTATCAATTGGTTAGTGTATTTTGAGTACATCCTAGGTCTCCAGTTACCAGTGAATACAAACTGGTTGGTTGTTTTTGCTTAGCGATATATCAACCTCTATGTATTATTTAATGCCAAAATCTAAATATTTCGTACACAATTTTTTTTTTTGAAATGATCATGGTTTTAGTGATACAAGTCTTACTAATTAACCCATAGCTGGAAGGAGTAGAGATGAATTCATACCTTTCCCAAGAGTCTCCGCAGATAAGTGAACAAACAAATGCAATGGGATTTGGAACTCGACATTCTGATTAACAATTCCAAGCTCTTATCCATTACACCACCTGCACATCCAAACTTACAGTACCTGGTATTCCCAAGCAGTTACCTATCTAGGTACTGACCAGACTTGATGTTGCTTAACTTTGGTGATCATATGGGGAGCTGGTGTTTCAAAATAAATGTGGCTGTAAGCCTTGAATATAAACTGATTACTAACAACAGTCTGATTTACAACCTCAAATTAAAACTTCAAAATTCATCTTAGAACCTGATTTGAATGCAGATGTCTAGTCCCCTAAGAGGATGAGACAAGTTCACTGAAAATAGACATGACCATCAACACAGAGAGATTATCATTAACAATTGATAGAAATAAAGTTTTTCTTTTTAGCAGTTATATTATTGGTAAATATAAGAAATTTACTTTAAATCATTTACCATTAATCAACACACTAAAAAAATCAAATCTGACAAATACTTATCAATAACATAATATACTAACCTGCTGAAACTAAAAGAAAAAATGGATTGCAAATACTAGAAGCCTTTACCATAAAAACAAACAACCCAATATCTGTAAAAATTTTATTAAATGTAGGAACAAAGATATTAGATATATTTCACAATATTCTCACAAAAAGCCCAACTGATGGACATGAGAGAGGAGGAAGATCGTATTACAATATTTTAAGTACAAAGAAACTGTAAATCACCATGTGAAATCCTGTATTTTTTCCTCAGTTCCAAAAACAATTGCTGACTTGGAAATATAATAATATTTTTTTTAAAAATATGATTCCTTCACTACATAAGAGTTCTCATGTTTCAAAAGCGAGAGCCGAGACCCTCAATATAATTATTGAAATTAAGTGGAATTAAGGTATCTGGTCTCGTTTCATCATTAAGCGAAAATTTAGGAATAAGCTATCTTGTGGTTTGCGCATGTTTAAAAAAAAAAAAAATATTATAATATAAGCTCTACTTCTGTATGGAGCACTGTCTTTTTAAAAATAAAAACAAAAATACTAAAGAACTCTGGATTATTTACCTAACGTGTTCTTTCCTATTTTTCTG
>OZ038518.1:35974286-36074286 GCA_964036315.1 Acanthosepion esculentum
AATTTACATTACATGAAAATTATCAGTATTGACTGATAAATAAGGTCACCAATCATAACTGGTATCAAAATGAAATAAATTTATTTCTTTTCAAAATTAAGATGGTTGATTGATAAAGTCAGTCCCCAAAAAATAAAATAATGAAACTGGTATTAAAATGAAGTCAATTTATTTTTCTTCAAAATTTCAAAGGTTGATCGATAAGTAAGAAGATTTAAACCAGATATTATTATTATTATTATGATGATGATGATGATGATGATGATGATGATGATGATGATGATGATGGTGGTGGTGGTGGTATCAGAATGAAGTAAATTTATTTCTAATTTATTTATTAATTCCCAGATTATTTTTCAAAATAAACACCATTTAGTATTAATACATTTTCCTAAATATTCTATACACTTTTTTCATTCTGTCCATGATAATGATTCTAGTTTACTTTAGGTCCTGTTGCAAACTTCAGTCTGATGGTGCCAAATTAGGTCTGCAAGCAGTGCATGCAACAATGATGCTGAATTTTAGACTCCTTAACATCTGCATTTTTTTGTTGACTGCAAAGCAACTATGTATTGTGATGCAAAAAGAACAAAAAGGAATTTGAAAGACAAACACAAAACACTGCTTTATAGTCCTTATTTTGTGGGGGCATTGTCTGTTGGAGTGCTCACAAATTGTCACACATCTGTGAATTTCAATTTGTGCACAACTTTCAAGTAGCAAAATTTCTATCACTTTGCTTTGACATTGCATAGTTTACATTAAAGATTGTAGTTAGTAGGGAAGCAAGAAATCAGAAAGGAATTCCTCAAGCGAGAAGTGCGAGAACAGAAATTATTAGAATAGAACTGATGGTTACATCTAGCTAATTCAACAGAAAAATGGTGAGACACAGTTGTCAACGTAGTAGTATGCTTACATTCACGAAGACGAAGCACTGAGAACAGCTCATTAGAACAATTGCTATAAAAAATATTTGTAGAAAACACAGATGGAAGCCACAGCACGTCATTGAGAAAGTAACTAGAGGTGAGATGCTAGGTCAGGTTTGATTACATTGCAGATCCTTCTTTGAATTTTGTCAAGAATCTTGAGACGAATAGCAGGAGCACCAGACCAGATATGGCAGCAATAATTAATACATGGACGAATGGTAGATTTATAAATGTGCAAGATGGATTCTGATGAGAAGAAGTGTCTAGCACATTGCAGCAAAACAAATTTCCTAGCAGTAGACTGAGCAATTGATTCAGTATAATCACTCCACTTCATGTCAGTGGAAAGTGAGAAGATTAAATGGAAGCAGTTTTGTTTTAGAGGTGTTAAAATTTACAACCCATTCCTTGCCTCAGTTAACTACTGATTCGATGTCCTTTTCAAGTGCAGTTGCCAGTTCTACTTTGTGGGATGTCAGATTTTCTACTAAGAGTTGGGAACTGATGATATCGGAAAAAACAGATTTAATACTAATGACTAGCAAACACTAATACTCAACACAATCACATAGTGAACAGGACGTTATATACTCAGTCAGTTATGTGCCATGCATGATACACGCTTAGGCGATCATGTATCTTTCGATATATAACCGACAAGGCAGAGTTTTGTTTTCCCACAGTAGGTTGTCTTTTCTTTCTGCGGTGTGTGTGTATATATATATATATATATATATATATATATATATATATATATATATATATATAATTTAAATAAAAATAAAAACAGACCACTTTAAGGTTCCATGTTTTTTATTTTTTTATTTTTATTTAAATTATTAGCTCTGATTTACATTGAGCTCTCTGGATTTTATCCTTCTTGGGTCTACCCATACGGATTACCTAGTTTTTCGTAAACTAAATATATATATATATATATATATGTAAAATGATAAAAATAGTTTTATGGTATGCTATATTTATGAGTTCAAGTGCTCAATATCAGGCATAGAGCATATGTAAATATAAAAGTGGACATTGAAATCAATACCCAGTGGCAACAGTCTGTTTCAAGCTTAAACACAATCTTCAGGCCAGAAAATTGTGTTTAAGCATGAAACAGACTGACACCACTGAGTGTTGACTTTAATATATGTGTATGTATGTGTGTGTGTAGAGAGAGAGAGAGCAACAGAAAACTAATGTTTACTTGTCTTGTATCTACAAATTTTGTAGAAATTACATTCACTTTTCAGGAGAATTGACTGTAAAATTTAATTTATTTTTAGAAATAATGTTTTCTTCAAAAGAGATTAGAAAACAGAAAAAAAATTTAATTTAATAGAAATTAATCCCATTTATTCATTTTAATAGGTGAAAAAGTATTCGTACAATACAAAAACAATAAATATATAATCTTCATTTAATACTTTGTAGAATAGCCATTATTCACTTCTAGAGCAAACAATCTCTTGTGGTTCCCAATTATGGATTTTCAAATTTTAGTTGGTATTTTGTTCCATTCTTCTTTGCATATGGTCTTCAGATCTGTGATGTTTACTGGAACTCTCAATTGAATTTGAATTTTCAAATAATGCCACATTATCGATTGGGTTTAAATCTGGGAACTTCCAAATTTGCTTCCAAACTATTTTGATATGTTGCAGCATTCATTCTACCATCTATTACTGATATGTTGCCAGTACCTTTTGCAGAAAAAACATCCCCAAGCCATGATGCTGCCAACACCAAATTTCACTACTGGAACTGTATTCTTTTGTTTGAAGGCATTACCATCTTTCTGTCATACATGATTTCTTGAGTTACATCCAAACAACTAAATTTTGGTTTCAGCTGTCCATAATACTATTTCCCAATACGATTTTTCCTTATCCTTATATACATGAATGAATTTCAACCTGGTATCACTGTCATTTTTTTAATACCAGTGGAGTCTTCCGAGGAAAGTGTGACTTTTGATTGTTCCTATGAATGTAATTACTTATTGTCCATTTCAGGTCGTCTGAGATTTTTCTGTAACTTTTACCTTCTTTCCAGATCTTTTTGCAAATTTTCAATTCTTTACCTTTTTGCAAGAATATCAATTACAGAATGTTCTGTTTGTACTTTTACACTAAAAATAACTACTTTATTGGAACATTCTAGAATAATAAAGCAATATAAAAGTTTTAAAATCTGAAACTTGCATTGTCTGAATACTTTTTTCACAAATGAAAATGGATAAATGGGATTTATTTCTATTAAATCAATTTTTTTTTCTGTTTTCTATACATATTTAGTTATTGTACATAGTATTTATTCTAGAAAATTCTCCTTAAATAATCTAGAGTATTAAAGCAATTTAGAAGTTTTAAAATCTGAAATTTACTTTGTACAAATAAATTTTTTCAACCATTATAATGGATAAATGGGATTTATTTCTATTAAATCAAACTTTTCTGTTTGCTATGCATCTGTATACTGTTAATTATATGAAAAGTATGTTTATTCATTAGTTGGAAATACAATAAACTAAAAATTATGAATATTTGTTCCCCCCCCCACAGTGTGTGTGTGTGTGTGATATATATATATATATAAAAGGGGAAAGAAGTATAACAAAGCAGAAAAGGTTTTGTGTGATGTGTTTCATTCTTTTGGACTTTATCAGGCAAAGTTTATGCTTATGTTGAGATGATTACATGAGCCCAAACGAAAGAGAGATGCTGAGAATTTTAAATTTAAAATGTTTTTTTAATATGTATTTTGGGTATATAATCTAGCCAATTTCATTTAGATGATTTTTGTTTCTGTTTAAGTTTCCATCACTTTTGTTATTAAACATACATATTTTAAAATCTGGTTTTATATAACAAAGTTGGTGTTTGCTGATACATCTACATTTACCTAGGAATTATTTTTTTTTTATAACAATTTTATATATATATATATATATATATACACACACACACACACACACACACACACACACACACACAGATTAGGTGACGAATACTTCTAGGTCTGACCAACTTCCCAAAATCAGTCTCTTGATGTTTGATCAATCAAATACTGTTTTTGAGAAGTGGGTTACACTGAGAACTTTTCAGCGCCTTCTTGTATAAATATATATTTTACATGCATGTACATGCAAACATACTGGATTTGAATATGTACTTAAATATACATATGTGCTTGCATACACACTATTTATATATACTATATACATACTAACCAAACAGTTATACTGTCAATGACATCTTACATCAATACTCATTAAAATTATGAAAATAGTTTGTTTCATTTTTGTTTTTTAAATAATTCTGCAACTAACAGAACCACCTCCTCCATACTGCCAGCCTCAAGCACCGACACACTCAACTTTATTAAGACAGTCTTGACCTTATTCTGTCACTCATTTTAATGATGCAATGAAACTAAAGAGTTCTAAAAAGTCAAACATTATATATATATATATATATATATATATATATATATATATATATATATATATATAGCATCCTCTCTCTGTATAATTAAACAATAACAAATATTGTTTCACCATCACACACCAAAAAAAATTTTAAATAGTTGGCTCGGGTATTTGTGTGCGTGTGCGTGTGCATGTGTGTGTGTATAGGCATGTGATTCAAGGCTTTGAATGTTTGCTTTCAAACTATGAAACCTGGGTCAATTTTAAAGCAAGGAGTCTTTGTAATTAAAGTGCTCAATGTCAAGAGACAGAGCATTTATACTAGTGCTTTGTCTCTCATCTTCTCATGATGAGGTAACAAGGGAGTATTTAATATTTTAAAGCTCTGCCGTATCTTATGGCATCGCTTACTAGCAAAAAAGTGCTTAATACCATAAGATAACCTTAATTATCACATATGTTATTGAGGACTTTTCTTTGCCATACCAGCAAGCCTTTTCCAGTAGAATTTATTTATTTATTTGGTTTTCAGCTATTTTTGATCTTGGCCAGATGGTTTACCCTCCTATGAGGTATGTTTGGTTGGTTCAACATCTTGAACTCGCCTTTTGGTATATTAGTCAGTTATGTGCCATATGTGATACACACGTAGGCCATCATGTATTTTTCGATACATGAACAATGAGGCATATTTTTTCCCGCAGTAGGTTGCCATTTCTTTCTGCGGTCGACCAGTTGCCGCCCAAGGCTATAGAACCCGGTCTGTCTGGTAACTGGGGAGAAGAAGAGGATTCATATCTTTCCCAAGGGTATTAGCATGTAAGTGAATGTAATGGATTTGACTAGAATTCAAACTCGGCTCTCTGACTTCTTAATCTGAGCCACTATCCATTATTCCACCGTAGGGTATCCATTCTACAAACTACAGCCACCGACTGCCTGACGGTTGTGTGAAAAACACATGAAACTAGCAGTCATGGTCAGTCACTGCCTACCAAGATTTCTATTTTAATATATATATATATATATATATATATATATATCTCACAGCCACACAAACATATATACATGTGTATTCTGTACTGAAGATTACTTACATCCATGACACTGACTGTGGTATAAGTAGTAACATATTTTGTTAGGATAGGATTCAAAGGAAATTTGACAGGAACCAAAAGTTGCTCTAAGGTCATTTTGTTGTTAACCGTGACCTTTCAATGCAAACAAATTAGCCAATTTGTTTGAGATATTCTACTGTTAGCCATCTGAGTTGTCATATCATCTGGTCATCATCTTTTAGACTTCCTGTTCATCAAATCTGAACAATCAGAAGAAAAACTCCAATCAGACTAAGTCATTTAGTAAAACAAAAGCCGAAATCACCAAGAGGTCAGGACTTGGATCTGAGCACGTTATAATGATGTTAAAACAATTTCTTCATTCTAAAAAGTCATACTACAAGAGTTCTTATACCAAGGTAAAACAAATACAATGTATATCTAAGATGTGCCTATTTTACTACAGGATTTCTTATTCCAAGGTAAAACAAATACAATGTATATCTAAGATGTGCCTATTTTACTACAGGATTTCTTATTCCAAGGTAAAACAAATACAATGTATATCTAAGATGTGCCTATTTTACTACAGGATTTCTTATTCCAAGGTAAAACAAATACAATGTATAGCTAAGAAGTGTTTATTTTACAATATTGTCATGAGTTACATTTTCATCAACTTATGATTCTAAAAGAAAATCAAAACAGATTCCATTTGTTCAAGGTAAATTTCCAATAAAAAAATTCTATTTACATTGTTCAGACTGTTGTCTTCATTTTTATTGTCATATTCACAATGTTTTGGCCATTGTATACTCCAGGCTCCTTCAGTCTGTTGGAATTTCAAGCCGAAAACATTATTTAGTCTACACGCCATGCTGTTTCTGTATATCTCAGTTTCAGCTTTCTCCCTTTAGTAACTCAACTCTCCAAGTTTTTTTTTTTCACCTCTGCTGTAGCCAGGTATTGAACTTGCAACTCTTTGGGTCAAGTCACTGAATTACTTCAGCCAACACATTTTCCACTGGGCAATGTGGACATCAGTGAATGAATTTTTCCGACTCATAAACCTAATGTCTCATTAACCAATTTTTACCAGAGGTCATTTTGTAATTTTTTGTTATTGTTGTTTTTTTCTAGCTCTCTATATTACTGGTTCCCATATTGTATTCAGGTTTATGCTTGACCAGCTTAGGAGAATTTTGTGTCCTAACATATGTGCTGATTCCTTAAGTTTTTGTATTTTCCAGTGATGTTCTGTCTATTATTTTATGGACTAAATAAAGGGTTCAGTTCAAAATTCCAACATTAGAAATGGACGGTTTAACCGGAAAACCAACTTTTTTTTACAAAACCTGCTTATTACTAAGTGACCATATTCAAAGAAACACGATTGAAAAAGACTTTCAGATGTTAATAAAATAAAATTTTATCAGCAATTATACCATTGTAAGAGAAAAAGGCTTTAGGTAATTTAGTCATAGAATTCGTAACTTAAATTATTTATTACCATATTGGTAAAATACAAAAGAAATCGTCGCAACTATCTATATGTCTTTGGACAACACATTTTTGAGAGAGAAAATGGTATAGCTCTCCAGAAATTATTACTTTATGTGGCGGCTTTTAAAAGGCCAAAAAATGAAACCTTTCGACATGTTTAAAATAATTATGGTACTTGTTTTCGGTACGCCAGTCAACTGTTATTGGGGTTTTGCAAATAAATTTCTTCTAAAGAAGGAAAATCAGTGAGTTATTTCTTCCCCTTAAATAAATTTTGTTTTTTATCTAGCGAATACACCTCTATATTCAAGAATATTAATAAAGATTGGTCACGTTGATTTTGCGAAACAAAGTAACGTGTCAAATTTAGTCTAAAGAAAAAAATCATATTTCGCATTTTCGGCTATTCGAAGCAAAATACCATTTTAAGTTCACTTGCTGTAAAAAAAATAATTCAATGAATAAAAGCACATACAAGTTACATATTTAGAAAGATTATTTTATTTTCTTTCCAGTCATATGAATATTTTTAAGATTAGACCAGAAATACACAAGAAATTGCAAGTTGAACGGACTAAGTTGCAAATTTATCAATCTTAAACGAAATTAGATATCGACTGGAAATGCTATCATTACACAAGAAAACGAATGGCTTCTTTAGAAAGCAAAATTACTAAATTAAAACCGAAAAATCGAATCGAAAACAGCTGTATCAAGGAATAAAAACATAAACCGATACCGAAACATAAATTGCCAAACCGACCAACTCTATCCAACATATATCAACTGAAGAAGGCAGGAGTGCACAGCATCCGAAACATTGTGAATATGACAACAAAGATGAGGACAACAGCCTGAAAAATGTAAATAGTATAAATAGTTACAATACCTTGTCTCAGAAATATACACAAAAAAATTCTATGAGTAGTAAAAACTATATTTGGGGGAAAATTCTTCTGTAAAATTGCTTACAAATATTTTTCTTATCTGGATTTCAATAATAAAAGAGAAGTTATAGTCTTACATTGAATGGTTACAAATAGTAACAGTTACTATAAAAGATATTTTCTTATAAAAGGATGGAGATAAAGTGCCTAGCACTATTATACTTTTGCACCTTGCATAATTCTATAATTACCCTGGACAACTGGGTAGGCTTTAATGCAGTGTAGAAATCAATAAATCTTTGTTTACAAAGACAAAAATTCATTTTGATATTGATTCATTTGTATGGCTTATCAACCCTTTGCAGGTTATTTAAAAACAGAAAATATTTTTAGATTGTATGAATTTTTTTTTTTTTTTTTTTTTTTTTTTAGAGAGAGAATAATGATAACTAATTAAACCATAGTTGGAGGGAGAAGAGGTGGATTAATACCCCTTCCCAAGGGTATTTGTGTATAAGTGAATATAACAGTTAATTGTTATCTTCCCAACATATCGACATAAAGTGTGCCTTTTACTATGTAACCCTCTACTCTGAATGGCTCCTGGGCTTTGTACAGGGTGAAACTCACTGTAAAAAAATAAAAAAAAAAAAAAATAAAAAATGGAAATTGGAACTCGGCTTTCCAATTAACAATTCCAAGTCATTATCCATTACACCACCTGTACTAACTAAGTTTACAACACTTGATATTCCTGAACAGCCACCAATCTAGGTACTGACAAGGTTTAACATTGTTTAACTTCAGTGATTGTTTGGAAACAGGTGTTTCAATGTGATGTAACCCTAAGCCTATTTTTGATATGAAAGATGATTATTTTGTATTGTTTAAGAGAAACCAAATATTCACAGACTCTAAATTTTACCATTTTTGGCACCATATCACCACAGATTTATATCCTCTTTAATATCATTTAAATTTATATTCAATTGAATATTACTTTATTGATGTCGATTTTGTTGACGTAACATTGAAGTTTCCAGACATTCAATTTAAATGTTATAATGCAAATTGTAATGCACTAAGTAAATATATCATATTTTGGGGAAGAGATGCAAGAGTATCATAGTGGAAATTGCCCCATCCTTTTCTCATAAAGAACAAAAAATCTATTACATTTAATCCTTATGTTAGGTACCAATAAGTATGTAATTTAAAAGAATCTAAGAATAAGCAGAAAAATAAACTCTTCCAACTTAAATATAATATATATTATATGTAAGTTATTTAATCTTTTGACATAGTTGCCAGAATTATTAATATACTAGAATATTTTTGCAAAACACTGAGGAGTGTTGAAATCCTCACTGTATTTAGTATTGTTAAAGTTATCACTAACATTTTTGTTGAGATTTACAAACTCTACATGTCATTCAATTTCATAAACCAATCAATGAAATTTGACTAAGTTCATTTGTTTGGAAAAATACTTTGACAAAAACCCTACTTTGCAGATTAATAATTTCTATAATTTAATTTTATAGGACTTCATGGTAAACAATATTTAAAGAGAAAAATTTCTTTTCTTTATAACAGTGAAGAATAAATTCTTAGGATTTCTTACTCTTGAGCATGCAACACACAACTAGCCATGTGTAAATATTTCTCTCTGGAGCCAAACTTCAACTTTTTGAAGCATTTGGCCTTGTGATTTGTTTACAGTTCTCACAAACACAGTGCGGACAGGAAACTGGATTCTTGTATATATAAAAACTTGAAGAAAAGATATGCAAAAAAAGAAAACAATATTGCATTTTTATTAAA
Organism: Acanthosepion esculentum; assembly: GCA_964036315.1. Taxonomy (NCBI): domain Eukaryota; kingdom Metazoa; phylum Mollusca; class Cephalopoda; order Sepiida; family Sepiidae; genus Acanthosepion; species Acanthosepion esculentum. The sequence goes on from OZ038518.1 coordinate 35,983,930, forward strand.
TAAGTATTTTTTTATTTTAATCATTAAATTGATTTTAAAATAGTGGGAGTATTTTGTATGTTAAATAATACAATTGTTAATTTTTCTCAAAAAGATTAATGAAAATTTATTGTACTAAGCTACACAGCCTAGTAAAACCAACTGTACTTTGTACCTCATTACCTGTTTGCACTTCTCTCCAAAATTTGGTTTTGATTGGTCAATGTATGGCTATTTTAGAGGGTGTGATGGACAAACTAACAGAAGTCACAGAATTTTATAAAGAGATAATTGTCCTAATAAATGTGGGTAACATTTTTGCTATTATTTTTGCTCATGTATGGGGAGCACTGCCAATTCCAGGTAGTAAAAACTACACAAAAAAAATTTAACACCACTTCCTGACATGTTAAAAATCCTGGCTAGCTTTTACTATTATGTTTTCTTGTTTATTTATCATTGAAAATTAGAAAAAAAAGACATTATCAGTTGCCAGAAATGAACGCAAACTTTACTTTAGAATAAGGCTCTTGTATATGTAATGTAAATGCTCTGCTAATTATTATTATAGAAATTTACTGAATATCAAAAGGAAAAAAAATATCAATAGGAATTAATGCAAGCATTACTGACAGAATGCTAATGGTAATATTAGCCATTTCCTTATAAGGAAACATTTGCTATCCGGTGCTACTTTTGGTTGAAATTAATTTAATCTTTCTATTAAAACAATCTATCAAGAAAATAGCTTTCTCAAGTCCACTGGTATCATGCTTTCTAGTCTTGATGGGGGTTTCCTTCCTAACCTTTTGTAGTGTGAAATTATTTTCTCTTCAAGTTAGATATGCTATATGTAACACTAGAGAGTGTCACACATGTAAAATATTCCCAAAAAGAAAATGGCGGCTTTACGAATTGAGTCATGTATTTAAAAAAGATAGTTTTCAGAGTCAGATAGACTTTTGTGAGAATCTCTTTTAACCTTTGCAAATTTGAACTGTCACTCAATCTATAAAAAATGCTTAAAGAGGAACAGACAGTAGTGTGACTGTTGTGGTGAACAGGAGACAAGTTTTGTTGAATTGTTTGACTTAAGCTACTCTGTTGGTTGAAGGTTAGAGAAAACAGATTAGATAACTATTTACAAGCCAGAAGAAACTGACAACACTATTCATTTTAGTTGTTCCTGCTGTTGAAAGTCCTCAAGTGATGTGGTTTCTTTTACTTGGTAAAGTTCTTTGTTTGCGATTCTGTAGTGTCAATCCGATGCTTCAATTGGTGTAAGCTATTTTTAACCATTGATTTGAGAAAGTGGTTGTATTCAGCTGACAGTTAACATATTTCTGAATATGTTGGCTGCCATGCATGACATCTATAATGTAAATACACTGCTAATGATTTTACAATAGGAAAGTGTTGGTTTTAATCTTCGATAGGAATGACTGCAAAACACTTTCCCTTCTCCTTTATAGGCAGAAGCAAACAAATGCATGCTGGGATATTCAGCTGACAGTTAACATATTTCTGAATATGTTGGCTGCCATGCATGACATCTATAATGTAAATACACTGCTAATGATTTTACAATAGGAAAGTGTTGGTTTTAATCTTCGATAGGAATGACTGCAAAACACTTTCCCTTCTCCTTTATAGGCAGAAGCAAACAAATGCATGCTGGGATTTTTCCTAGCCAATAAAATAAATGAAAATTGGTTTCATCTGACTCAGTCCTGATCTGTCTTGTCTTGAACTCAGAATGCTATGTTCACTTGTCTGAACTGGCTTTTGTGTATCAATGCCAATTCTTAGTTTGTGAACTTCTTGCCATATTACTGTTAGTTTGCCTTATTATTATTAGGTTGGTGCAAAAATAATGTCGTTTTTTGACGTTCAACTTCATGTGAGAAAACAACATTATTTTTGCACCAACCTAATACTTTTTGCTATATTACTTGTTAATTTGCCTTGCATATATTCTTTGCTTGCTTTATATTATATTTACCCAGTTCTTTTCTTTTTCTTGTTATTGATAACTTTTCCAATTGTGTTTGTTGGACAGTTCTGTTATTTATTTTGCATCTGACAATGGCTACTCACTCCACAAAAAACATTAAAAATCAAGAAGGAATACATTTGTCAGTGGTCAAGAATTAATACAGGCATTACTCAATAGTGGTATTATGTAATGTAAATCTCTTATGATTTTACAAGTGAAACACATTGGAAATTAAGATAAAGATATAGTCAGTGGTCAAGAACTTATTCTGTTACTGACAAGACAGAATAGGGCTATTGTCTATAGCACACACTAATGATAGTCTTTTTATCTGTTCTGTCTTTGAAGAAACTTCCAATGCTTTTATTAAAAGAAAGACGTTATCTGTTGGTTGATATAGTCACACCCCAGAGTTAGACTCAACCAACAGCAGTTTTGTTTTGTCTCCAGTATTCTGGTCAGTTTTACCTCAGCTCTATACAAACAGAGATCATGATGATAAAGCAAACAATCTCCTTTTGCTCAAAAGGCCAACACAGAACCAAAGTGTCCCAAAAGTCACTCAATAGTTCTAGACATATTCTGAACATAAAAATGGCCAACTCCTTGTTTCTGAGTACATTTGTCTGCTAAGATGGCTAGCTAATCCCATCCCCGTTGCAGACATTTTCTTAGGCACACTTGTGTTCCTTCAACACTCACAGATCCAACCTGCTGAGCAGACTTTAGTTACAGTTTTTAAGAGGGAGAGAGCAAATAATCTGGAGTGATCAGTACAGTTGAACAAGAGCAGTGCATTTGAACCCTCAGTCATAATGACTTGTGATTTTGTTCAAGCACGACTGAACAGTTTTGTCTATCTAATTTCACTAACAAGGTTTGGGTTAACATGTGGTATGGTTTTCAGTTACTTCCCACATGCTGGGATCCTCTTCCCAGGTTAATATAATAGTCACTTCCTTGTAAAACCAGCTACAGTGAGATTTGAACATAGATCTCATAGTTGGAATACAAATGTTCTAACCATGTGTCCATATACCATTCCCAACATGCAACTCACAGAATGTGTTCATTTTGGTCTCTTACTTCTGACTGAGTAGGCGTGCCATTGTTTATCGAATCTTTGCAGTCAGCCAAAGTCTGGTTGCATATTTAGTTAATTCTATTGACATAATGTTGTTTCTATTGTGTGTGAAAAGTTGATGTATTTAATATTGTTCAGATTTAATATTTTTAAAAGATTCATTTCTTTAAATAAAATGATTTTTTTTGCCTATTTCACTTTTGTTAGTTATACATGTGAATAAACTGAAATTTTCTAAAACATTTAAAATTTTCGATCCATTGAATTAGGTCCTATTATAAATTGGTCATATAATATAAAATTTTTCTACCACTACAAATGAAAATATACTAATTTGAAAGTTTTTAAGATAAATTGAAGGTAACAAGGTGACCTTCCAAGCAAATGAAGCATCCTTCTTCAAATCATAGGGACTGGTGCTGCAGAATCACGAAGAACTTTACCAAATAAAAGACACCACATCACTTGAGGACTTTCAACATCAGCAACAATTAAAATGAAGAGCATATAAAGACATAATAATTCCATACAACTTCTAACAAAAGGTTAGGAAGGAAACCCCCACCAATACTGGAAAGAGTGATTGGACTTGAGAAACCAATTCTCTTGAAAAATTGTTTTAATAGAAAGACTTCATAAATTTCTACCAAAAGTAGCATTGGCTTTTTGGTTGATAAATACCTAATGTTTCCTTATAAGGAAACAGCTAATATTACCATTACCATTCTATCAGTAATGCTTACATTAATTCCTGACTAATATCTCTTTCTTTTTGATGTCCAGTACATCTCTATAGTAATCATTAGCAGTGCATTTATATTACTTATAGATGGGTAATAATAGCTTAAGTTGAAATATGTTGCTGGATCTAACTAATGCCTTTATCCACTGTGCCATGTGTCCTTGAGTGGATAAAGGTGACAGGACCCAAAGAGTGTGAGTTCAGTACCTGGTTATGGTGGTGGAGAACTTGGAGAGGGGGTTTAACAGGAGATAATTGATAACTGACATCCATTAGACATGGCATGTGGAACTAGAACAGTCTACCCCAGTGAGCAAAATAAAGGGTTCAGTTCAACATTCCAACCACCTGAAGATGGCCTGAGAGTACAACAGCTGAAACGTTGTGATAAATATGGCAACAAAGATGAGGACAATAGTCCGAATAATGTAAATAGAGTGCATAATACCACACTTCAGAAATATAGACAGATAATGCCTGGACATTGGTACTAACCTACCTTACACTTAGAGATATATGGGCACATGGCCAAGTGATTAGAACGTTTGCATTCTGACCATGAGACCCGGGTTCGAATTTCACTATGGTCGATTTGTCAGGAAGGAGACTTCCTGATGTTATTGGACTGGAGGGGTCAATCCCAGTGTGCCGCACCTTTGGAAAGTGCCTGAAAACTATACCATGGGTTGACCCAAGTAACTAAGGTCTCCCCAACATAGTTGCAGTATAAACCATCGGTGGGCTCTGGGCATTGAATAAACACAAAATGCGCCTGAGCAAGCATCTGCAATAGGGATTGGCTAGCCACCCTAGTAAATGGGTATCCTCGAATACGAGTGGCCAGCTATACATATACATACATACGCACACATTATATATATATATATATATATATATATATATATATATATATATATATATATATATATGATGAAGATATGGAAAAGACAAAGCAAAATCCGAATATGTGAGTTTACTGTTTTTATTTTGTTTTTGTTATTCTGTCGACGTCAGACATTTCGGTCAAATAGACCTTCTTCAGGACATGGTTAATGGAGACATATTTATATTAGATTTAAATTAGATGAAGAGACGATATATACAGGACTGGTCAGAAACAGATATATATATATATATATATATATATATATATATTTTTAATTGGACAGAGTCCAACAATTTATTTAAAGACATTTTTGATATGTTTAACGTTATTTTTATAGATACAAGTATTTAAGTAAATGCTCTGTTTTATAATAAACAGTACTGAATAACATTCAGGCCGGTAAATTTTATTTAATACTGTTTATTATAAAACAGAGCATTTACTTAAATACTTGTATCTATAAAAAGAACGTTAAACATATCAAAAATGTCTTTATATATATATATATATATATATATAGAGAGAGAGAGAGAGAGAGAGAGAGAGAGAGAGAGAGAGAGAGAGAGAGAGAGAGAGAGAGAATTAATATAAGTAATAGGTTTGTCACTTAGCTGATTGCTGTTACCTTCAGCATCATCATTCATAGATGAACCCTCTGGGAATGAGACTATCCACTTGTCAGGGGGGGTATCAGCAATCGACTGCCTATATTTCTCAATTCTTCTTTTTTTATATGCACTTTTCATTGGTGCAAGTTTTGTATTTTTTTTGCATAGTGTATGTGTGTGTTCCTGACGATGCACCCGTCTGCACATATATGCAGAAGGCTGTGATTACTTGTCCTGCTCATTTTTTGTCCCCCACTTTACACTCACTCCTGAATCTTTTTTATCTTTTTCCTCTTTTCTTTCAATTAAGTATTTTCCCTATGAGGACACCGAGCAAACCCTGAACTTTCACCTATCCTTCATGATAGGTGGAAGAATTTCATAGCTGTGTTGTCATATCCTACTATGGCAACAGAAAACACTTTTGTGTTGAGTGAAATTAACAATAAGTTTACTGCAATTGAGAGGCATTGAAAAATAATGCAGTGGAAAGAAAAGTGATATTAATAATGCTGATTGCTAAAGTTTAATTGCTGACAACTTATAGAATATGGCCTTCAGCCAAACAGAAGTGGCAGGTGATGACATCATAATAATAGTGAGAGCAGGGCATACCTAAGGTATGGCAGGTGTGCACATGAAAGTAATAAAAGAGCAGCCTGAAATTAACCATTAAATGTAGTAAGGACTTTTACCAAAGTTTTGTGAACCATGTCATTGGCTGAGAAGGAAACTGCTTTTAGTTTGGAGATGGCTCAGTGGTTAAAATCTTGGATTAGAGAATATAAGATTTCCAGTTCAATATCTATAAGGAGAAGAATGAGTTTCTTTTTTCTTACCATTTAATGTAAAAAAGATGAGAAAAGGGTTTCTGAAGCATTTTTGTATATGGGAGATAAGAGAGCACTATGCCCTCCAAAAGCAACAAAATAAAAAACATGGTGACTGAAACAAAGATGAGGATATGAGTTCAAATAATTCATAGATTTTTATTTTAATATTTAAATTAATTTTTAATGTTTATTTTAGCAAGTTTTGACACTCCATCCATGCATGAGGAGTGTAGAGAAGTTCTCTGGCCAACTAGAAAAAATGCAATTCCACATATTTCCAGAGCAGTTTACCATAGGACACATCATTTTTTTCAAATTCCTTTAACCCCAGCAAAATAACTCTTATATTTGAACTACTAATTTAGGGAAAGTGAGTTGACCTGAAACTTTTCAGTATCAACATAGTTTCCCACCTGAAGAAACGCTAATTTTTAATGTTGAAACAAGATGTACAATTTTGTAGTGGGTATGTACATGTTCTAATGTAACAGTGCATAATAAATAAATACTTATTGCTCTACTTTTGTATTGAGCCCTATTTTAAATTAATGTTTTGAATGCTGAAATTTTACTCTTCATTCTTTTACATTTGGTTATATATATATGTGTGTGTGTGTGTGTGTGTGTGTGTGTGTGTGTGTGTGTGTGTGTGTGTGTGTGTTGAAAAGTTTACTAGGGGATGGCTCAATCAAAAAAGTGAATGGACTTGAACCATAGAAGGTATATATGCCCAATAAGGTTTTGACTTTTTTGGAACCCTATGTTCCTCATGAATTGATGAACTTTGGTTCAAAAGTAATAAGAAAGGCATTAATTTGTTTTAGTGCTTGAAAAATTTCCCCCAAACCAAAAATTCAATTTTACCATATGCATAATAAGGGTTAAAGAAGAAAAAAAATATTTTAGAAGCTTTATCTTTTAATTTGCTCATGATGTAATAGGATAGTACTTATATATTTTTAACACATCTAACAGTTTATAGCTATAGCATAACATACAACCTTACAAATAAACAGCAGAAATTAATGCCACCAGGCTAGTTTGCTGTATTCACTTTTGCACAAATGCCCTTAGGAAAGGCATGAACCCATCTGCTATTTTTTCTTTTCTATTTTGACTATTGTCTCAACTGTCAAATTTCTCATTCCAAATGTGGCTCAAAAATGAGGGATCAAAATAATATGAAAGCACAACCAACATATCTTTTAATTTCTCTTGGAAACTATAAAAAATCAAAACTGGAAAAGATTTTTAGAGAAAAACAATGATTTTTCCAGATCAAGTCCTATAATTTAACTCATAACTGTGGGGAGAGGGATCCACCCCACAAATTTATACATGCATTATAAACAGAATAGGGCTATTTTATGTATAATATTTGGGTAAACGTCTACAAATTTGAATATAAATGAAATCAGCCAAAGTTAAACAAATGGAATAAAAAAACAGTATTTACATTAGTCGGACTATTGTCCTCATCTTTGTCGCCATATTTGTCACAACGTTTTGGCCGTTGTACGCTCCGGCCTTCTTCAGGTGGTTGGAATTTCGAACTGAACCCTTTATTTCGATCACTGGGGTAGACTGTTCTAGTTCCACGAGCCATGTTTGATGGATGTCAGTTATCAGTTATCTCCTGCTAATTTTCCCTCTGAAAGTTCTCCACTGCCTTAATCGGGTATTGAACTCACACTCTTTGGGTCTGTCACTGGATCTAACCAACGCCTTTATCCACTGTGCCATGTGCCGAAACGTTGTGACAAATATGGCGACAAAGATGAGGACAATAGTCCAACTAATGTAAATACTGTACATAATACCTCATCTCAGAAATATAGACAGACTTGGAATAAAAAAAAGTTTTAAAATTTCATACTTTAAAGTGTAGGCGGACTTACAGATCTGGTTAATATTATCTCAAAACTCAAAGTGTCAATGTTAATACAATACTGCAAAGCTGAAGCTAAAAACATTCTTTACTTCCTGTGCTAATTCAGCTGGGACTGCCAAGTTTGAAATAAAAGAGGCTGAAAAACTGCATCAAAAAGAAACTGAACCTATTCTTTAATCAAAGAGGGCTGAATGAAAATAAAAAAATTATACGTTATCAAAAAAAGATTACATAAATAACAATAAAGCCAATTTTATTGTGGATCTAAAATATGAATATTATATCCATTCAGAATATACCTGATCATGGCTCTCCCAAACTTATTTTCTTCAATATCTCTAAATTGACAAGACATTTTCAGAAATAGTCAAGTGATTTCCTATTGCTTTTTCTGTTGTTTTGAATTCATAGTAGTCTATCTCCTAGACTGGATGCCATCCAAGGCTAGAGAGCTCAGACTACCCTGCTATTTAACCCAAAGCTGGGCAGGGGAGAAGAAATGGATTTATACCTTTCCCAGGGGTATTTAGGTGAAAGTGAAAACAAGGTGGTAAAATTTCAACTTGACTTACCAAATTCCACTTCTTACACCAATAAGCATTACACTACCCAAACATCTGAAGAAAGCCTTATAGAATCAATATCTTCATCCCTATTGGCATTGTGTAGTTGCCATCGCTGTAATTTGTAATTCTGTAAATGAACATCTCCTGAGATTCTATTGAGGAGTACAGGGTCCACAGCTCTCAACAACACTAGGCACGGCTGCTATAGTTTCTATAGCAAATAAGGTTTGCTAGCCCCATGTGTTGATCTAATCTGATATAACTTCACCAGACAAATAGATTTTAAGTCATGACACACATTTAAAGCCAACTGATGATCACTTTGGGTAATTTCAACATTATCAAGGAGCTTGAATAGTAATAGAACATCAGGAAGTAAATCTCGAACTTTTTACACTTGTTATATTTTTACACAAATGAAATCAGAGTTATCCATTTTTATGTTTCTCTCTCTATGGAACTTATCAAAATCCATGTATGCAGCATAGAACTGATCTATTTTGTTTTTTTCAAATAGTTTGTCCTGTTCTTCCAAGAAACAATCAACACAATTGTTATTATTCAAATCTTCAAGATCCATTTCTATGGACACATCTTATGGTCTTCTGCAAAGTGAAAGCACTAATACCACTGTCTTCTTTTTGTCTAGGCCAGTCATTAACTGCCACATCTTGACTTGTGTCTTCCAATTGTCATAGGATTATTCATCATCAAAAGTTGGTGGATTTTTATAATTTATTGATGTCATTTGTTTGTTGCTTCTGAACTACACTCTGCTACCAATGTTGATCTAATCTGATCTAACCTCACCAGGCAAATAGATTGATCTATCTCCAGTGGAAAAACCATAAGTTTATATAGAATTCAATGGGCAGAACCTATTTCAACTGCAGGCGGAACAGGTAAACTTATTAAAACTAAAATTTACATTAGCTGAAGGATACCAGTTCAATACTTGTGCTGGTTGATTTTGTTTAGTAGCATATCAACCTTTCTGGGTTATTTAATTCGAAAAACTAAATATTTGGAACACAATTTTATGGCGTCAACTAAATAAATTGAGAATGTAATTATGCATTCAACTACAGATGAAATGTATTGTCGGTCATTTTGCTGCTATGGTTTTCATACCAAATAAGGTTTTACAGAATGAGATTCTCAGCCTCATGTGTTGATCTAATCTAACTGGGCAAATAGATTTTAAGTCATGACCTGCAGTTAAAACCAACTGATGATCACTTTGGGTAATTCCAGTATTATCAAGGAGCTTGAATGTGTACACAGCATCAGGAAATATCATCTTATATTTTTCTTTTTTGAGCTATTTAACAATCTAGCACCATGCCCAATCAGTTTTCATTTACAGTACATGGTGTTCAAAAGTATCTAAGTACTGACCATGATCAACATTGCTTAACTTTGGTACTCAATTGAGAACCAGAATTTAACATATACAATTTTGTTTTTTATTGCTGATTATGATAATGGCAAAAATATTTCTTACAAATAAAAAAAAAAACAAATCAATTTAATAAAGATAAAACTCTTGGAACCAGAACTCGTTATTCTAATTGATACCTCTTTCGTAATTTTGATTTGTTACAGAAATTTTTTTTAAGAGAGGAGAACATAGTGACTAGATGAATTTTACCAGCAACAATCTCTAACAATTCAAAATCAATAACAAAAAAAGGCTGAAGATAACACTGGCTGGAGTATTAAAAACAACAAGGATTAAGATATTAGTCCAAATAGCTAAGGAAATAAAACCAATGATGAAGGCTGAAGATGTCAACCAAATAATTTCAATAAAAAAGAAAAGTGAACTAGTCTGCATACGTTATGGAATAATAAGAATGGCACCACTTAGAATTTCAAAGAGTGAAACAAGGTTGAAGGCAGCAAAAAGAATACACCTTTGGATTTCAATGCCACACTTTCTGTCCTCTGTTAAAACACTTCAGAGATATTTAAATTTCTTGATTTGAGCATCTCTGATTTGCAATTTACACTATGGCTTCATCCTTCTGCTAACAATCATGCATTCTGTCTTCTTGCAGTCGATGTTTAATCCTTTCTTCTCACTTTCTTTCACTACCTTCTGTCAAAGTTTTGGAGTTTAGGGTGTGGACTCGTCCATTTACCATATCCCCCTAGCAACAAGAACATTCCATTTTGCACGCCTACGCGAACTAACATAACCAATCAAAACCTTATTGTGCTAAACAGCAAATCCTATTGGCTCGCAGCGTGATAATTCAGAAACTTCACGTGGAGAAGTTAAATTGCGCCAAAACCAACTTGAGCCGATTTTCACGCCTAAATCCTTATATAAGGAAGATTTTCAACTGACCAAGTTAGTCAGTCCAGCAAACACAGAGAGACGCTGATCAAATCCACGCAACCCACGATTGTAATTTTCCCACGCAAAAAGAACACAACTGACTCACTCACAAACTCAACTCGAAGATTACTCTGTGATTACAACGAATTTCAACTTACGAGACTTTACTTGTCCAAAGGTGATTATTCAACACTCACTATAACTTAAGTAAAAAACTATTATCGAACATAACACATATCTACAGTTAAAGGTAGACTATTTTTGCTAACTTCATTCTAAACAGTACAAAACGATACAAATATAATAAAACTTTGTTTAAACATTAATTCAAATTCCTTGTGGAGTTTAATGCAAACATACCAACACACCAAAAAATAAGCAAACCTTCGTCCACTAACGAACACAAGACATAAAATACCTTGAAGCAACATTTTGTAAATAATCTTTAAATTGTACATAAATGCATTTGTTTGTTTGAATTGCATACATGTTTTTGTCTTGTTTTATATTGTAAAATATTTATTGTTGTGGATGCATGAACAGATCACGCAACCTGATAAAAAATCCTTCTGATAAATTCTAACACTCAAGCAAAATCCTAGTTCATACCGCACATCCCCAACAAGGGATTATATAAGTATTTTTTTTTCTAAATTGCTTAAGTTCTTGTTATACAATGCTATTACAAAACCACTCATTTACCTGTGAGCAAAAAATAATTTAAGACATGAATTATAGCATTTTATTTCTGAAGACAACAGAAAATTCTATTTTTATATCTTATCAAAATAATAATAATAATAATAAAGGCTTCGATCACAACATGACATGTTACTCCCATTGCAAAGTGTTTGAAAATGATAGAAGCCCGAATTATAAAAAAAACAAGAAACCAACCCTTAATAACATCAATTATGAACATGGCCACTGTTATAACCTAGGGAAGTTACTGAATAGAATAATCACACAAAGGTTGGTAATGAACGATAATACTTAGGACATGAACAACACACATATGATTTGCCAGCAGCATGTAGAAGTAGTCAACTGCTAGAAAGGAGGAAAGTAAATTCCACAATGAATCTCCAACTACAGGATATCTATCAACTGCCCTATGGGGTCAGATGTGGCACAAGGCCGAATATAAAGTGGGGTATCTCAGCCCATATGCTCGGCCAAAAATTCCCCGTATAAAACGGAGTCAAGTAGCTGTTGCCTGAGACAAGACTGCCCTTTGACATAGCCCGGAGGCAGAGAGTTTGACCAGCACAGCTGGAGACGAATCTCCAATTGCAGACCAGTATACAGTATTTACTAATGTATTTATGTGAATGGGGACATACCCATCATTGTCCATAGGTATGATACAACAGAAAAAATAGAGGTTTATCTCTTGTTTCCTGTTTATGATTGGGTTTCCGGTTTCTTCTAAAATCTACTTTGACTTTATACTTCTAACGTCTATGCCTGAACCCTGAAATTATTCACTAATTTTGACCTCTTCAAGTCCAGAATTAGCTGTTATCTTTCCTGTATTGCTGCAAGAACTTTACTTCTTGCCCTTTCTTATGCTAATACAACATCATACAGTAACCCTCTATCTTGACTGGCCCTTGGGCCTTCTATTAAGTGAACATTAGTGAAAAAAACAAATTTTGTAAATTAAGAATATGTCTACTTACAGTACAGTCACACCATTTATTATAGTGGTATAATAAAAAAAAAACTATCCTTTAAAATAATACAGTTGACCCAGCTGCACTTAGGATGTGTGCACAAGTGAAAACTGTATAAGTAGATATATAAACTCCCACCCAAGAGAAAGAAGAAGAGTCTCTCACATCTGACAGTTTAGCCAGATATGGTTGGAGTCAACAAATTTATGGACAATTTTTACATTCATTAAGTTCAGAAATGTGCATTGTGGTGTGATGGATATTGGCTCAGAATGAGAAATCAGAGAGCTGGGTTCAAATTCCAGTCAAGTTTGTTACATTCACTTATGCGCAAATATGCTTGTGAAAGGTATGAATCCATCTCTTTCCCCCCAGCTATGGGTTGAATACCAAGACAGACTGGGTCCTATAGCTTTGGTTGGCAACCAGTCCACCACAGAAAGAAATGGCAACCTCCTGCAAGAAAATCTTCTGCCTAGTCAGTCATGAATCGAAGACAGGTATAGCACTTAACTGACTTAAGTCCAGAAAAGAAAACACTTGCACATATACAAGAAAAGCAATAAAAAATCTAAAGAAAATTACCTTGTCAGTCATGTTCAACAAGACTATATATGGATACACATTGCAATCAATATATATGGATGGTGAAAAATGTTCTTGCACACAAACCAGTCTTTGATTTCCTTTGCTCACTTTTTAATGACATGTCCCTCCAATGCAAAAATAATTATGGCTCCCCACAACTTTATTATTTGTTGATTTCAATCTGCTAGGAATGACTGCAAAACACTATCCCCTCCCCTTTTATAGGCAAAAGCACACAAACGCATGCTGAGATTTTTTTTTCCTTAGCTAATAAAATAGGCCAGTTTGCAGCTTGACATGACTCAGTCCAGATCTGCCAACTTAGAAAGGAACTCAGATGAGGCTATGCCAAAGGACAGAGATGCATTTGGGGGAGTTAGACAAGCCTGACCCTGTGTATGTGGTGGTCTATGGGGAATTTTTGCCCAAGCCTACAGGCTCAGAATCGCCCCATGTAAAAAACGGCCTTATGCCACATCCTGCCTTGTGGGGAAGCTAAGGTAAACAACCTCAGTCCCAATCTGCCTTGTCTAGAATTCAGAACGCTATGTTCACTTGTCTGAACTTGCTATTCTGTGTCTACACCAATCCTTACTTTGTGAACTTTTTTGCTTTCTTAATGGTAATTTGCTTTGCATATATTGTTTGCAAGATTTAACTTCATTCTATGCCTTGTCTTTTTTGGTTTGCTTTACGGTATATCAACCTCAATGGGATATTTAATGCCGACAAGATTTTTATTGCTGGTAATTTTTTTTTTTCAAAAATGTATTGCTGGTAATTTTTTTTTAAATGTATAGCTGGTAATATTTTTTTTTTTTTTTTTTTTTTTTTTTTACAAAAATGTATTGCTGGTAATAATTTTACAAAGTATTTCTGGTATTAAAACCTATTTTACACTTTCACAGTGTTTTGATCCCAGTTTAGGGGTTAACTACTTACCATAACTGGGACCCTAACAGGTGCTACCACCCTGGGTCAGAGTGGTTCCATACTCCTCAAAACCACCTGATCAGAGTTGGACGTAGTTTATCGTCTTACCCAGGACGCAGATGTAGTTTATTGTCATACCCCGGACGAATGCCTTGTCCCTTTTTTCTGTTTATTGCAAACTTTGTTAATTCTGTTTGTTGGACAGTTCTGTTCTATATTTTGCATTTGACCATGGCTACTCACTCCACAATATTTGTGAACTGTCATTACCTTTCTTAAAAAATCTTGTTCTCAACTGAGTATCTAACCAGTGTGCCCTGCTATTTAAACCACTTGGAGAGTGGTATGAAGAATTCATATCTTTCAAAAGGACATGTGTGAAGCAAATGTAAAGGCCATGGCTAAAATTTGAACTTATTTTGATTATTCCATTTTCTGCACTGCTAACCATTATGGCACCCAAACATCTTTTTCATGAATGAAGGAAAAAGTTCAAAAATCAGCCAAATAGGTTACCATTGATTCTTTCAAGTTTACATCATCATATTCCTAATTTCATTTAGTAAGGAGAGAGGCCTTATATTAGCAATTTGTGTGACCCTTCAGAGTTTTGTAATAAACAATCTTTCCCTTCAATTAAAATACAGAAACCCTAAAATATTGGGTTATCCCAAAGTTCATGCTGATTTTTAAGGGAAATTAAAACACAAAACAAAATTATGCTATTAAATATTTATTCAACTAAATATGAACCATTTTATTGCACAACCTTTCTATTTTAACATCAACTTAAAGATTCCATCTTCCCAGAATTTCGGTGGTTTCTCAGCAAAGAACTCATTAAGGTGTTTTTTTTTTATGTCATCCAAAGAATTAAAATTTTTACCATTGAGA
Organism: Acanthosepion esculentum; assembly: GCA_964036315.1. Classification (NCBI taxonomy): domain Eukaryota; kingdom Metazoa; phylum Mollusca; class Cephalopoda; order Sepiida; family Sepiidae; genus Acanthosepion; species Acanthosepion esculentum. Next base: position 35,998,950 of record OZ038518.1, read on the forward strand.
TTATTTTTCAATGACCTGAATCAATGAAAATTCAAAGGAGCAATGTCTAGTGAATATGACAGGTCGGGTAACACATCCCAACCAAGATGCAACAATTTTTGCAGGGTCACCATAGAAACGTGAAGTCTGGCACCATCTGGATAGAAAACAACACTTTTCCTGTTTGCCAATTTTGGGTGTTTTTCTTGAATTGCTGTCTTTAATTCATCCAGTTGCAAGCAGTACTTTTCAGAATCAATTGACTGGTTCCTTGGCAGAATCTCATCATACAGGATTTCTTTTCAATCCTACCAGATGCACAGCATGGCTGTTTTAGGATGAAGACCTGCTTTTGAGGTGGTTAAAGTTGGCTTATGTCATTTAACCCAGGATCTTTTTCACTGAACATTGTTGTAAATGATCTATTTCTCATCACCTGTCACAATTTGCTTCAAAAAGGGTGCATTTTCATTGGATTTATACAGTAACATCACAGATGAAATGCAAATCAAAAGATTCTTTTCACTAAGATCATGTGGTACCCAAGATTCACTAAATGCTCATGAATTGTGGATTTTGATAAATTAAGTGTTTCTGCCAATTTTTATGTTGCGTAATGCAGGTTATTCTCAATCAATGTCTTGATTTGGTTATCTTCTGTAGTTACGGTGTGGGGGGGTCTGCCTGAGCATTCTTCATCAATAAGTCTACAATCACCAAGTGTAAACTTAGTGAACCACTTCTGTACAGTTCTGTTAGCTAAAGCACCTTCACCGTACACAGCACATATCTTTTTTGTTGCTTGCTCGGCATTTTTGTCTTTGAAATAACATTGAATATCTAAAATGCACCTTATAATCTTCCATCTTCATAGGAATGCAAAATTGACACAAATCAAGTAATTTTAAACATTCTTTCTCAAGAGAGAGTTTGAAGTGTGCTCTAATTGGAAATGTAAGTATATTAGATCTGTCAATAAGTTTGACATGTTCAAATGTGTTGGAACAAGAACTAAAAATCAGCATGAACTTTCTGGACAACTAAACTGAGTTTTTCTCTTTTACTTATAAAAGGAAAACATGTTTGTGTTTATCTGATTTATCCATTTATCTATGAAAGGAATATGGTTAAATCAGAAGGTTGTACCATCAGTTAAAATGGTTACAATTTGGGAAGAAAGTATACAAACTGAAAGTGGGATAACTTTACTGACTCTACCTAAAAAAAAGGAATCCATAAACAAATCAATCTAGGTCAACTTGTCATCAAATTATCAATGGCTTCCAACATTGCTGATACCTTGACAAAATTGTTTATTTTCTTTTATCCTTGATCTGATTTCCACATTTTTTAAAATCTTATTTGTTCCAAACAAATTTGATGGTTACATGGCATGAACCCATTTCTCCGTGCTCTATCTTTTTGCTAATAGCATACCAATTTTTATCTCTATTCACATTCACTAACCCCAGATGTTTCCAAAATGGGCTTTGTATTCAGAATTATTCCAGACATTTTTTTACAATGATGTTCACCCTATACAAGGCGCTCAAGGTAGAGGTATACAGAATAAGAGGCACAGTTTAATGGGACAGGTGGGGAAGATAACAATTAACCCCAGACTTGAACTGTTTAAGATTGTAGTGATCGAGGAAGCATTCTCTTGGGAGTCGGTGAGTGACATGGTGGGTCTTACCCATGAAGGTTAGAATGGGTGGAACTAAAAAATACAGTCTTTTTAAATACTTTCCATGGAAATAGCGAGAAGCCTGCATCATTTTGTTGGTAGGGCAAGGGATTGTATGGTAGAAAATAATTCATTACCCACAAAGACAGTGAGACGCTTTTGGACTCTATCAACACTGGAAAGTGAAAACACCTTCAGAAAAGCGAGGTGCATTGGTTGGTTGACTTGAGAGATAACCTCCTAGCTACAGGGTGCATATATGCAGTTTACACAATGCCAGCGGCTGCTCCTGACAAATAAGCAGTCGACCTAACTGCACCCAGGACGTGTGCACATGGGAAAAACTATGACAAGTAGATATATATAAACCCTACACAAGATGAAGAAGAGCCGAGTTTCTCACATCCTGGCAAGATGCAGAATCTATGTTAGGAGAAAACCCCAAAGCCACACACCCACTGGATGATAGTGATTGACAAGTCCAGAGTTGAATAAAATGTAATGTTACTTACATTATTTACACTGTTCGAACTGTTGTCCTCATCTTTATTGCCATATGTATATGACAATAAAAAATGAGGATAAGAGTCTGAATAATGTAAATAATTACAATACCTCATCTAAGAAATATAGATATGAGAGACTTTTTCTTTTTTTATTAATCTATACAATTATAATGTTACAATAATACCAAAGGATATTTTAAAACTAGAAAAAATTTTATTTATTAAATTTCATGTCTGTAATGTAATTGACCTTGACCTGGCATCTCGGTTTTGTCACTTCCCCACTAACATGATGTGGCTTCCCTTTTATTTTCTACAAATATTTTTATTGCTCTGATGAGCTTTTCTTCTTAGTGCCTCGATTGCATGTATTTAAATGTGTTACTCGATTGGCAATTAGGTCTCACTGTTTTACTGTTGAACAAGCTAGGTGTAACTTTTATGTTCTATTTTAACAGTCTCCTCAGCTGGAACTCTTTCAATTTCTTGCTTACCTGCCACCTACAATCTTCAAAAATTTAAATACAACTTTCAATCGTCATCTTTCGTCTTCCTGGACCCTGTTCTTTTATTCTCTTTTCCTCATTCCCCAACATTAAAGTCTTCTCATTCTCTTTCACTCCTTGTAACCTAGTGGCATTATCACCTTGCTTAGGTTAAATAGATTAAAAAAAAAAAGTTAATTTTCTCATTCATTATTATAGTTTATCAATGAACTTGTTGGATGACTTTGCCAAAACCATTATTAATTCAACGTATATTCATCTTGGACACAAATATGCTAATGCTTTTTCCAATTGAAATAAAATGAACTCCTTCAGTGGAAGTAATATCAAAGCTTACCACATATACTCATGTATTATGTGACCTTTGAGGATCTAATTTTGAAGCTAATTTGAATACAGTAAATGGATATATAGTTTGGTCAATGGCATAGCCAGGGCCAGCAGTACTTATGCTAATTTTATATCTTGTGTAGAATGTGACCCCTTTAAAATTAGCTTCAATATTAGATCTTCAAAAGTTGCATGATAAGCAAGTATATACAGTAATTGTTAAATTTTCTTTTAAGTCATTAAACAAAAAATGTTCCTATTAGTTATGGCACAGTAGGGAAAAATTAATGCAAACATACTGTATTAGAAATGTATGTCAGACATATTTTTCTATAGTAGTAAATAAAATCTAAAATCCAAAGTTTGAAAATGGATGAAGTTAGACAACAGATCAACCTTGTTAGTGCCAGAATTATTTATATTGTTATAGTGATGAAATGGTATTGATTTTATAACAGACGCTATTTTGAATAATTAATTTTAGAGCTACTGTTCTTGCATGAGTGTTTGTTCACAGTAAAATCATAATGAAAATTAAACTGTGCCTCCAGCCAACAGTTCAGCCACTGGCCAAAAACAATAAAAAGAATAGAATAAAATATGCAAGATGTATAAATAAATAAAGATGTAAATATGTGAACACACTCCCATTACGGAAACTTGTTTTGTTTCAGCAGAAATAAAGATTTAAAATTCACAATAATTGCTGAGGTGAAAAAATAATTATTTAATCATACTACTGACCTCATCTTTGTTGTTTTTATCACGTTTCAGGTATTGTATCCTCAGGTCTTCCTCAGGTATATATTGATCTGGGTAAGCTGCAGGAAATTTCAAACAGAACCTTTTATTATTTAAATCTACGTGGTAGACTGTTCTCATTTCACTGCTCATGTTTTAAGGTATCGTCTAGTTCTTATCTTTATTCAGTACTGTTCCCTTACTGCTCACTAATTTCCACTGAGTGCAAATACACACTGCCCGACTCAGGGATTGAACTCACAAACACTATGTCACCAAATTCACAAACCAATACTTTTATCTACTTGGCTATTGTCTCGTAGGTTTGCAAAATGGTGACACAGTGGTTGAGTTGTCCCTGGGTTGGTTATTCTCTTGACGCCACTATAACTATATACACTTATGGACAAACATGCCCACAATGAGACAGTGTCAAAAGGTCAATTTTTCTCATGACATTGCTTTTTTATCTGCCTTTGCTCTTCAGCAATGTTTATTGTTTTAAAAAGTGATGGTTATAATTGTAATAAAACCTAGACATTAAAAAGTGAATTTATACATCTTCTTTGTTGTTGAGAATTTACAACAAAAATAATAAATATTATTTATTTATTAGATTGTTTATTTACACTATTTATCATATTATTTATTGAAATGGTTGGCAAAACATTGGCCAATTGCCAATTGATTTGAACTTCATAAAATACTAAATAATAAGGATTTCCTTAGTTTACATATTTTAATAATTTAGAGCAAAAAAAAAAAAATATATATATATATATATATAAATTCACTTTCATATGTTTAGGTTTTATTCCAACTCTAATCATTGATTTTTAAAACAAATGTCTATTGTTTTAAGAAAAAAATTTTTTTGATGAATAATGAATTTTTGAAAGAATTGGTTTCATTTTTTTTATTGTAATTAGAATAATTTATAAACTTTTGAAATTGTATTAATTTGTGGTAGTCAAATGATATTAAGATTTTATTTACTAAGCATCAATGGAAGAGCTTACTACAACTCAGTGGCCACCAATATTTTCTGCATATATAAACATGCCGATTTTTGCAAATACAGACATCGACATAACATTATCAGAAAAGTAATTATAGTAAATTTAAAATTTATTGGTAATTTTCTAATATTTCCTCAACAAGTGTCTGTAAATTAGACTATAAAGCCAAAGTACTTAAAATTCAATAAAATATTAGATTACTTAGAGTATTTTCCTAAATTTTAAAAATTACTGGGTAGTTTAAAAAAAACTGATATAAAAAGTTTTCATGTTATATTCAAGTAATTGTTACAGCTATGTGCCCCTATGTTTTTTTAGAAAAAAATCCCAAACCCAAGTCTATCAAGAAATGTATAAACAACTCATTAAAACATCCACCTTGTGTTAAAAAAATAATTTTCTGTGATATTTAAACTAAGTAATATTTATTTGTTTCAAATCACATTAAACTTTAAGCTAGCTATCTTCCTCAAGTTTCAGAAAATGATTTTTTTAAAGATTTTTTTTAATAAAGAGAATTATGTTGTTGACAGTTTTGTCAATATGGACTATTTTTTGGAAATATTAAATTTAATCTATATTGGCTTGAAAATTGAAATTAAAACTAAAATAAAAAATTCAAGATTTTTCATTTTTTAAAAATGCATTTTTAACTTTAGATATCGCTTTTGTTACTTTGTATGTATTTAGGTATATACACCTACAGATATAATTTCAATCTGCTGGCTTTAAGCAGGCTATCATCTAATACATAATAATCCTGAGTCCTGACTGAGTCCTAAAATAAACAGTCTCTTTGAAAAAAAGAGATGGACATTAATATCACAGCTGATAACCAGACAAGAGGTTTTGTGTGAAAATTGTTTATCATGTGGCAGCTTTTAGCAAAGAATTATAAGACTGGTGTCTCAAAAAGTATTGTGAAAATAAAAAAAAGTACTCAAATATGCTCGTCTGTGTGCTTAGTAACCGTTTTTTAGGCTTCAGAGGAAAATGAAGAGAGAGAGAAAAAACGAACAGTCATGTTGACCCGCTTTGTGACGAATAATTACACACATTGAAGCAGTACCGGTGATCTGTGTTCAAGGTGTGATACCATAGAGAATAAAACCACGATTTTAAAAATGAAGATTTTCAAAGCCGACAAGCTTTCTGTACCTTTAAATTTTGGGAGTAATTACATTTTTACTTACACAATCTTCCGGCTACCTCATTTGCTATCGAAACTGGTTGCTTATGTCACGATTAATTTTTTTTAAAGAAATATTTCATTATTTTATTTTTAAAATTTAAACGGTATATTTACTAAATTCTGAAAACCCTTGAAAACCACATTTTCTACACACGAAAAAAAATAAAAAATAAAAATAAAAAAAACACGTGTAAGAAGATCGACCTTACGCAACTGACTTCACTTCTTGCTTTTTCACTTCACTAGAAATTAATTCATTAAACCTGGAAATAACTGTTCATAATATTTTTATTGTGGTATTCTGCATTTTTTTTTTAGTTTAAATGGGAATGCCTTATTGATAAAAAAGTACTAATAAGTAGAAATTACTAAGTTGAAAAAAGATTAACTGATATTTTACAGGAGTCGATTATAGACATTTGATGAAAATAATGATTTTTTTTTAGTTTTTTAAGTGTCTTTTGGATTTTTTAAAGCAAAACAAGCATCTGGATTCTGGAATGATTAATCAGTATCATTCCAGAGATTATTTGGACGGCGGGAATAATATTTGTCACAGAAGTCAGATTTTTAAAAAGATTAAGAAAAAAAAAAGCAATAAAATTTTTATTGCTTTTTTTAAAAAAATTATCTGCATTTTTAACGGTTATTTTTTAACAGTTTTGTTTCGCTTTTGAGAAAGTTTAAAATTTTTAAAAGTATTCATAAGATTTGCCTTTTTAAAACTAATTTCTGTGTATAGCAAACATTGTTTATTTTGTTGAATGTTGCGTCCTCTCGTTTTGTAGTTTTGGAAACACCTTCATATTCCGAGCCATCCTAAGGAGAGTCAAGCATTTGAAACAGAATGCAAGAAAATTTATTTATTTATTCCAACTATTTCTTACTTAGAGTTTTTAAAAAGTTATTATTTAATTTCCGTAAACAAAAAACAAACTAATTTCAATTTACAAGAGAAGAGAGAGAAAATAATGTATTTTATTTCGACTTTTCAAATCTAAAAGAAAGTGCTCAGAATATGAGGCCAGTTAAAAACATAAATATAAAAAGATGGAAGATGTCAAAGAGGTACTGTGTTTGGTTTGCCGTTTGATATACACAAGAAATAGTTAGAAAAGATAAATTTAACATTAATTAATTACACAATAATACCCAAAATTAAAAACAAAAGTTGAAAATAAAGAAAGCTAATTAAATAAATAAAATCTTGAAAAAATAAAAAAAATAAACTATTTTTGATTTTCCTTCTATGGTTGCTGAAAAGTTTAAGAGTTAAAAACACACCAACAAAAACTGATACAAAGAATTAAAAAAAACAACTTACTTTGCAAAATAACGTATAGATTTTTCTCCTTATTCTTGTCTTAAAAGAATAAACCCAACAAGAACAATGATTTTTATTATTATTCATGGGTAGTGGAGGAAGCACCAGCAAGCTGTTGGGGATGTTTATGCTTGCAACAAGGTTTATAACTTTAAGGCAAACAGTCGACTCACCTGATCAAGTCAGGACGGATGAGATGATAGTTGTTTTGAAGCAGGTTGTGTGCGCCCAGAGCAAGAGACCACAACCCATAAAGGGCGGGCGGAGACGGACAACAAAGGCTTAAAATAAAAGATAAACACTAAAACAGTGATAGCACGTGTGTTCGTCTCCCCTGCAGACTGTCCCCACAAAAAAAAAAAAAAAAAAAAAAAAGTGATCACTCTGGATTAAAACAGCATTCCTTTGTCACTGCAGTAAAGAGAATTGACTGTCATACTGATATATGATAAGGGGTTACATTTTAGAGTTTAAGTCGGGGTAGTAGCTTGTTAGGAACTCCGCTAAACACGTAATACGAGGGGTCGGTAAAAGTAGTTGTACTTTAGGATGACAGCAGTAGCAGTATTACCGAGAGTGTGATCGTAGAAGTAATGAGGGTGACTGGTAGTAAGTAGTTGTAGTCGTCACGGTGGTGTGCATTATTGTGTAATAATTTAAGGGGGTGGCGATTTGACAAGACTGGCAGTTTGCTGTTTGAGTGAATGAAAAAGTGGTTTGAGTCAGTAATCATACAAGTTCAGAAACCAACAAATTTTCCTACACCATGTTGAAAAAGTATAAGTCATCTTGGTAGTATAGTCACTGACACACAATGACATAAAGAAAGAAAGGGTGATGGTACGCAAGTTTCTGGGTGTTACAAGCACTATTCACTAAAAAAAAAAGCATAAATTAAAAAAAGGAATTACAATGTCCTGAAATAAACGAGCCTAAATAGCAGACGATATCAAAGTTAATATTTGTTGTCATGCTTGAATGTTGAATTCAACCTGGCACAAAGAAATACTGTACTGGGCGATCATGGCTCTCCACAACTTCCTATCTTTGGTAAATCTTAGCATGTTTTACTATCTCCCCAACTACACAAGGTCGGTAAGTAGGTTACTCTCTGTTTCTCTTAGCCCCTCTTTACTTCAAACAGGTTCTGTGAGTGTCAAACTTTCCAAGTCCTCTTTCCTAATTGTGTATCTCTTTCTGATTCTAAATTCATTTTTGTTTCTGTTTTCGTTAACACTTTCTCGTTGCTCACATGGTTCGTCCATAGTATTCTCAGCATTCTTCTGTTATTTAGGTTGCCATCTGTGAGATTTTTTCACTTCCATATATAGGAGGATTGATATTACTTCTTAATCTTAAATTCTTAACAATTCATCATTCCTTTGTTTTCTAATGGATGAAGTGGCCGAGAAAAAATGTCAGAAAATAAAACCAATAATAAAACAAAATGTTGTTAACCCAATTCTGGGTTCCTGACTAAGTGTCATTCAGTACAATTATCCTTAGTAAAGATATGAACTCAGACATCCCTGCAAACAGGTTTATCAGTCAGTTGTCGATTTCATAAAATTAAAATATAAGAGGTGCTAGAAAATAAAACTAAAAACAAAACCATCCATATATAAATAAATAAAAAAATCAAACTCTTCTTAACCCAGAAGAATCACATCATATTTCGAAACAAGTGAAAGATTTTGTTTTCTTTTAGTCTTGATGATAAATTTAGAGTTCAGTCAGACCATTTTATTTTTTTTTCATTTTAGTCTCAATAACTACATATGATGCTTTCTAGATTCGAAATTATTGAGGATAATCTTTGAAAAATTCTGCCGCACAAAATTTGGATGGATTTTCTTTAAATTTATGACTAATTCTTTAAAAAGAATTCATTTTCTCTTCTGATTAAAAAAAAAAAATAATAATTTCCTATTTTGGTTTCGAAAAAAGAAAATCGTGATTTTTTGAATTTCGAGTCAGCTTTTGAATTGATTTGCAGGTTCACAATTTTTAGAATCCTATATTTTTTTTATGATTATTTTTAGTTAGACAAATTTTTCTCATTGATTACCAAACTATTTTAATATCCGATTTTTTTAAAGTCTGGAAAAGATTAAAAAAAAAAAAAAGTTCGTTACATCTTTTCTTCGAAATATACAACGAAAAAAATATATTTTCTCTAGTCTAGATGAATTTAAAAAATGTTTGAAATGTAACATTACAAAAAGCAAAAAGGCAAACGAAGAAACAAAGAAAAAGGAAAAAACAAAACAACGTAAAAACCGAAAAATAGGATAAAAAAGAAAAAATGATAAAGAAAATACGGAAAAAGAACGATGAAAAAAACGATAAAGAAGAAAAATGAAAAAGAAAAATTGGAAAAGAAGAAAAATTGAAAAAGAAAAAAATGAAAAAGAAGAAAAATGAAAAAAAAGAAAAACGATAAAAAAGAAAAAACAGAAAGAAAAAAACGGGGAAAAGAAAAAATGGATATAAAGAAGAAAAAATGAAATAAGAACGATGAAAAAAAACGATAAAGAAGAAAAATGAAAAAGAAAAAACGGAGGAAAGAAAAAAAAACGGGAATAAAAATACGATAAAGAAAAAACGAAAAAAGAACAATGAAAAAAACGATAAAGCAGAAAGAAATAAAAAAAACGGAAATAAAAAACGGAAGTAAAAAAACGGTAAAGAAAAAAATGAAAAAGAAAAACACTGAAAAAAAAAACACGGAAAAAGAAAAACACTTGAAGAATTAAAAGTTAGAAAAAGTAAAATGTTTAATAATAAAATCAAATAAATTAAAAACCCACCTCAATCACCAAAAGGCTTTAAGCAAGAATTTTTAAAATGATAATCTCACATTTCTAACTTGAAAATGTTACATTGTATTATTTTTATTATTTCAAACTGATCTTTATTATTCCTTTGTTTAACTAGCAGTTCTACCAGTAAGTCCGGTTAGTTAAACTCACTCACAGTTACAGACTACTGTAATGAATTCATTCCTCATTAGGTACCCCACACTGTAGTTTATGATGTACAAGTAATGGCATTAACATTTATGGTACCACTGGCATTAGCTATTTTCTATTTTTAGCTTATACTGAATCAAGTCTCTCATCTCAACTAATAGGAACACAGTGAAGAGCTAACTAAAGCAATGGTGTGCTCATCATTACACTAGGAGCATGCTTTTACCACCATCACCACCCATCACCACAGGTGGAGAAGTGGTGATGGTAAGAATGTTGGTAATGTTATTGTTACTGGGGCTCGTTGACAGAGACAGTATCAGTTGCCTCTATATAAAATAGGAGAAAAGTAAGGTATGGAATGATGACCCTCCCAAGTCAGAAAGTTGGTAAGGGGATGTGAAAGTATGGCATTATCTTGGGTAGCAGTAGACAAAATGTCATCAGTCCCAGGGGAAGGGAGAAATTTGAAGGTATACAAACAACACACAAGTAAAACTGGTTTTGCATGGAAAAACATAGGTATCTTGTTAAAATAAAATAAAAATAAAAATTGAAGCGTAAACTGGTTTGGAGAAAGAAAATAAGCTTTCATTCCTGCATTACCCCCCCCCCGCCATATACACATACAAGATGGTGAGGGTGAAAAAGTTTTCAGATTCCCCCCACCTTTCCAAAACCAACATCATTGATAGATAGAAGGTATATAAAAAAAAAACATTTACAAATTTTCTTTTTGCTACTGCAATTACTTTAAAGGGTTAATTTGCAGTTTAGCACCCACTTTCAGTTCACATTAAAAATTTACAAAATACTTGCATTTATGTGTAATTGTACATGCTTCATTCAAATCTGGCTTGATAAATTTGATAAAATCTACCGTTTTTGAGTTATTGGCAGTAAAAGTTTGGATTCATTCGTGTCGCGGCAGCCATTACTGGCATTATTTGCATACATTTGCTGCAGGATATCTGAATAGAATATTCACTTGTCTTGATTATTGCACATGCAATATAGTTCTCTTGCACAGTAAATGAGACAAGTCAGGACAAGTAAGATCAGTAAAGAAGGCCGTTAACTACATTCTCTTCCGCACTTACCTTTCCGCAGCGAATGTATGCAAACAGTGCCAGTAATGGCTGCCACCAACAACATGAATGAATGCAAACTTTTACTGTTGATAACTCCAAAATATAGTGTAACCCGGATATAAGAGAGTTGTCGGGACTGGAGAATAAGTCTCTTATATCAGGGTTTCTCTTATATCCGGGTTTGGTCTATTATATATACATTAACACAGGCTCTAATTTGGGATCAGATAAAAAATCTCTCTTATACCCGGGTTTCTCTTATATCCGGGTTACACTGTAGTAGATTTTATCAAATTTATCATGTCAGAATCGAATGAAGCATGTCCAAAACACATAAATGTAATTATTGTTAAAAAAAAAAAAAAAGGTTTAATAATAAAATCAAACAAAATTAAAACCCCACCTCAATCACCAAAAGCAATTAATGCAAACAGAGTGTGGGTGCTAACCTGCAAATGAACCCTTTAAAGTTAATCAAACCCATTCATAGTCTGTCTATATTTCTGAGATGAGGTATTATGTACAGTATTTACATTAGTCGGACTATTGTCCTCATCTTTGTCGCCATATTTGTCACAACGTTTCGGCCGTTGTACGCTCCGGCTTTCTTCAGGTGGTTGGAATGTCGAACAGAACCCTTTATTTCGATCACTGGGGTAGACTGTTCTAGTTCCACGAGCCATGTTTGATGGATGTCAGTTATCAGTTATCTCCTGCTAATTTTCCCTCTGAAAGTTCTCCACTGCCTTAACCGGGTATTGAACTCACACTCTTTGGATCTGTCACTGGATCTAACCAACATGGCACAGTGGATAAAGGCGTTGGTTAGATCCAGTGACAGATCCAAAGAGTGTGAGTTCAATACCCGGTTAAGGCAGTGGAGAACTTTCAGAGGGAAAATTAGCAGGAGATAACTGATAACTGACATCCATCAAACATGGCTCGTGGAACTAGAACAGTCTACCCCAGTGATCGAAATAAAGGGTTCAGTTCGAAATTCTAACCACCTGAAGAAGGCCTGAGCGTACAACGGCCGAAACGTTGTGACAAATATGGCGACAAAGATGAGGACAATAGTCCGATTAATGTAAATACTAAACCCATTCATATTTAGTCATAATCAATATTTACATTATCTGACTATTGTCCTTATATTTGTTGTCATTACAGCCACATTTCAGCCTTTGGGCCCTTCTGCCTTCCTCAGGTATCTGCCAATCTAGATTATCTTCAGAGAATTTCAAACTGTACCATTTATTTAATCTACATAGGTATACTGTTCTCATTCCACCATTCATATCCTAGCAGATAAAAGCGTTTTTTTGTGAATTTGATTGTTGCAGGATGCTAGTATGATTGGGTAAATATTTGGTCACCATTACGTTGCAGGAATTAGCACTTTGGATAGTAAATATTTACATGCTCCTGGAAAATTTATCCCACAAAAATTATTGGTGGACTCAATGTGAGTCCAGGTAAAAATGAATAACACAAAATAAATATACAACAAACAACAATGCATGTATTAACAAAGGAATTACATGAGCCGATAGGAAAAAACATGAAAGTAGCTATAATAATGATGTGCTTGTTCATGTGTGTGTGTGTGTGTGTGTGCACACATGTGTGCAACAAGCCTGTGTGAGAGAGCATAAGAGAGAAAAACCATGGAAATGAATGTTCCCAGTGAGGAACATTTTACCCATGTTCAGCTACATCTTAAAACCAGAGCTAAAAAGCTGCAAAAAATAAGCTAAGGAAAGAAAAGCATGCCTTTTTATAATCTCAAGAAGTGCCACCTAATGACGGTTTTTTTTTTTTAGTAAAGTCAGGTGGGATAACCTACATAATGACAGAGTAAAAATGAGTTCAATCCCTAGACAAGGTAGTACAGACTTAGACGAAGCCAAAACAGGGGAAAAACATGAAAGTAGCTACAATAATAATGTGCTTGTTTATGTGTGTGTGTGTGTGTGTGTGCGCGCGCACACGTGTGCAACAACCATGTGTGAGATAGCACAAGAGAGAAAAACCATGGAAATGAATGCTCCCAGTGAGGATCATTTTACCCATGTGTAGCTACATCTTAAAACCAGAGCTAAAAAGCTGCAAAAAAAAAAAATAAAATAAAAAAAGCTAAGGAAAGAAAACCATGCCTTTTTATAATCTCAAGTAGTGCCACCTAATGACATTTTTTTTTTAGTAAAGTCTGGTAGGATAACCCACATGATGACAGAGTAATTGTGAGTTCAATCCCTGGTTGAGGTAGTAGAGACTTAGACGAAGCCAAAACGGGGCAAGCAATAACTGAGCAATACTAAACAAGTCAAGATATCTGCAGACACAGACAGCAGAATGAAAACAATCTACCCCCATCCATCAAAGGAATAAGTTCAAAATTTATTGAATTGACAGACACCTGAAGAAGCCAAGAGGGAATAATGGCCAAACAGTGTAATGATAATGAAAATGAGGACAATAGTCCACATGTAAATAATACAAATAACTCCTTATCCCCAAAATTCAAACTGTAATTGTTAAATTTAATAATGAAAATCACTACTTATAAAGATTTCAGAGCTATATTAAAAATCAACACAAAAATAGAATTTTCAAAGAATCTTATTTGGTTTCTATACAGGGAGAGGGGTGCAAAAGTAGGTTTCAGTCAGTCAGTTATGTGCCATTTGAGATACACGCTTAGGCAATCATGTATCTTTCAATACATGACTGATGAGGCAGATTTTTTTCCGCAGTAGGTGGCCATTTCTTTCTACGGTAGACAAGTTGCCATCCAAGGCTATAGAGCCTGGTCCATGTTGCTATTTACCCATAGCTGGGGGGGGGGAGAAAAAGAGGATACTAAGGGTATTAGCACATAAGTGGATGTAATGGATTCAAATGAAATTCGAACTCGGCTCTCCAATTCCTCAATCCGAGACACTATCCATTTCTCCTCAGCAATGAAAAACAAAATGTGCAAAACATATTGTACTGACTGTAGAAACATATCAATAATAAAAATATCAATCTCTCAAATGTTCATTGCCCCCATCATTCACCCACTCCTCTTTAACTGCAAAACATTTATTTACATTATTTACATTATTCAGACTATTGTCCTCATCTTTTTCGCCATATTTATTACAACAAATGGTAAAAATGGTTGCTGAAGACATTAGGTTTATAATACCCAGAAATTCATACACAGATGTCCTCAAGACACAGTGGATAAATGCATTAGTTAGATCCAGTGACAGGACCCAAAGAGTGTGAAGTTAAGGCAGTGGAGAACTTGGAGAGGGGAATTAACAGGAAATAACTGATATCCATTAAACATGGCACATAGAACTAGAACAGTCCACCCCAGTGAGCACAATAAAGGGTTCAGTTCAACATTCCAACCACATGAAGAAGACTGGAGTATACAACGGCCGAAACGTTGTAATAAATATGGCGACAAAGATGAGGACAATAGTCCGAATAATGTAAATAATGTACATAATAACTCATCTCAGAAATATAGACAGATACAAAACATTTATTATTTATTGAAAAATAAAAATTATCACAAAATTTATCAAAATAAAAATTATTTTAATGAATTAAATCAATTCTAGTATTAAATGAATCCTAAAATCACTATTGTAACACTGGTATCTTACTTACTGTATACCTATTCTACTAGACTGGCATCTAGGTTGCACCCTTTTATCATTAAAATAGTTAAATGCAACCGCCACTTCTACTCCAACAGCTTCTTTTCTCACACTTCCTGCCTATGGAATTCCCTTCTGTTTACTTGCTTTCCTGATAACTATAATCTTCAAAAATTTTAATGCAACATCAATTGCCATCTTCTGATGTCTTGAACCCTGTTCATCTTTTATCCTTTCCTCATTCCCACTATACAGTTTTACTCTCACCTTCATTCTATGTAAACCCTGTGAACCAATGGCCCTCCTGCCTGGCTTCAGGTGAAATGCTTAAAAAAAAAAATAATCTTGCCTAGTTTTTATTTTTAGTAGTGTTCAGATATTTCTTGTCCTCTTTCCACTGAGTCCAAGTACACACTGCTTGGGCCAGGGATTGAACTCACAATTACCATATCACCAAATTCATGAAGTAGCACTTTAATCCACTAGGCTATTGTTGTGTAGGCTATACCTGATGTAGGCTGAAGGGTACAACGGCCAAAATGTTGCAACCATAACAACAAAGTTGTTGTTTAGGACAATAGTCTGAATGTAAATAGTGTAAATAATAACTCTTCATCCCAGAAATTCAGACAAAAGACAATCAGATGATAGCAACAACAAAGATGAGGACAACAGTCTGAATGTAAATAGTGTAAATAATAACTCTTCATCCCAGAAATTCAGACAGAAGACAATCAGATGATAGCAACAACAAAGATGAGGACAACAGTCTGAATGTAAATAGTGTAAATAATAACTCTTCATCCCAGAAATTCAGACAGAAGACAATCAGATGATAGCAACAACAAAGATGAGGACAACAGTCTGAATGTAAATAGTGTAAATAATAACTCTTCATCCCAGAAATTCAGACAGAAGACAATCAGATGATAGCAACAACAAAGATGAGAACAACAGTCTGAATGTAAATAGTGTAAATAATAACTCTTCATCCCAGAAATTCAGACAGAAGACAATCAGATGATAGCAACAACAAAGATGAGGACAACAGTCTGAATGTAAATAGTGTAAATAATAACTCCTCATCCCAGAAATTCAGACAGAAGACAATCAGATGATAGCAACAACAAAGATGAGGACAACAGTCTGAATGTAAATAGTGTAAATAATAACTCTTCATCCCAGAAATTCAGACAGAAGACAATCAGATGATAGCAACAACAAAGATGAGGACAACAGTCTGAATGTAAATAGTGTAAATAATAACTCTTCATCCCAGAAATTCAGACAGAAGACAATCAGATGATAGCAACAACAAAGATGAGGACAACAGTCTGAATGTAAATAGTGTAAATAATAACTCTTCATCCCAGAAATTCAGACAAAAGACAATCAGATGATAGCAACAACAAAGATGAGGACAACAGTCTGAATGTAAATAGTGTAAATAATAACTCTTCATCCCAGAAATTCAGACAGAAGACAATCAGATGATAGCAACAACAAAGATGAGAACAACAGTCTGAATGTAAATAGTGTAAATAATAACTCTTCATCCCAGAAATTCAGACAGAAGACAATCAGATGATAGCAACAACAAAGATGAGGACAACAGTCTGAATGTAAATAGTGTAAATAATAACTCCTCATCCCAGAAATTCAGACAGAAGACAATCAGATGATAGCAACAACAAAGATGAGGACAACAGTCTGAATGTAAATAGTGTAAATAATAACTCTTCATCCCAGAAATTCAGACAGAAGACAATCAGATGATAGCAACAACAAAGATGAGGACAACAGTCTGAATGTAAATAGTGTAAATAATAACTCTTCATCCCAGAAATTCAGACAGAAGACAATCAGATGATAGCAACAACAAAGATGAGGACAACAGTCTGAATGTAAATAGTGTAAATAATAACTCTTCATCCCAGAAATTCAGACAGAAGACAATCAGATGATAGCAACAACAAAGATGAGAACAACAGTCTGAATGTAAATAGTGTAAATAATAACTCTTCATCCCAGAAATTCAGACAGAAGACAATCCGATTATAGCAACAACAAAGATTAGGACAATAGTCCACATGCAAGTAGTGTAAATAATTGTAACTCCACATCCCAGAAATTCAGGCAGAAAAAAGAAACCGATTAAAAATTTAGTTAATACTTAAAGTTGATTGATTGATTGATTTGTTTCTTTTTGTGGGTTATTTAAAACTGACGTATATTTTTGGATTGTAGAAATAATTCTTTTTTTTGTGAGTGAATATTGCAATAACAATATTTTGAGAGTAACAATGATTTGTTCCAGAAACAAATCCTATTTAACCCATAGCTTGGAAGAGGAGATAGATTCATAATATGGAAGAGTACTGAAATGTAGAATAGGCTATGCCAGAGATAGTTTCGCCCAATACCCCAAACTGCTACAAAACCAAAACATGAACATGAAAACTCGAATTACGTACTTAAATAGCCTTGTCAGATCAATGTCATTTATGGCATCAAATCTGTTCAGAAATATCTAAACTGCCAGCTCTATACAACCACTTCCTAAGATCAGCAGTAAAAAAATTAAACATTGTGGACTGGCACTACAAAATCACAAAGAACTGTACCAAATAACAGAAGCTACATCATTTGAGGACTACCAACAGTAACAACAACTAAAATGGATAGCACATGGGTAAATAGCAGGACAGACTGGGTCTTATAGCCTTGGGTGGTAACCAGTTTAGGACAAGGAAACTTTGAATTCAAACCGGATCACAATATTCTAAAAGTGTGTATACATGTAGCTGGAGAATGCTTGTAAATCCAAATGCCCACTGAAACTCCTAGTATTTGCATATCCAGATGAATACGACCTCTGCTATGTTTGGTAAGCTTTCATTCGGATACAGTGTGAAAAGGATCCCAATATTCCATAGAGAATGAGAGGAACTAACAAGTGAAAAAGTGAACACAACAAACCCAATTTGAAATCAAACTCATCTGGTCAATTTCTCATTCTGAGCTGCTATTATATAAATTGCACATCCACAATGGTTAACAATCTTTTTTTTTGATTCCTTAAGGTTTGATTATCATGTGTGCTCTAGTCCAGTGACCTTGTGCCAGACTAAGTTACACTTAATGCTAGCCTTCCCCAAGATGGAAAAACATCTTTTTGGAAAGTGATTCATTCAAAAGAAACTTTGGCAGAATTTTCACGGTTTGAAATCCATCTTGTACTTTGATCAAATTTCCACAGGTGAAATATTTGGGAAGGTGAGTTGAACTATAGAAGAAACAGAAAAAAAAACATCTTCAAATCTAAACAAAATAGTACATGGGAAAGTGTCTCTTTATCTTGGCAAAGGATTGGCCTTATATTTGATAGATTCCAATAAGGTAGGATATTTTCCAATTAAAAAATATATATCATTAATCCAGAATGCACAGATCAAAAAAATTTCTACTATGGCAAAAATTACTATTTTTGGCACAGGAATTAAGAACAGTCTTACTTTCTATGATTTAGAGTAGCTTATGAGATATCTAATAAGAAATTTATATATCTCAGCTTAACCACATAACATTTCAAGATAATTTATAGATGCTGACAAAAGACGTGAAAACAAGATTATCCTGAAATGGCTGACACAATATTTCATTCCTTGAGTCTTCTTACTCTGGCAGCAAACCAGATTGTGATTGAAAATAATACATACATGGTAATAAAAGCAGTGAAAGCAATGATTGTCCTGGAATGGTTAACAAGATATCTAATAAGAAATTTATTTTTTCCTTGGTCTTTATCAGATAGTATTCTGGGATAATTCATAGACAGTGACGATGGATTGATTGATATATTTTTATGGCTTATCAACCTTTTGCAGGTTGTTTAAAGCCAGAAAATATTTTTGGGTTATAAGAATTTGGGGGAGATAATAATGCCTACTATTTAACCCATAGATGGGGGGGAAGTGGTGGATTCATACATATAGTATTTACATCTAAGTGGATAAGAAATTTTTAAATCATGGGTTTATTTTATATTTTCCCTTTAAGGTAGTGTGGTATATGTAGGAGTGAAAGGTGAAGGATGTTTTCTTTTGGTATATGTGCTATATGTATTGAATGAATAGATCGTGAATCAGATTAGCTAGGGTTAGGATAGTTGATGATGACCAGCCTCAACCCACTCCCCATTTTTTGGCCATATGCTGCAATTATTGTATTTTACAATAATAAATATTTACATCTAAGTGGATATAATGAACACAATTGGAAATGGAACTCAGCTCTCTGATTTCCAATTCTGAGGTGTTGTCCATTACACCACCTGCACATCCAGGATTAGAGCAGTCTATATTCCCATGCAGTCACCTATCTAGGTACTGACCAGGCTCAGTGTTGCTTAAATTCAGCGATCGTACAAGAACCGGTGTTTCATAGACAAGTGATGAAGGCAATGAAAATCATGAGTGTTCTGGAATGGTTATTGAAACAAAAAATGTCTGAAACCCCAAGTGCTTAAAAAAAAAAATTAATTCAAAAATACAATTAAACTTCAATTTCTGATTTTTATTTTCCAGATTCTTCATCTTTTATGTTTGATATACCTTTGGGATATGAGCAATCATGACTCTCCACGACTTCCTATCTTTCATAGCACTCATTAAGGTTTGTCTCCTTACTACCTCTCCTAATACCTGTTATGTCACCAACTAAATTGCAGAATTTACATAACATCAAATAATATAGTATAGCCTCTCTAAATATCTTGGTGAAAAAACACAGGCTTGTTACTGTTTTCCAAATAATATTCAGGGAGGTATTTTTTTTTCAAAAGATCAGGTTATTAATAGGGATAATTTATTGAATACTTCTATCTTTAAAAGTGATAAACTTTCTAAAGTATTAATAATTAATTATTAATTGATTAATTAACAGATAGCATTCAATTCTAATAAAATTGTGATATACAAATTAGAAAGGTCAATACTTAAGGCCATGATAGTTATTAATTTTTCATATTAAAATTAAAAATCTGGAAGAAAGGTTTCTGATACGAGTTGGAATTAAAACTTATTTGAAGAACAACTTCAGTCAGTAATTTACAGGTATTCAAGATTGAAGATAATATAGGTAATAATATCAATCATGAATAATTTACAGGTATTCAAGATTGAAGATAATATAGGTAATAATATCAATCATGAATAATTTACAGGTATCAAGATTGAAGATAATTTACAGGTATTCAAGATTGAAGATAAGATAGGTAATAATATCAGTTGTGAACATTATTTCAGAAACCCATCAATTGTTAACCATTTGAAAGTCCTGAAAATTACAACTATTTTTTTTTTAATCATTTCACCCCGAGCAAGGTGGGAATGCCACGAGTACACAGGGGGTTATAGGGAGTGAAAGTGTGAGAAAAGAATGAGTATAAAGAGGATTGAGGAAAGGACAAAAGCTGAATGGGATTCATGAAGATAGAAGATGGTGACTAATGCTGCATTTAAATGTTTGAAGATTGTAGTTATCAGGGAAGCGAGTAAGCGGAAGGGAGTTGCACAGGCAGGAAGTGCAAGAAAAGAAGCTGCTGCAGTAGAAGTGATCATTGAATTTAGCTATTTCAACAGTAAACAGGTGGGACCTAGATGCCAATCTAGTAGCATACTTAAATTCCTGTAGTTGGGGCATCAGGAAAAAAAAAATCAGAGCAGTTGCCATGAAAATATTTGTAGAAAAACCAGGGAAGCCACGCCGCGTCGGTGAGAAAGTGACTGAAGTCGAGATGCCAAGTCAGGATCGATTACATTCCAAGGAGCAGATTAAGTGTAGTAACTGTTCATTTATGCATGATAAAAATACAAAGATGAGGACATTAATCCCACAATAATGTAAATAATGATAACTCCTCATCTATAAATTCAAACAGATATTTAAATGCTCATAACATGATCAGCGGTTGAAAACATCCTTGAAAAGCCCAATTCACAATATTAAAATGAATATTCATGTTTAGAAAAATTTACAAACATTATTGTAATATTGTGAAAATCAGTTTAAATACACATAATATAATCCAAAAGAAACCCAACAAATAACTGAAAAATTAGACCAAATCCTGATTTTTTCTAACTCCTGACAGGCTCCAAAAAAGAGCTTTAGATAACCTGCTTTTGGAATCACAGGAATATTTTTCTCTTTTCTGATTGGTTACAAAAGATGTTTTCTGTTTTTCATTGGTTAACAAAATATGATGGATGAAAGTTACATTTCCTTCTATTTGTCTGCTCTGCACACCGGTCTTCCTTACATCAACTTATATTTTCAGATACCTTTCAGGTGTAAAATTACCCACCGAAGTCTAAAACTATTTTCACTGATCTGAAACATTTTTCAAGCTCTTGCACTTATAAAACATTTTAGAATTTTTTTTTTGTTTTTTTACTTGTCTCAAATTGTCAGATTTTTTAGAAATGATTTTTCCCATTTTATAAAATTCTCAAACTTTTCTCAATCATTCTATCTGAAGTAAGGTGATAAATCCACTAAGATGCAAGAGATTACTAAGGATGAACTACAATAGAGTGATAGAAACTGAAAAAAAAACAAGAAGAAAGACAATAACAGAGGAGAAAGAGCAATAACAGGAACAGGATTCAGGGAGACAGATGACGATGTTGCATTTAAATTTTTAAAGATTGTAGCTGACAGGAAAGCAAGAAGCTGGAAGAGAACTTCACAGGAGAGAAGTGTGAAGGAAGAAACCATTAGAATGGAATTTATGGTTACATCTTGCAATTTCAACAGTAAAATGATGAGATGTAGCTGCCATTCTAGTCAGTCAATCAATCGGTTAAGTGCCATATGTGATACACGCTTGGGCGATCATGTATCTTTCAATTCATGATTGACTGGGCAGATTCTCCCACAGTAGATTGCCATTTCTTTCTGCGGTAGATTGGTTGCCAACCAAAGCTATAGGACCCAATCTGTCCTGATATTTAACCCATAACAGAAGGGAGAATAGACAAATTCATACCTTTCCCAAAGGTATTTGCACATAGGTGAATGTAACAAATCCAACTTGAATTTGAACTCGGCTCCTAGATTTCTCATTCCAAGCCAATATCCATTGCACCACCCACACACATCCAATCTAGTACGATCCTTAAATTCATGAAATGGATATACCAAAGAAGAAAAAGTGCCATGATAAATGCAGTGCCAGTCTTAGTGAATGATTCCATACTAATTAAAGTCTCAGGTGCAAATAACAAGCTACACTCCAGTGAATCCTACATTAAGTGAGGTATTTCTCTCACTTGAAAGAATAATTGCTCTGCAGGTGAGAAGGCAATCAGGTAAGAAATAATGAATAAACAGCAACTAATAAGATAGGCAGACTGAATGGTTGTGAGAATTTCACTAAGTTAAACAAAGACTAACACAAACTACATTTTCAATACATTCTTAATAAACGTTGGGGGGGGGAATGTAAAAAAAAGGAGATCACAAAATTATTTAAAGGTTTAAAAAGTATTAAATTAATATATTTAAGCATACTACTAGATTGATAGCAAAGTCTCATCATATTACAGTTCTTCTTCCTTATAAAACTTTCTTCCAGGTTTTTGCTTTCCAGTCAACTTTGATCTTCAAAAATTTAAATGCAATGTCAATCATTATCTACTACCTTCTTGATTATGACTAGATTGGCAACTAGGTCTTATCATTTTACTGTTGAAATAGCTAGATATAACTGTAAATTCTATTCCAATAGTTTATTTTCTTTCACTTCTCACCATCTCTGGAATACTTTTCTGGTTTCTTGCTTCCTTACTATCTTCAAAAGTGTATATCCTATGGTAATCACCATCTTGTGTCTTCCTGAATACTGTTCTTTTATTGTCCCTTCTCCTAAAGTCTTCTGATCCTCTCCCAGTAATCCCTTGATTCTTAGTGACTTTATTGCCTTGCTTGGGGTTAAATTATTAAAAATCGGAATGATAAACAGTAAACAGCATTACAATGATAAAATAGCAATAATCAACACAAAATATCCTATATCAAGAAAAAAATAATGAACACCTGAAGATGGCCACAGGGTACTTAGCTGAAACATGTTGATAATAACATCTATAAAAGTTGTTATCTATTGTGTTTTGCATAATTGTTATCTTGTTCTCATAATCCTCACTTCCTACCACCTCCTCTTTCATTCATATCACATACCTCATTCATCAGGAACATTTTAACAGTAACCCTCTACACTACAATTTTAACTTATCTATCTTCCTTATCCTCATATCCTTCACTTGAGAAAACCTCCTTTTTCATTCATATCACATACCTCATCAAGAACATTAACCTCTTCAAGTCAAAGGTCAATCATTATCTATCCTCCTTATCCTTATAATCTTCACTTCCTACTACCTCTTCTTTCACACATATCACACCTTATGCATCATAACCATTTTAACATTAATCTTCTAGCTTGAGTGACTCTCGTGGCTTGTATTAGTTGAATTATACTATAAAATAAGTAATCAAGAGGAGAAGAATAGCTTGACTAAATCAAATAAGTAAAAGTAATATTCACCAAAGAGTACTGGTTCACAGTATTTCATATTATTGGGAAATTTAATCAAGGTAATATATTAGGTTAGTTAAAATGAATGCAATAAGCTATTCACAAAGTGTAGAAACAAGATTGTTGTCACAGTTGAAATTTCTGAGGTATGGATTTATCATTATATCCGTTTAGACTTTTGTTGTTATTATCACAACGTTTTGGCTACTGTTCTCTCTGACATTCTGCAGGAGTTTGTTGATCTGGGCAATCTTCAAGGAAGTGAACACTTTATTTAATCTACAAGGAGAGATTGTTCTCATTCCACTGTCTATGTCAAGCAATATCTTGTCTAGTTCTCCTTTTCATATTGCTCAATTAATGGTAGACACATTACGACTGTGTTGGAGTCTGTATCACCCAGTCCAGGGATTGAACTCACAATTACTATATCACAAAATTCATGAAACAATGCTTTAATCCACTAAGCTATTGTTTGTTGTTAGCCTGAACAATCTTTAATTAATATTTTTAAGATCATTCCACCACATGCAAGGCAATAAAGCCACTAAGACACAAGTTGTTACTGAGTATTAAAGAATATGAGAGACAAAAAACAACACTATTAAGGAGAGAGAACATTAAAAGAACAAGAAGACAGGAGATATGTCTTTTGATTATCATATATACTTGTGTATAGTGTGGGGTTTTATGATCAGTTTTTTTATGCACAAAAATAGGGTCCGTGGGGGGGGGGGCACTATACACAAATCACTTTTTTTGAAGAAGTTAAAAATCATGAATTTTCAGTGACCGGTTGCACTGTAGACAGTTAATTTTTTTTCTGTAGGGATTTAAATTCATACCAAAAAATTCAGGGAGTCACACTATACATGAAGCTAGCTTATACACAAGTATATACGGTAGTTCTTGAACATGACCAAAAGAAAAAAGAAATTGGTGAACTGAATTTTTTGTATTTTTATTTTAAACAAAGATTTTAAAATCTCTTATTCTAACACCATGTCTCAAAATTTCAAATGGAAAATCTAAGATGTGCTGACAAACGTAACTTTGTTTATTGTTTGTTTGGTACTTTACCCAATGGCAGACCAAATTTTAGTTTATTAGTTCCAAAGCCTAATAGATGGAGGGGAATATTTATTTTTTTATTTTATTTTTTTAAGGAAATTTTTTACCCCCGCCCCCCCGGACCCTACCATAGCCCCGAGCTTAATAAGTTTTTTATAGATGTTACTACAGGCATGTTTCAGCAAAGTACACTATTGTCATCTTCAGGTGTTCATTATTTCTGTCTGATATAAGTATATGTGTTGATTATTGTTATTTTGTCATTGTAATACTGTTCCTTGTTCACAATATTATTAACAGTAACAAAATGACACAATAATAAACACAAGATATCCCATATTAGCCAAAAATGGGCACCTGAAGATGGCTAAAGGGATTTAGTTGAAACGTGTCTATAATAATATTTATAATAATGAAGATGAGAATAGTTCAAGTAAACTGAGTAAGTCAAAGTATACTGACAATTCTTTATTTCATACATACAAAATACTAAAATCATTAGTACAGTTTTTAACTAAATTTCAATTGCTTTCTATCGCAACTACTCAGACTACAAGCCTTCCATTATCAGTAAACAGCATGAATCGGAAATGTAGAATAAGCTCTTGGTGAGATGTGCATTCCATTTCCTTGGGAAGTCTAGTTATCCATAGCAGCTGCTTTGCCGGTTGAATTCCTACCATTTTCCGGCTGGCAGAAGATCAGATCTAATCATATAGTGTTACTCTTTATTTTTCTTCTCACAATTATTTGGCACAGCATTTTCCAGTTTTAATATATCGCAGAAAAACACAATTTACACATAGTTAGAGATAACAAATTAAAGCTAATTATATACAAGTATTAGAAAACATATATCTCTAACTACACAAAACAAACACAAATATACAAGAGTGCTGACCATTATCGACACGACTCTCGCTTGCCACAGATGTCGACATCTACAGCCATGTTTCCCTTATATAGGCTATAAGAGAAGCCGGGCAGAGAGAGAGAGAAACTTCACATGTGCATACACGCTAACCATAGAGGCTTCCAGAGAGCACGGCTGACTGCCCGTCTTAGACTGTGAAAACGATCTCCTGTGAATGCAACAAGCCCAAACCGATAGCCAACTAGCAGTCAGCTGGTTTAAGCAAACTTTTTTCACGTTCTCATTTCACACCTCATACACCATACATTCAAACGCTACACTATATGACTTACCAGAGAGATTTTCCTATCTTGTAAATTAAAATAAAACTTTGGTCATTTCTCCAAACTAGTGTCTAATTTGTTTCTTTACTCCAACCAACTTCGACCTTTGATCAAATATACAGGAGTTGTATTAGTAGTAGTAATATTATCTTCAATTTTTATTAGAAAAGCATTGTCAACCATCATTAGTTTTTGACTAGTATTTCTTTCATCTTCATTTTACTTGCTTTATTTATACTTGTAGTAATATTATCTTCAATTTTTATTAGAAAAGCATTGTCAACCATCATTAGTTTTTGACTAGTATTTCTTTCATCTTCATTTTACTTGCTTTATTTATACTTGTAGTAATATTATCTTCAATTTTTATTAGAAAAGCATTGTCAACCATCATTAGTTTTTGACTAGTATTTCTTTCATCTTCATTTTACTTGCTTTATTTATACTTGTAGTAATATTATCTTCAATTTTTATTAGAAAAGCATTGTCAACCATCATTAGTTTTTGACTAGTATTTCTTTCATCTTCATTTTACTTGCTTTATTTATACTTGTAGTAATATTATCTTCAATTTTTATTAGAAAAGCATTGTCAACCATCATTAGTTTTTGACTAGTATTTCTTTCATCTTCATTTTACTTGCTTTATTTATACTTGTAGTAATATTATCTTCAATTTTTATTAGAAAAGCATTGTCAACCATCATTAGTTTTTGACTAGTATTTCTTTCATCTTCATTTTACTTGCTTTATTTATACTTGTAGTAATATTATCTTCAATTTTTATTAGAAAAGCATTGTCAACCATCATTAGTTTTTGACTAGTATTTCTTTCATCTTCATTTTACTTGCTTTATTTATACTTGTAGTAATATTATCTGGAATTTTTATTAGAAAAGCATTGTCAACCATCATTAGTTTTTGACTAGTATTTCTTTCATCTTCATTTTACTTGCTTTATTTATACTTGTAGTAATATTATCTGGAATTTTTATTAGAAAAGCATTGTCAACCATCATTAGTTTTTGACTAGTATTTCTTTCATCTTCATTTTACTTGCTTTATTTATACTTGTAGTAATATTATCTGGAATTTTTATTAGAAAAGCATTGTCAACCATCATTAGTTTTTGACTAGTATTTCTTTCATCTTCATTTTACTTGCTTTATTTATACTTGTAGTAATATTATCTGGAATTTTTATTAGAAAAGCATTATCAACCATCATTAGTTTTTAACTAGTATTTCTTTCATCTTCATTTTACTTGCTTTATTTATACTTGTAGTAATATTATCTTCAATTTTTATTAGAAAAGCATTGTCAACCATCATTAGTTTTTGACTAGTATTTCTTTCATCTTCATTTTACTTGCTTTATTTATACTTGTAGTAATATTATCTGGAATTTTTATTAGAAAAGCATTGTCAACCATCATTAGTTTTTGACTAGTATTTCTTTCATCTTCATTTTACTTGCTTTATTTATACTTGTAGTAATATTATCTGGAATTTTTATTAGAAAAGCATTGTTAACCATCATTAGTTTTTGACTAGTATTTCTTTCATCTTCATTTTACTTGCTTTATTTATACTTGTAGTAATATTATCTTCAATTTTTATTAGAAAAGCATTGTCAACCATCATTAGTTTTTGACTAGTATTTCTTTCATCTTCATTTTACTTGCTTTATTTATACTTGTAGTAATATTATCTGGAATTTTTATTAGAAAAGCATTGTCAACCATCATTAGTTTTTGACTAGTATTTCTTTCATCTTCATTTTACTTGCTTTATTTATACTTGTAGTAATATTATCTGGAATTTTTATTAGAAAAGCATTATCAACCATCATTAGTTTTTAACTAGTATTTCTTTCATCTTCATTTTACTTGCTTTATTTATACTTGTAGTAATATTATCTTCAATTTTTATTAGAAAAGCATTGTCAACCATCATTAGTTTTTGACTAGTATTTCTTTCATCTTCATTTTACTTGCTTTATTTATACTTGTAGTAATATTATCTGGAATTTTTATTAGAAAAGCATTGTCAACCATCATTAGTTTTTGACTAGTATTTCTTTCATCTTCATTTTACTTGCTTTATTTATACTTGTAGTAATATTATCTGGAATTTTTATTAGAAAAGCATTGTCAACCATCATTAGTTTTTGACTAGTATTTCTTTCATCTTCATTTTACTTGCTTTATTTATACTTGTAGTAATATTATCTTGAATTTTTATTAGAAAATCATTATCAACCATCATTAGTTTTTAACTAGTATTTCTTTCATCTTCATTTTACTTGCTTTATTTATACTTGTAGTAATATTATCTTCAATTTTTATTAGAAAAGCATTATCAACCATCATTAGTTTTTAACTAGTATTTCTTTCATCTTCATTTTACTTGCTTTATTTATACTTGTAGTAATATTATCTTCAATTTTTATTAGAAAAGCATTGTCAACCATCATTAGTTTTTGACTAGTATTTCTTTCACCTTCATTTTACTTAGTTTTCATAATGAATGATGTGAACTGGAAATAAAGAGAAAGCTCTAAAGTGTTTCATTAATTTCAAATCTGTTTATTGTTGTTGACAGAGTCTGATTAGTTGAAATTAAAATATGATGAAAGAAATACTAAAAAAAAAAAAGAAGCCTAATCATAACAAAACAATTGAAATTGAGGTGTGTGAAATAGTATCCAATTGTGATAAGTTGGATCCAGGTCTGATCAGACCAGATTTGATTGGGGTATTGGGGTCTGATGTTGAAATACCATGAAAACCTGATGATCCCAGCTGTAAAACATCACTAACAAAATCTCCCTGCCCATCAGAAAGGCATATGCTGCAACTACTAAAATTTATTAAAAACTGTTATGTTTGCGTGAGTTCTGAGGACCGAGCAATGCATTTGTTGATTGGAAATAATTACCAAGTACGTTTTTAGGTTTACAGCATTTTATTAATTACTAGATAAACTGAGTTAATACTACTCTACAAACGAATTAGTGAAATATGGAGAGACGTTGCCACATGTGTATCGGTGTGGTCCGCCATCTTGGATCTCTCCGTATTGCCACACGTGACGTCTGACGTCACGATGTCCAAAGCAAGTGGGATAACTCTTACAATACTTTGGAGTTATCTCCCTTTATGTTTCCTTCCAACAAAAACGATGTAGCTTTCAACTTAAAATTAGAAAGGCAAACACACACAGATTCTGTCAAATAACAACAGCCGTAATTTTTAAGCTTTAAAGGCAAAAAGAGACACTTGAAAGATTATGACAATGAAAGAGTTATCAAGGGTTAAATACTGTATTGTTATTTGAGTTTGTATATAATAGTAGCAGAAAGTTTAACTGCCATGATACTAAGCTGTCAATAGCTGCTAGCAAGTAGGTGGCATAAGGTAAGGGTAAATTAAGTGGAAGATGAAAATACAGGTGAGGAACACAGATTCAATGTTGAGTTCACTGATACAGAGAATGGAATAAAATGATTAATGTCTTTGTTATCAAAAGTCAGGAAGCTTCTGGGAGAGTTTCTGCAAAATCACACTACAAAATGTTTTGATTGGATTAGTTGGTTGATTTTGTTTTGTGGCATATCAACCTTTTCTGTGTTATTTAATGCCGAAATCTAAATATCTTGAACGCAATATTATTCTTCCAACAATAGATATTTTATACATAATTTTATACTTTCAGGGTATTAGATTTGTTTTAGATATATAGTTTGTATTTGATAGGATGTATTGTTGGTCATTTTTTTTGTAATGTATTGCTGGTAATTTCACAAAAAATGTATTGTTGGTAATATATAAAGTACAGTGTGTGTGTTGGTATATGTCCAAGCAACTCCTCTGCTCCCACTGGTCAGATTTCAATGATTCATAGCCCATTCAAAAGCCCTAGAAAAGTTAGGTGCAGGGAACGATTTTCGTTGAGCTCAAATTCAGGGTTGTCAGATTATGCAAGGTTAAAAAATATATATTAATATTTTATACTAGCCATTATCATTGCTTTCATGGTTCAAGGGGAATAACTCTTATTTTCCTTTTGTATCCAAAATTGCAGCTGTGATATTTAATGCCAAAATCTACATAATATGAACATAATATTATGGATTCAACTAAATATATTATGAATGCAATTGTGATAAAATGTATTGTTGGTCATTTTTTTAATATAAAAATGTATTGCTGGTATTTTCATACATTCATAGTATTTTGTTTGGGGGTTCACTATTTTGCCCATAACTGGGACCCTAACATAAGATGCTACCAATTAACAATTTTGAGCAATTATCCATTACACCACCTGCACATCCAAGCTTACAGCATATGGTATTCCCAAGTAGTTACCCATTTAGGTACTGACCAAGCTCAATGTTGCTTAACTTCAGTGATCATATGGGAACCAGTGTTTCAACATAATGTGTCTTTAATCCCTTCCTCTACGTTGAAAAGATTCTAGGATAGATATCCATGACCTTCCCTTATACACAGAAAGTGTCCATATTATCTCATCCCAGAAAATAAGTACAAACAAATTGTTAAAAAAAAAAAAAAAAAATAAAAATAAAAATAAAAGACTAATTTTATGTGAGGATAAAATAAAAAAAAAATTGAACCTGTTAGGGGTGCTTACTTACTTCCCCTTACAAAGAAGGGTAACTCAAAATACAATGGAGTTACAGTCCTTGTCTGCTAGTTGGACCGCAGCACTTATGAATTCAACATGGTGACAAGCTGGCATGCATGGGTAACTCATGGTTTAAATCCAAACCAATCCTTGCTGTTGTCAGGCAGTAAATGAATAAAAGTTATTTTATTATGTTAAAATACACTTTTATTTTCATTTGTTTTTGTTCATACAACTTGGGATTTAACAGAACCTTTAGAATTTTTGATTTAACCTTTGGCTTCTTATTTTGCAGCATCTTGCCTGTAACTGTGCCGTGAGAGGAAGATAGCAATGTAGAGATTAAATGTAAAAGAATGTTTATTGATTACTAGGTAGGTGCGGAAGTGAATTTGTAGATGAGGAGGCACCTGTAATGTGTAACGTATCGGAATGCAGGTAGATATGCAGTGATAATTACCTGTAGTTTGGCTGCTAGAAATGACAGGTGAAGGGAAAGGAGCAAGACTCAAAGTATAAATCTTTCAAAGAGTCCTTTGGATCACTGACCTCGTTCTTTATGCTGCTTTTGTCATTACTACAATGTTTCAGCCAATTCATTCTAAGCCTTCTTCATATGTACAGCGTGGAGCATAAATGCTGTTACAAAATTTCAAATGAATTCTACTTCTTAATTTTTTATCATTACATTGTTGATTTATGGTTTGATACTCAACCAACAATGTAAACGATTTATATTTGAGACCAATCTCTCTTAAGCGTTAATCTTTGTGGTGGAGTAATATCCGACTGTATCTGTGATGTAACTTTGCTCTTTTCCAATCTCTCTTAAGCATAAACAAAAATGATTACAGTTTGCCAGCCACTGACACTGAGCAGACAAGGAAATGCTCTCATCCTTACCCCTATGGCATCGCGCTGGAAGTGCCTTCTCACAAAAATTGACTTTCCCAGACACCATAGGTCGGGACTCAGGGCTGGACATTGGCGATCTGGGGACAGTAATACAGGACCGAACAATGTAGAAAGGGATTGTCAATGGACTTTTAGGGAGGTCGAAAGATGATGATGATGATGATGATGATGATATCTATCTATCTATCTATCTTTATATCTACATCTATCTATCTATCTATATATCTACATCTATCTATCTATCTATCTATCTATCTATCTATCTATCTATCTATCTACCAAGCACACAGTGAAATCAAACTCATCCTTACTCCTATGGCATCCTTCTGGTAGAGTCTTCTCACAAAAATTGACTTTCCCAGACACCATAGCTCGGGACTCAGGGCTGGACATTGGCGATCTGGAGACAGCAATACAAGACTGGACAGTGTGGAAAGGAATTGTCAATGGAGTTCTGACCAACCATAGGGAGGTCGAGAGATGATGATGATGATATCTATCTATCTATATCAATATCTATCTACCGAGTGGACAGGGAAATCATCTCATCCTAACTTCTATAGCATCCTTCTGGAAGTGTCTTCTCACGAAAATTGATTTTCCCAGACACCATAGCTCAGGACTCAGGGGTGGACATTGGGGATCTGGAGACAGCAATACAGGACTGAACAGTATGGAAAGGGATTATCAATGGAGTTCCAAGCAACCATAGGGAGGTTGAAGGATGATGATGATGATGATGATGATGATGATGATGATACTATGTTTTTCAAATACTATGTATTTACTGGCAACAATGTCTATAGAAATCAAAAGAAATTATATTTCTTTTTTTTTTTTTTAAATCATTTCACCCCATGCAAAGTGGGAATGCCACAAGTATGTAGGAGGTTACAGAGAGTGATAGTGAGAGAAAAAACTGAGTATAGGGAGGATTGAGGAAAGGACAAAAGATGAACAGGATTCAGGAATATAAAAGATGGTCATTGGCATTGCACTTAAATTTTGAAGATTGTAGTTATCAGAGAAGCAAGAAACCAGAAGGGAGTTTCACAGGTGAAAAGTGCGAGAAAAGAAACTATTGGAGTAGAAGTGGCACTTGCATTTAGCTATATCAGCAGTAAACCTCTAGACAAATAGCAGGAGCACCAGACCAGATATGGCAGCTGTATTCAACACACAGGTGAAAGGTAGATTTGTAAATGTGCAAGATGGACTATGACGAGAAAAATTTTCTGGCATGAAACAGTGACCCAACTTTCCTTGCAGTAATTGCAGCTATTGATTCAATGTAGCCACTCCACTTCAAGTTGGTTGAAAACCTGAGGCCAAGAAGGTGCAGTGTGTTGCTCTCCAGGAGTCTAGCATCAGCCATACTGATGGCAGTCAGAATGTTTCTCTATGGTGGATAAATGAGAGCAGTTTTGTTTTGGAAGTATTAAAATTTACAAGCCATTTCCTGCCCCAGTTAACCACTGATTGGAGATCCTTTTCAAGTGCCAGGTTTAATTTGTCAGAAATGAGCAACATGAAAACTGACTGACTCCACCAAGATTTTTAAAGCTGAACAACAACTTGGAATCAATAGAATGTTTTTCAAAAGGACAATCGATTAATACAAGTGTTCTTCCATCAAAGATGGACTGAGGCCAGGACATCCTTGCATCTTCAGAACACCAAAACCTTAATGGGTTTTGGTGTTCTGGAGATATGAGTATGTGTATAAAAAATAATCAGGCATAATCCAAGAATGTCAATGATAAAATTAGCTAAGGAGGCTGGAACATGTGGAGTCTATGTTAAAATGATCTAGAGATATCACCCTTACATGATAACCAAGAAACAGATTCTTTCAGCAGCCACAATGAAGAAGAGGTTTCAACCAATTCATTCTGAGCTTTCTTCATATGTACAATCTATATGGAAGATCTTTTCTGTGATTTCACAAAGTTGGTATTATTGCAGGAGTTGTTCAGATAACTTCACTTCTTTGTTTCTTCTGTTGTTGCTACAGCCTACTTCGGTCGTACACATTTTATGGAAACAAATGTGTTTTCTTCTTTACAGGACTAGATGGAAATAAAGGAAATGGCTGATTCCCAATAACAAAATAAAAGCAAAGAATGTTTAGCTGCTTGAGTAACTCGTAGGATGATAATGACTCCTTTCAAAATTACAGAGAGCAGGAAAAGGGATCAGCTGAAACATTGTCATAATAATAAAAATAACACTCAATAATAATAAAAAAATGAGTTCAATAGTTTGAACAACTCTCAGAATGATAATGTTTATTCTCAAAATTATAAAATATTATGTTCATCCTAAGTATTTTTTAAACCTAAAAAGACTTGTTTGTCTCTCTACATGTATCAAAATGAGAGAAAAGATGCTGTTTACTTTTTCCATATAGATTACAAAATAAACTTTTTTTCTTTTCTTATGAATTATGCACTTGAAGAATAAACTGGTCAAAATGTTATGGATACAACAAAAAAAAAGCAGAAAGAATGAATTTGGTAGTTTGAACAACTTTGAATGACAATGTCTCTTCTCAAAATTACAGAAGATTGAAACATTGTCACAATAATAAAAAACAACACAATGAGTCCAATAGTTTGAGCAAACTTTGGAAAGGTAGTATCACTTGCTGAAATTACAGGAGGCCACAGAATGGCTTGCTCAGAATATTATAGCTATAAAAACAAAGAATGAGTTCAACAGTTTGAAAGTGTCTGAGAATGTTAACAATAAATCCTGAAATTATGACAGAGCCAATCTGTAGTTTCTACTGCAACTATGCTGAGCAGATATTAAGATTTCTGGGAGTGGGAGCTCACTCTTGTATAATCAATAGTTGAACAAGACCAGTACATTCAAACTCTTAGTCACGATAACTTGCTACTAGCACTACCATCAATGGCTTCCAAACAGTTTTGTCTACCCAATTTCATTCATAAGGCTTCTTATAGTTTTTCAATCACTTCCTAGTAGTTCCACACATTGGGATTTTTTTAATCATTTCACTCCAAGCAAGGCAATAAAGCCACTAAGACATGATGAATTATTGACTGTGAGAGAATATGAGAATAAGAAAAGAACATTATTACAGAGAGGAAACAATAAAAGAACAAGAATTACAATTTTTGACAATCAAAACTGATTGGAAAGCAAGAAGCCTGAACAGAGGCCCACAAGAGTGAAGTGTAATTGAAGAAACTGTTAGCATAGAACTTATAGTTACATCTAGCCATTTCAAATGTACCATGAAAATATTTATAGAAAAGACACAGTGAAGCTATGTTACAATAAGAAAGTGACTCCCAAGCTAATATTATCAAGAAGTCATCTTCCTGATAAATCAAGCATAGTGTTATTCAAACCCAGGTCTCATGGTCAGAAAGTGTATGTTCTAAACACTTGCCCATTAATATATATATGTGTGTGTGTGTGTGTGTGTGAGACATGTTTCACTGAATAATTTAAACAAGTTTTGTATACTTATTTTCAATTCAATCCTTTTATATTCACAGACAAGCTTTTTGTTGTTATTATTGTTATAGGAAGAGAGAAAGTTACCGTGTTGATACATATTGTTTAATCCAACTACTTTCAACATTAGCACAATGTCATCATCAGGGTGTTGTTTATTTCAAGACAGGGTTCATAATTTTCAAAGACAAAATTGCTGTGTTCATCTGAAAGTTAAACTTTTTTTACTTGTGAAGTGAAGAACACTGAGTTGAGTGCTGTGCAAATAGCTTGAGTAACACTTAAAGGAAGGTAAAGTTGTCAAGAGTTTTTCTTCAATTTAAAAAACAATAATAATTAAAAACTCTTAGTACAAACCTCAATATTTTAAACTATCTACTGTAAACATTTTAAAACATTTGTGCAGTATTCATAATTAATTTTACTAAGGTTTGGTTTCAATTTTTTAATATAGATAGCTTCAAGAATTTTTTATTCATGTTTAAAAAAAAAATTAAAAAAATTAGCATACTGAGATTCAAACCCAAGTCTCATGGTTAGAAAGTCAATGTTCTAGCCACTTGGCCATTATATATATATATATATATATATATATATATATATATATATATATATATATATAGTGTGACCTGGATATAAGAGAGATTTTATCTGGTCCCAAATTAGAGCCTGTGTTAATAAAACAAAATAGACGAGACCCGGATATAAGATACTTCTTCTCTGGTCCCAACAACTCTCTTATATCCGGGTTACACTGTATATCTATATTTCTGAGATGAGGTATTATGTACAGTATTTACATTAGTCGGACTATTGTCCTCATCTTTGTCGCCATATTTGTCACAACGTTTCGGCCGTTGTACGCTCCGGCCTTCTTCAGGTGGTTGGAATTTCGAACCGAACCCTTTATTTCGATCACTGGGGTAGACTGTTCTAGTTCCACTAGCCATGGACACATGGTACAGTGGATAAAGGCATTGGTTAGATCCAGTGACAGACCCAAAGAGTGTGAGTTCAATACCCGGTTCAGGCAGTGGAGAACTTTCAGAGGGAAAATTACCAGGAGATAACTGATAACTGACATCCATCAAACATGGCTCGTGGAACTACCCCAGTGATCAAAATAAAGGGTTCGGTTCGAAATTCCAACCACCTGAAGAAGGCCGGAGCGTACAACGGCCGAAACGTTGTGACAAATATGGCAACAAAGATGAGGACAATAGTCCGACTAATGTAAATACTGTACATAATACCTCATCTCAGAAATATAGACAGACTATGAATGGGTTTGATTAACTTTAAAGGGTTCATTTGCAGGTTAGCACCCACACTCTGTTTGCATTAATTGCTTTTGGTGATTGAGGTGGGTTTTTAATTTTGTTTGATTTTATTATTAAACCTTTTGTTTTTTTTTTAACAATAATTACATTTATGTGTTTTGGACATGCTTCATTCGATTCTGACTTGATAAAATCTACTACAGTGTAACCCGGATATAAGATAAACCCGGATATAAGAGAGATTTTATCTGGTCCCAAATTAGAGCCTGGGTTAATGTATATATAAATGACCAAACCCGGATATAAGAGACTTCTTTTCCGGTCCCGACAACTCTCTTATATCCGGGTTACACTGTATATATATATATATATCAGGCACTTTCCAGTAGTGTTGCATGCTGAGGACATCAAGAAATCTTTGTAATAAATCAACATAGTGTCGTTCAAACCCGGGTTTCATGGTCAGAATACTAAAACATGTCCATATTTTTATCTATTGCACAGGTAAGTTGAACAGTTCATATTTAATGTAAACTCAGTCTGTTGAGAAGCATTCTAGAAAATAACATCACTAACTCTCACCAAGTTCCGCATTACCTTTGTTAAATCATGCTTGAGGCACGGTTCTATGCACATGTATTGTACAGAATTCATTGGCAGTAATCAACAAAACAAAACAGGTGCAATGTGTAGAAAACATAAGCGCATATCATCTTTCTCCATTCATAACTCAACAGCCTTACCTGTATCAGAAGTGTTACTTTACTAAGGTTTCCCTTTCATTTTCTTGCAATGAGTAGTCTATATCTAGAAGAGTTGTAATCATGCCTTGAGTTGTAGAATTGGCCATGACAGCTGTTCAGGGTTAGTAGGCGTGAGGCTTGCTGATCTACGACAGTTAACAGTGCCTGCTGACTACGTTGCATCAGAAAGGAATGAATGAATACATGTTAGTGCTAAGCACTTGTACTTATCCATCATCGCTACTGCCATCTTTCGTTTATATATAATTAGTACAACTCACCAGGGTCACCTGGGTTTTTATTTAAAGAGACAACTGCACTTTTGAAACAAGCTAGCATTTTTAGAAGAGATATCTAAAGAGTATCTGTCTGTATTTCTGACATGAGGTATTGTAACTATTTATGCTATTTACATTGTTTGGACTGTTGTCCTCATCTTTATTGTCATATCCACAACGTTTCGGCCATTTTATGCCCCAGCCTTCTTCAGGATCTGTCTGTATTTCTGAGACGAGGTACTGTAACTATTTACACTATTTACATTGTTCGGACTGTTGATCTCATCTTTATTGTCATATTCAAGACGTTTTAGCTGTCTATATGCTCCAGCCTTCTTCAGGTGATATACTTCGGAATTATGAACCAAATACTTTATTTTGTCCACTGGAGTAGATTATTCTAGTTCCACATGCCATGCCTCTTCTGGATATCTCAGTATCAGTTACTTCCACTTAACTCCCTAAGATTTTATTCACCTCTGCTGTGGCCAGGTATTGAACTCACAACTCTTTGGGTCAAGTCACTGGATTACTTTAACCAACACTTTTATCCCAGTGAACAAAGTGTTGGTTAAAGTGTTGGTTAAAGTCAATAACGGAATGATTTAAAAAAAAAAAAATCCTATGTATAGTGTCACCCTTTATTTCTTGCATAAAAAATTGATTTGGTTTGTTTTACAGTATATCAACCTCAATGGGTTATTTAATACCAACAAGATTTTTATTGCTGGTAATATTTTTTTTCAAAAAATGTATTGCTGGTAATATTGTTTTTTTTTAAATGTACTGCTGGTAATAATTTTTCCAAAAAAGTATTGCTGGTATTAAAACCTATTTTTATACTTTCATAGTGTTTTGACCCCAGTTTGGGGGTTAACTATTTACCCATAGCTGGGACCCTAACAGGTTCTACCACCCAATGTCAGGGTGGACCTGGGAACACCAGCAATTAAGAGGTGGCTCCACTCTCCTCAAAACCTCCTGATCAGAGGCCTTGCTGATGGATGCAGTTTATCGTCTTACCCAGGATGTGGATGAAGTTTATCGTCATACCTAGGATGGTAAAAAATTGATCATAAAAACTTGCACTATAATCAAGTATATAAACTAATATTGTCACTGTCTATTGGGCACTTTTTAAGTAAAACTTCTGCATGCTTTAAAATACATTAAAATTTAGTCATTTTTACACATTTTGATAGGTGCCATTGAGTGTCTTTAATCTATTCATTTTTTTTATATTATACCTATTAACATGAGACAAATATTAGTGGACAATATCAAAATACTCCATAGCACCCAATGCAAGGAAAGACTCAAAACTCTAGAAGCAGTTATTATACAAAATAAACAGCCCATGTTAAATAAAATACCATTCACCACAGGAGATGGTATCCTGAAGTGCATATGATATAATCGATGTGCACACATATTCTATTAGTATTTAAAAATAAAAAATAAAAATAAATTACATTTTTTTTTGTGTGGTCATTCCCAGGAGCCATTACTCATGACATCATGCTAGATCATTTCCATCATCCAGCTTCCTAAAGAATTCCAGGATGAAGACAAAGGACTTCTAACTACCACACAGTTCTTGATAATGACTACAAAAGCCAAAATTACTTGAATCAAAATAATAAAAAAATGAAGTTTGGACAGTTTATCCACAAATTTGAGCACAATACACATCCAAAAATTGTAAAAATATAAAAAAAATTAATCAGACAGACCTTGTCAGTTCTTTTTAATCAAAATTTATATATATATATATATATATATATATATATATATATATATATTTGAATTGGACAAAGTCCGACAATTTATTTAAAGACATTTATAAAAAGAACGTTAAACATATCATAAATGTCTTTAAATATGTATATATATATATATATATATATATATAGTCAAACCTAATGAGCCAGACACACCTACCAAGGTTTCACTTAGGCAGATCGTCGTTTGGCTGTTGTTAAATCAAGAGTTCGAAGGTTTTTCGACACGAGTATAGTTACCTACATTTATTATATATATATATATATATATATATATATATATATATATATATATATATATATATATATATATATAGCCAGTCATTCTGAGTTGTATAAGTGTTATGTGGGAAAGATTTTAATAAATTGTTCTCAGCATGAACTGGACACAACTTGTTTCCTGCATATTTGTATCTGGATTATACATTAACAAAGAAACTTTTGTTTGCTAGAGCTCTCAGCCCTTTCTTTCATGATGTGCACACTCAAAACAACTTCAATTTGACTGCTATGAAATAATCTCAACAAAACAAAACTGACTGTTTGAAAAAAAAACTCTACAAATTGAGTTCTGCTAAACAACAATAATGATCTACTAAATCAAGTACACTCGAGTGTTTGATGCCACTCAACTGCTAACCAGTTATACACCTGGCTCTTCAAACAGTTTTCACTGACATGAAGTGGAAGGTTTATATTGAATCAATGGCTGCTAAGAAAGTTGGCTCACTGTGTCATGCTAGACAATTTTTCTCATTAGAATCTATTTTTATACATTTGTAAATTTATCATTCCTCTATGCATTGAATATTGTTGCCTCATCTTGTCTAATGCTTCTGTTATGTATTTAGGAATTCTTGATAAAATCCAAAGAAAAATCTGTAATATTATTGGTACTGACCTGGCATCTCAGCATAACATTTTTCCACCACTGTAATGTAGCTTCCCTGAGATTTTTTTATAAATATTTTCATAGTAATTGTTCTGATGAGCTTTCTTCTTTGGTACCTAGATTTTATTAATTTAAGCATGCTACTAGATTGGCAGCAAGGTCTCATCAATGAAATGACTAGATGTAACAATAAATTCTATGATAACAATTTCTTCTCTTGCACTTCTCATTTGCAGAACTCTCTTCAGATTTCTTCTTTTTTGGCATTAAAAACACATTTTTTGGAAATTCTTGCAAAAAATCAAGCAATTGTCCAATTTTAATGAAATTTTCAGGACTTATTCACAAATTAATTTCTTTTTAGAAAATCTAGGTTGGTTTGTTTTACAGCATATCAACCTCAATGGGTTATTTACTGCCAACAAGATTTTCATTGCTGGTAATATTTCGCTTTGTCAGAAATCTATTTCTGGTAATTATATTTTTTTTCAAAAATGTGTTGCTGGTAATAATTTTTTTTTCAAAAAATCTACTGCTGGTAATATTTTTTCCTCAAAAATGTATAGCTGGTAATATTTTTTTTTCAAAAATA
The DNA here is from genome assembly GCA_964036315.1 of Acanthosepion esculentum. Taxonomy (NCBI): domain Eukaryota; kingdom Metazoa; phylum Mollusca; class Cephalopoda; order Sepiida; family Sepiidae; genus Acanthosepion; species Acanthosepion esculentum. The sequence continues at coordinate 36,039,447 of OZ038518.1, forward strand.
TATTGCTGGTAATGTTTTTTGTTTTCTTCAAAAATTTATTGCTGGAAATAATTTTTTTACAAAGTATTTTTACAGTTTCATTGTGTTTTTACCCCAGTTTCAGGGTTAACTATTTCTCCATAGCTGGGGCTTTAACAAGGCAGAATCTGGGAACACCAGCAATTAAGAGGTGGTTCTACGCTCCTTAAAACCTACTGATCAGAGGCCTTGCTGTTGGACATAGTTTATCGTCTTACCCAGGATGTGGATGTAGTTTATCATCATACCCATCTAGGAAAAAAATTACAAAATTTATGTTATACCCACTTAATTTTATGAAATTTTGAAAACTTAAAATTCCAACCTCTTTATATTTATATTAGTTAAAAGCATGACTCATTGGAGAATTTAAATTATTAATTTGTTTTTGTCAAACAGAAACAACATTTACCAAAAATCTGCTCTGAATCATAAAATAAAATATGCAATAAAACTATTACATTATTAGAAAAGCTTTTAATTGCTTTTATAAATAAGATATATTAAGGACACTATTGTCTTAAACAAAAAAATTGTTTTCGATGAAGAATGAATTTTTACAAGAATTGTTTTCATTTTAATTAAAAAAATTTATTAAGTTTTAAATCTTTTAAAATTCTGTATTAATTTCAGCCTTTTAGATGATGTTATTGTTAAGTAAAAACTATATTTACTAATCATAAATGATATAGTTTAATACAAATCATCAAATAACAATATTTTTAAAAGAATTCAACATTCTTTTTGTACGTGTATAAATGTGCTGATTTTTATAAATATGGGTGACTATACATGATACTAATCGGAAAATAAACATGATAACTATAGTAAATTTAAAGCCAAAATTTCTAAAATTCAATAAACATTAGATTACAGAGAATATTTTCCTCAATTTTTAAGATTACTGAGTACTTAAAAATTATATAAAAAAGGCTCTTATATCATTTTCTTCAATTATCTTTTACAAATAATGTTTCTGTAGAACAACATTAGATCTGCCATCAGCATGTCACTATGTTAACACATTTACTGACAGGTTAAAATATCTTAAACTTAAAGTATATAATATTTACTTCAAATCACATTAATTATACTTTAAATCACCTAATATTCCTAAAATTAAGTTTTAAAAAGTATATTTTATTTTTGGAATTTCTTTTTAATAAAGAGAAGTACATTGCAATGAAAGAAGACTAAAAAAGGTTGCTCATCAGCTTTTTTAGCAAAAAAAATTTTTCAGTCAATTTTAAATTAGTTTTGAAATACAGCAAAATATTTTGCTTATTGGAAATATTAAATTTAATCTATTAGCTTGAAATTAAAACTAAAATAAAAGCTTCAAGAAAGATTTTTAAAAATTCATTTTAAACCAAAGGTCTAACATTTTTTTGTGGGGGTCCCTAATATATATTTAAATATGTAAATTATTTTCAAATAGAGTGTACTGTAAAAAAAACAAAATGAATAAAAAGAGACAAGAGGAAAAACTATTCTTAGCCAACACATTTTGTCCTTGGAGAGACTTTATCAAGGCAATGTAGGATTTATTTTTGTTGTACGTGTTTATATACAAGAGCAAAGATGTCATTGGCTTGTCAAGGCTTTTAAATTTGAGAACATTCATGAATGTTTATCGGGGGGACACAAAGTATGTGGGGGACACAAAGTGTCATAAATCACAGTCTAGCAAAGTAAGTAATATTCAAGAATTTTTTTTAAATGAATACAGATTAAATTGATTAGATTGTTATGATATGAGATGAGTGCATGTGTTGTACATATTCAAAAACATAAGATAATGAATTTAACCACATTATTTTAATTTTTCGACATATTTGTGGTTGTTTATGTTGGCTTGGAAAAGTAGTAATTCTTTCAGGTAAGGTGAGGTGGGGGGAAAACTGGGGTGCAAATTTATATTCTGATAAGATTCAGTGGCAGCGCTCTTGAGAATTTTCCTTCTGAGTAAATTACTTTTAGTTTTGATGAGTGTGGCATCTTTTAGATCAAAATTTTGGTCAAATTTATTTCTGTGTATGACTAGTGCATTTGATAAATTATAATGCATAAAGTCCTTTTTGTGTTCATAGAAACATTTTTTTTAAAATTTCTGCATGTTTCACCAATGTATTGTGAAGAACAGTTTTGGCAATTTATCTTGTATATGCCTGCTTCTGAATTACTACTGTTATGGGTGTTTTTAGTTCTGATATCCATAATGGTTTTGGAAGAGGTTGTGACTATTTCGATGTTTAGATGGGATAAGTTGTTTTGGATAGTGGATGTTATGGAGTTGGTAGGTAGTACTATGTATATGTTTTTGTTTAGTTCATTGTTGTAGATAATATTGTTGTTATATCAACCACCTGATAAACATTCATGAATGCTTTCAAATTTAAAAGCCTTGATGACATCCTCACTTTTGTATATAAACATGTGCAACAAAATAAATCTTACACTGCCTTGATAAAGTCACCCTGAAGACAAAACACATTGAAAAGAATAGTTTTTCCTCTTGTCTCTTTTTATTCATCTGTGTGTGCATGTATATGTGTGTGTATATATATATATATATATATATATATATACAAAGAAATATAGTCTCAGGGTGTGCTATATTTATGAGATAAAGTGCTCAATATCAGAGATAGAGCGTGTGTAAATATAAAAGTGAACACTGAGAGGCGACAGTCTGTTTCATGCTAGACGCAATCATCAGGTGACCTGACGATTGCGTCTAGCATGAAACAGTCTGTCGCCTCTAAGTGTTCACTTATATATATATATATATATATATATATATATATATATATATATATATATATATATATATTATGAAATAAATTTATCAAATTATGACTGTCTCTATGCTTTGTAGAATTACATACATAAATTGGAATTGATGACATTTACCATCATGTCACCTGAAAAGTGAATCTAAAAAACAGTTATAAGTGACCAAATTTAATTTATTTATTATTAATAATTCACTATCTCTTGATATTAAGCATTATAATTACAAAGACAGCCTACATTAAAAGCATTATCTTACAGAATTACCCTTGCTGACTGTTTTTTGCTGAAATACAATCTTCATTATTAAATGCAAAGACTCCTTGATGGATATAGTTTTGTTATGATGATTTTGAAAAAGAATCATTTTTTATTACATTAAAGCAATAAAAAAAAGTAATTGCTTTTTAGATGTGGGTGTTACATGTCCCCCTAAGCTGACCTGAAACATTAGATGGCAAGGATTTTTCTTATCCAAGATACATTTCCATATCCCCACATATCTCATCCCACTCTGTTTAGACTCTTATTACTTAGCACTGAGATTGTATTTAATCTGAAGCTTTAAACTCTTAAAGGCTTCAGAAATGAAACATTGGTTTTGAAAGAAGGCACTCAGGTGCTCATGAATGAATATATCATTTGCATTCTGAAAAGCACACACCATTAAATTAACTCCCACAGAGTCATTTGCCACTGGGGAATATTCCAAGGAATCAAAGATAAAAATGGCAAATCAAAACGGCAACACAAAGGCAAAAAATGAAATGAATAAAAATCTTAAATCCACTATAAAAAATTTGAAAACCTTACCAGTCTTAATATTTTATTATTAACTACTTGCTTAAGTAACCCTTTGATATCACAGGTAGGATTTACTAACCAAATATCTTAAAGCTGCCATTATTCTAATGATAACATTTTTCATAACATAGACAAGGATATATAAAAATTCATAATTCCTCTTCCCCCATTCTTCTTGCCATTAGACTCCCCCTCCGGAGAATTGGGACACAGACTCACCAAGGTAGGTGTTGCCACTATGGTTTCTATAGAAGTAGATTTTTATAGTATGGAGTTGACAGCTCTTGTTCAACCAGTTTTGAATTCAGAGTTGTCCTTGTAGATTGGATGCCAATCAAGACTAGAGAACTCAGTTCACTCTGCTAGCTGGGTATAGAAGAGATGCATTCATGCCTTTCCCAAGGGTATTTATGAGAAAATGAATGCAATGAGATCAGAGAGAATTTTAACTCCCCTTCCTGCACCAATAACTATGAGCATATCTGTCCTATTTACATCTCTATGATACCACAGGAAGGATTTAGTGATTAGATATATATTTTTTATTTTAATCATTTTACCCCAAACAAGGCAATAATGCCACTAAGACACAAGGAGTTACTGTGAGTGGAAGAGGATGAGAAAACTTTTATTTAAAACTTTAATAATAACATAATTCAAGAAGTCAAAAGATGGCAATTGGCATTACATTTCAATTTTTGAAGATTGTAGTTGGCAGGGAAGCAAAAAATCAGAAGGGTGAGAAGTGCAAGGAAAGAAACTATTAGAATAGAATATGGCAAATTCTATTGTAAAAAGAAATGAAACAATAATTATTGTTATATTTTATCACTAACTGCATTCAACCTTTTTTAATCATTACAACCGAAACAAGGCAACAGAGCTACTAACAAACTGAGTATGAAAAAATATATGGACAACATTAAGAAGCAAGAACAATAAAAGGACAAAACTTAAGAAAAAAAAAGATAACAATTGATATTGCATTTTAATTTTTGAACATCAAAGTTGACTGGGATGCAAGAAGCTGGAAGAGAGTTCCACAAGTGAGAAGTATGGGAAAAGAAACTGTTAGCATAGAACTTCCCTTATGTATAAGAAAAGGCAAGATAACAGGAAACAAGCAGCTAATTCTAGACTTGAAGACGTCAAGATTTAATTAGCAAATAAAACTTTAGAATTCAGGCGGAGACGTTAAGAATACATAGTTGAAGTAGACTTTAGAACGAATTGGGAACCCAATTCCAGACAGGAAACAAGGGATGAACCTCTACTCCTGCTCAAAAGACTGTGGTGGAGTAAGAACCTGATAATATAAGAGTTATTATTTCTGTTGAAATCATTATTTTGTTGTTATTTCCATAGTAGATGTTCATATGAGCTCCATTCTTTAATTTCAGCAGTTCATACCTTTACAACAAGGACCTGTCATGCTACTTCCAAGGAGTTGTGATATCCCCATTTCTACCATATTTCAATTGTAATTATTTATTCTTCAAATCTATCCTCCTTATCCTCATAATACTCACTTCCTATCACATACACTTATCAAACTTTTTAACACTCTACCTTGAGTAGTTCTCAAGCCTTGTTAACTAGTCTATATATAAAAATCTGTAAATTCTGTTAGTTCATCCATCTGTACATCTATTTGTTACACCCTCTAAAAATATCCATATATTGACCGATCAAAACAAAATTTTCGAGAGAAGTGCAAACAGGTAAGTGGGTACAAAGTACAGTTGCTTTTACTAGGGTGCGTAGCTTAGTACAATAAATTTCATTAATTTTTTTGGAAAAATTAAGTTTTATTATTTAACATACAAAATACACTATTTTAAAAACAATTTAATAATTAAAATATCAAATACTTATTTAATAAAAATGCAATATTGTTTTTTGCATATTTTTCTTTAAGTTTTTATATATACAAGAATCCAGTTTCCAGTTCACCCTGTGTTTGTGAGCACTATAAACAAATCACAAGGCGAAATGCTTCAAAAAGTTGAAATTTGGCACCAGAAAGAAATTTTTACACATGGCCAGTTGTATGTTGCATGCTCAAGAGTAAGAAATCATAAGAATTTATTCTTCACTGTTAAAAAATAAAAGAAGAAATTTTCTTAAAAAATATTGTTTACCATGAACTCCTATAGAATTAAAGAAATTATTAAACTGCGAAGTAGGGTTTTTTTCTGAAAGTATTTTCCAAACAAATCAGCTTATTCAAATTTCATTGATTGTTCTGTAAACCTGATGAAACAGAGTTTGCAAATCTTGAAAAAAAATGTTAGTACTAACTTTAACAATACTAAATACTGTGAGGATATCAACACACTTCAACACATCACAAAAAATTCTAGTATAAAAAATATCTATTTTTACATTATATAAATAAAATGTGTGTATGACTAGATCTCTGTGGATAGCCATGGGAGAACAGTTGTTATTTCTGTTAAGACTACTGATGTCATCCCCCAAAGGCCCAAAATGTATCATTTTGGACATAGGGGACAAACAAGGTTCAAAGGGTCAATATTTTGTTGGAAACATCTAAGTAAAAGTATTAATTCTTACACCTTTGTTCTGCTTTGAAGCATAGTGTGACTGAATAGATATATTTGTATTTTCATGTAAAGGAGAGAAAACCAGATTAAATTATAAATAAAGACCGGAGGACAGATAAAGAGATTAAAAAAGAAGAAAGCGTGTAAGATGAAATAACACTTTTTTTTTATCTAGATGGAAAGGGTTTATTAGTATAGGAAGCACGTGCCAGTGATGAAAATCCCAGGGGTGTGTGCTTTGTGAGAATGAATTAGACTTATTAAGTAGACCTTATCACTTAATGTGGCAGCATAAGGCTTATTAAAAGTCCTAATTCTTGGCACAAAAACACCTCCTATTTATGTAGAAACTTCTTGTTTTAAAAGACAAAATTTGCACTAACTTAGATTTCATTTTTTGAATTTCTCTGATTTTTTTTAATACCAAGAAAACTAAAGAGGATATCTTAATTTCCAAAGATATAAAACGGTCTTGAAAAAAAGAGATTTATTCTTTTAAAATTCATGTACTATTCATTCTATAAACTTGCAGTAATATTATCTGGAAATTTTATTTGATGAATTATTGTCAACCATTATTAATTTTGACTAGTATTTCTTTCATCTTCATTTTAATTGATTTATTTACACTTGCAGTAATATTATCTTGAATTTTTATGAGATGAAGCATTGTCAATCATTATTAATTTTTGACTAGTATTTCTTTCATCTTCATTTGAATTGCTTTATTTACACTTGCGGTAATATTATCTTGAATTTTTATGAGATGAAGCATTGTCAATCATTATTAATTTTTGACTAGTATTTCTTTCATCTTCATTTGAATTGCTTTATTTACACTTGCAGTAATATTATCTTGAATTTTTATGAGATGAAGCATTGTCATTTATTATTAATTTTTGACTAGTATTTCTTTCATCTTAATTTCACTTACTTCTTATGCCACTTTCTATGTTGTCATTCTAAAATCATTACTTTTTCCACATGCACTATAATTAAAAGTACTTGATGCTATAAAATAAAAACTTCACAAAAAGAAAAAGGCTCAAAATATATCACCCAAATCCTTATATACTGATTTATATGGTATGTTAATGCTTATATATATATATACTATATATTAGCAGTAATTGTATCTAACTTATTCAATTTTTCTTGTGTTCATACAAGTGTTTTCCTTTCTGGAGATAAAATGTGTAGAATGTTCTATATATCCAAGTGCTTTCAACTATTCTATTAGCCATTATCAAGAATACTTTTAATTCCAGTTGAATCCATTACATTCACTTACGTGCTAATACCCTTTGGAAAGGTATGAATCCCATTATTCCCCCAGCTATGAGTAAATAGCAAGACAGACTTGGTTCTATAGCCTTGAATGACAACTGAACTACTGCAGAAAGAAATGGCAATCTACTGCAGGAAAAATTCTGCCACATCAGTCATGTATCAAAAGATACATAATTGCCTAAGCATGTATCATGCATGGCACATAACTGACTGACATGTCCTTAAGGAACTGCATTCAGGATCAAAACATGAATAATTATATTGGACATACCACTACATGCCTATCAAGAAAACTCACACTGCATCTCTATAATCATAGCTCAATTAGGAACCATCTAAACACACACAAAAACGTACCAAACTCCATCCACAATATATTCATAGAAAATACAACTCATCTACATGTGAAAAAAGGGTAAAAATAATAGAAACATTAATAATAAAAAAGAAAAAAACAGACACTCAATAATATCAACTATGAACATGGCCACGATGTGCTGACCATGTTTGGAAAATGAAAAAAAAATATTCCAATCATTATAGATATCAATATATAAAAATAGACATAAAATAAAAAAAACATCCTTAATAATGTCTAATAATAATGTCTAATAATAATAGCTGAAATGCAACCTCAATCGCAAACTTCGGATTTCCTGTTCTTTTATTGTCTTTTTACCTCACTCACATCTCATTCTTTTCCACTCTCAGTAATCCCTTGCGTCTTAGTGGCAATATCACCTTGCTTGAGGTGAAATGAATCTCATCTCCAAGCAACATTTGACAGGTTGTACTGGGTTACATCGTACCAGCAGTAAGGAATAATCCCTGACCTGACCTATAGAATTACAACTGCCAGCTATTTATCCTTAGCTGGGAGAAGTGGATACATGACTTTCCCAAGGGCAATGGTGCGGAATGGAATGCAAACTACCTCGAGCAGGGTTTGAACTCGGCTTGCTGATTGCTTTCTCACATCCCCAAAAGTAATAATTTCTTAAAAACAAGGATTTGTTGCTTTTTGCTTTTTTTTTTTTTAATAAAGTCACCCCCCACCGAATGTGTGACCTCTATATTTCTTCCTAGTAGTTACACGCCATGTGTATCCACATGTTGAGATAGGCAGGCGGACAGCTATTTATTTAAGCGTGTAGGAACAAGCCACAAAAGGAAACAATGGCAACTGTTGCAGAGATAGAAACACTAATTAAAACATGCTTAAGAAACGTTACAGGAAATAACAACAAAGAAAGGAATTTGAAAAAGAAATCAATGATGATACACTATCCACTTTTATTTTCTACCGTTTCCCTCCAGATACATACAATAAGGAGACAAAAGATTCTAATCCCGATATTTGCTTGTCTTCAATGCTCCAAAAATCCCACTTTAAAATTGCAACAAATGAAACTTCTGAATAAGAAATCCATCAAGGGTTTGTTTTTAGTTTTTGCTCAGCAGAAAACAGAATATTTTCTTTACAACTATGAGCAGAGAATCCTTTATAAAAGTATCAATATTTTGTGCTAACGGATCTCTCTTCACAAGATGTCCATATCTTATCTTGTTCTTTTTAGCACTGCTAACAAACAAAATGAGATATCCCTAGACATTGACAAGAGAACAAGAACAATCTACTGATTATGTAAAGGGTTCCGATCAACAAAAAGTCCAGAAGAAATTAATTAGTCCACAGATGTCAGAAGCATAGACTCTCCATACATCAGAAGTTAAAGTGAAAAAGAGAAATTTTAACCAACTTATATTTGGTTTCATTAAGCAAATGCAAATTAGAAAGAAGGCAGACAAGCCTGCAATGGTTTCTAGAATTTTCAGTCTTTCCTTGTGATGTAACATAGAAAAGTTTACTGAATGAGAAATAACCAAAACGGAGGTTGGAAATGAAATGGTAAGCTTTATAACATCAACAAAATACAATACTCGCCAGTGACATGAGGTAGGTAAACCACTGCTAATGGTGAACTAGTTAGACAGCATATTACCCCCACTTATAATAGTGTCCAGAGTATTCATGAGGATTGTCTCCCTTCCTTCCAACTTGCATATGCCCATTAGTGTTTATAGGTATGGTATATAACACCTTACAGTAAGTGTATGGAGTATTTTGGTACTATCTATGTTGATAGTTACATTTTGGTTGTGTGTAAAGTGATGATTAATATATGCATATATTGCACTACGTTTTGACAAGTGACAAGTCAATCTACAAGACAGTGTAATTCATGTGCAGCTAATGTAAGACATTAATGTTGTTTTTTGATTATTTATATTCAAGAATCAATCTCCCAAAGGACATGAGAATTCCTAAACAACATTGTTTTTTAAGGTTCTGAGTTATTGGTAATAATTAGGTGAGATGTTTTTAACTTTTTATAGTAAAATGATCAACATAAAGTCCAACAGAAAATAATTACAGTTTACAGAAGTTGTAGTGGCATAGACTCTCCAGATATCAGAAGTTAAAGTAGCAAAGGTTCCCCCAGGCATCAAAAGTTAAAGTGAGAAAGAGAAATTTTAAACAGCTTATATTTGGTTCATTGGGCAAATGCAAGTTGGAAGGAAGGGAGACAAGCCTGCTACTACTGCTGCTTGGAACCATCAATTAAGTTTGGGGGGGGGAGGAAATAACTGAATTTGTTGACAATATGAATATTCAAATTGATTGGCAATCATCCAATGTTTTGCCAACCATTCCATAAAACACAATTTGCTGACATTGCCAATATTTTCAGAAAAATTGTAGATTTCTCTATCTATTAACTGTAAATGCTTGCAGACTGATGTAAATTCCAGTTGAAATTAATTAGTCCACAGAAGTTATAATGAGAAAGAGAAATTTTAACCAGCATATATTTGGTTCAATAGGCATATGCAAGTTGGAAGGGAGACAAGCCTGCTGCTGCTGCTGCTGCTTAGAAACTTCTATTAAGTTTGGGAAGGGAAAACTGAATTAGTTAACAGGTTCAATTTGAAATTCCCTGAAGGTTATGTGGATCAACAGACTGGAAGAAGGATAGAGGGCGTAATGGCTAAAACATTAGGATACTAACAAAGATACGGAGATCAGCCAGACTATTAAGTAGAGAAAAAAATAGAAGTTGTGGAGAGCCATGAACATCCACATCTTGAAGGGACATGGTACATAAAAAAAAGAATGGACAGCATAAAAATATTTTTTTAAAATCACACTTACAAAAGGAAAGAGTAGCCATGCTACAAGTGATTGGTTTTTCTTTTTATGTACTTTGTCCTTTCTGGACGTAAGCAATCATGGCTCTCCTCAAGTTCCTTCCCTCTGCTTCCTCCCCCAGACCATATTCTGTCATCCACTTGCTTAAGCTCACCAGTTGTGTCACATGTTGTTTTCCCTTGTCTCTCTTTCCCTCTATTTGACCTGTGAGTATCAGATTCTCCAGGACTTCCTTCCTCATTGTGTATCCCAGAAACTTCAGCTGCCTCTTTCTAATGTTAAGTATAAGCCTCCTCCTTGTTTGCATCCTTCTCCTTTCATTAAATTTTTTAAAAGTTCTTCAAAGACATTGGAGAAAAGCTTCAGCAAAAATATAAAAGAGAAGTTATACCAATGAAAACTTCAGTTTTGCATAAAAAAACTTTAAAATCTATATAAATTAAGAGTTTGTAAAATGAACAAATTAAACAGATTCAAAATATAATGGACATGTTGTTAGAACATTTATATACTTGTAGCTATATATGGTGTGTGGCATGCTTGGTATCACAGGAGAGGAAAACAGAAAGAGAGATGGACATAGAGAGTAAAACAAAGAGAGGTAAAGAGCAACAAAAAGAGAGTGTGACACAGAAGGATTGGAAGGGGAAGGATGATCTCAGCTAAAGGTAGTTGTTTGTGTTAAATCATGTTTTGTGACCTAAGGATCTGTTGAGGACAAATTAGTCCCTGAACTGCAAGTGACCATTCAAAATTAAAATCTTGCATTTTTTTAATTTTAAATTTTACCTTAAATATTCTATTCATTAACCAATTTCAAACCAAATAAAAAGTCTTTTTAATTGAAAATTATTAAGATACAATATCTGTAATAAGTAGATACCAACTTAAAATTTCATCAACTTATTTATAGAAAAAGATAAAATTTACACAGCATTTAAAACAAACTAGAAAGACGCACGAAAATATATGATATGATTTTTTTCTGATGAATTATAATTCTTAATTTAATGATTAAATAAGCTTGTGTGAATTTTACGACTATAAGATACCAGTATTTTGTACCTATTGTATTGTTAAATAATTATGGTTAACAACTTTAACAAAATATTGTAATAATAGTCATAAGTATGAATTCAGTCATTATTTAAAGTGTTGTATAACGTACCTATGAGCACTAATGGGTATGTCCCAATCTTTATAAATACGTTGGACACTATTGTAAGTGGGGATAATATGCTGTCTAAGAAGTCCACCAATAGCAGTCCACCAATAGCAGTGCCACTGGTGAGTATTTTGTTGATGTTATAAAGATTACCATTTCATTTCCAAACTCCATTTTGGTTATTCATCATTGAGTAACCTTTTCTAGGTTACAACATAAAGTAAGAGGGTAAAAATGAAAACTTTGGTTTGTTTCTTTAACGGCATATCAACTCCTTATGGGTCATTTAATGCCGAAATTTTATTTTCTTGTAAGGTTTGGTAATTTTATTTATTCCAAAAAATGTATTGCTGGTAATTATTTGTAATATATTTTTATATTTTCATGTTTTGACCCCAGTTTGGAGCATTCACTATTTGCCCATAGCTGGGATCTTATAAGGTGCTACCACCCCAGGTGAGGGTGGACCTGAGGACAGCAGCAACTGAAGTGGTTTCATGCTCCTCAAAACCTCCTGATCAGCAGCCTTGCTGCCAAATGTAGTTTATTGTCATACCTAGGATGAAAAGATTTGAAATTCGCAAGTTTTTTCCATTTCACAGGAGTAAACATTAAATACAAGAGCATTATTATATTTTCTCTTTATTTATTTCTTTTTCTCATTGAAAAACACTGTTTCTGATATGTCTTTTTCATCTTTCTTCATGAACAAAACAGAATAGTCCTTTATTTATAAGGTATTGGCAACACAAAGTACGGACTAAAAAACAAGCAGAATTAAAATGTGATGATAACACAAATTTTATGAGATTTTGATATTTATATCAAAACATTCGAATTAAATAAAAAATTTTATTAATAGTTTACACACCAAATGAGAATGATGCTCAGAATCACTTTTCTCATCTTGAATTGCTATTTTGTTGCCATTAAACCAGGCACAGAAGTTGTTAAATTTAGTGCAGTGGAATCATTATGAATATCAGACTATTTCAGTCCTGTCTCAAATTCCTGGTTAATAAAATCTCCTTCCGCAGTTGCAATATCGTATGGGGGCAGGTAAGTAAATTTAGCAGTCAATCAATAACTAAATTCTGCAAAACAAGCAAAGCTCACGTAATTCACACATCATCTCATTTTCCTTCCGTTCATTAATTTTGTGAGCAGTTCTACATTTTGCAGTTGAAAGGTTATATCTTTGTTGACTTCAAGATGAATGCTGATGTTTTAATCGTTTAAGAATACTACAGGAAGGGAGACATGAAAGAACTAATTCTTTACAGGTCACTTTTTCTTTTCTTTTTTTTACTACCAATTCCTTTTTCCTTTTTTATAATTTTTGTATAGTGTTGTATAAGAGTGTCATTGCCGACACCATAGTTTGAAACTAGATTGCCGGTGAGTAACACAGGTGATTCCATTATCAAGTAGATCACATGGTCATAAAGGAAGTGAATAAGTAGGAAGTAGCGTGATGGCTATATGATGACTATTCATTCTTCTTGTCTATCCACTACTGCTATACGTTCACTCTCTCTACTACTATACAGATTACGATTCTCTTCTGATCATTATACTATTTAGCGATTACTACTTGAACAAGTATTACTAGTGTGGATATTATTGGAAGGCATTACTGTTGGGGCGCACCCACCTTCACAACCACAATAGACTGATCCTATTATTATAAATAGAACAGTAGTTCTAGAGACTGTGAGACATGATATTTTTGCTACTTGACAAAAATGTATTGTATACTTGAGGACTGCTGTAGAACTAGACATCAAAATTTTGTGTTCGTCAAAAAGTTCTCTAAGTACAAGTTTTTGATATTTGGTTCTATTGTGTTCTTAGTGAGAAGATAAAAAGGACAAGTGTGAAATACCATCAGCTGTAACCCTGTACATGAGGAAGGTTGAAGAACATACTGACAGAAATCTTAGATAAAAAAAAACCCAAATATGATGATATTTATCCTAATTATGCATGGAATAATGTTTTTACCTTATAAGAAAATCCAACAAGAGTTACTATTACACTATTACATTGACATAAAACTAGCAAATGTAGTCACTTCTACTTAAAAAAAAAATTTTTTTGCTTCAATTATTGTAATCTTTCAATATTATTAATACTAATTCTGGACAAAATATCATGGGGTTGTTGTTATTGAAAAAAATAAGTTTGTTTGAAATTATTTTTTGGTACATTACTTGCCGTTGCCAACCAAGTGCCTTGGGCAAAAAATGGGTAATGGTTTCATTCGTAAGTCAAACATTCAGCAAACAAGTGACATTGTAATGGCGCAGCTGTGCCCATTTTGTTATGTACATCACAAAAAAATGTATATAAAAAATATAAAGATTAAAAACAGTTTCAAATCTACTTATAGTGTATGTGCATTTAAAATATTGATAAATCTATATATAAAATTCAGTGCCTTTCGTTCATCCAACCGTACATTGACCAAATTTTGGGAAGAAGTGCAAACAGGGACAAGGAGGCACAAAGTACATTTGGTTTTATTAGGGTGTATAGCTTAGTACAATAAATTTAATTAATTTTATTGGAAAAATTAAAACTTTTATTATTTAATAGATAAAATACTCCCACTATTTTAAAAATAATTTAATGATTAAAATAACAAATAACTATTTAATAAAAATGCAATATTGCCTTTTGCATATCTTTTCTTTAAGTTTTTTTATATACAAGAATCCAGTTACCAGTTCACCCTGTGTTTGTGAGAACTATAAACAAATCACAAGGCCAAATCCTTCAAAAAGTTGGAATTTGACTCCAGAAAGATATATTTATGCAGGAACAGTTGTATGTTGCATGCTCAAGTATAAGAAATTCTAAGAATTTATTCTTCACTGTTAAAAAGGAAAAAGAGAAATTTTCTTAAAAATATTGTTTACCATAAAGTCTTATAAAATTGAATTAAAGAAATTATTGAACTAAAATATAGGGTTTCTTTTGTCAAAGTATTTTTTCAAAAGAATCAGCTTATTTAAATTTCATTAAAATGCTTTGTAAAACTGAATGAAACGTAGTTTGTAATCCTGACAAAAATGTAATGGTAACTTCAACAATATTAATACTGTGAGGATATCAAGACGAATTAACATATTACAAAACAATTCTAGTAAATAAAAATTATATACAGTTAGATATGTGGAAAAATGAGACAAAGGGTTTTTTAATGACAACATATTTTGCCTTCATGTCCTAAGTTTGCATCTTCCAGTCAGAATGAAAAAACAAAATTATGTTTTTTTGTATTAAAGCCATTGGTGATATTTACCCCCGACTAACACACATGCTGTCCTCCTATATGGCAGTGAATGCTAGACAATCTCCTCAAAGATAAATAAGAGGCTTGAGGCAACAAATACATGGTACTACAGAATGATGCCGAGGATAACATAGACCAAATATATCAAGAACAATGAGGTTTTAAAGAAAATGGAAACAAAAAGGAAAATTATACTTAACATCAGGAAGAGACAACTGAAAATTTCCAGGGTACATAATGAAGAAAGAAGGCTTGGAAAATCAAAACTCACATTACAGATTGAGGGCAAGAGGAAAACAGCATATCACATACATGACGAGCTTAAGTAAATGGATGGTGGAACAGGGTTTAGGAGAAATAATGAAAAGACAAAATATATTAAGAGCTATAAGGGACAGGAATTTGTGGAGAGCCATGATTGCCTATGTCATAAGGGGACACAGTACATAAAGAACACACGTAGATATGTAAAAATTGAGGAATGTTCAAGCTAATGGGAAGCTACATTAAGGGCAGTGGGGAAGTGAATGAGGCCAAAATGCCTGGTCAGGATTTACAATCTATGGATATGCACAAAACAAACTAAGACTAACAACAACAGAAACATGTAAAAGAAAAATCTGCACAAAATCACCAGCCGCACCTTGCCAGTATCTATGCAGAAAGAGCTCTCATTATTATTATTATTATTATCATTGTTTTATTGGCACTACATAAATTGACAAGTCTGCTCATAAAAAACAGTTTGGGTCTCAGGCAGAATAGACGTGGCTCCTTGACCCTGCATTTAATGAGGTATTTATTTTATTAGGAGGCACGGTGGAGTAATGGATAACGGCTCAGATTGAGGAATCGTAGAGCCGAGTTCGAATTCGTCGAATCCGTTACATTCACTTACGTGCTAACACCCTTGGGAAAGGTGTGAATCCTCTTCTTCTCCCTCCAACTATGGGTAAATAGCAGGACAGACTGGGTTCTATAGCCTTGGATGGCAACTGGTCTAGGAGAAGGTCAACTCTGAATTCAAAACCATTCGGCGTCTGCACCGGCATCCGGCGGCCTCTTGGTTACTCCTGCCTCTGCGTCTGTGGAAATTCTGCGGCAAGTAAGAGCATATTCCTCCCTCCACTGGGATAGCACGCGAGGTATGGGGACCGCGTGTGAAGTTCAAACTCCCTTGTCACTCCGTTTCATGAATTCACCGCCGTTGGAATCGGGAATGGCTGTCACTCGTTTCAGCATTGGTGACGGATAGCCGTGCTTGGTCGGCCTTCGTTCCGGACGCGGTGAATTCCTTGGAAGGAGCCGGCTTAACCGAACCGAACAACAACATTTATTTTATTGTCATTGACTTGCATACAGGATAGAAAAGAAATTTTTGAATAAAATTGCTCATCAAATCAGAATAACCAGTAATGATCTTCTGGTTTGTTTTGCTTGTGGTAAGAATGATCGATATGTTTTTTATGGTTTATCAACCTTTGGCAGCTTATTTAAAGCCAGAAAATATTTTTAGATTCTAAGAATTTTTCAGAGAAAATAATGACTTACTTATACAAGTCCTGCTAATTAACTCATAGACGGGGGGGGGGGTAGATTCATACCTTTCTCAGGCACAAACCCGACTGGAATTGGAATTCAGCTCTCCAATTTTCATTTCTGAGCCATTACCCACTACACCAACTGCACATCCAAGCTTACAGCATCTGGAATTCTCAAGTGGTCATCCATCCAGGTACTGACCAAGCTTAATGTTACTTAACTTCAATTATTGTGAGAGAACTGGTGTTCAACATGATATGGCTGTAAGCTGCTTGAAGCAAGCAATCAAAAGAGCTTAAAAATAAATATTTGTTAATTTGTGCTTACTATTAACATTATTTGGACAATCATCTTCATCTTTGTCGCCATATTTATTACAACGTTTTGGCCGTTGTATGCTCCAGCCTTCTTCAGGTGGTTGGAATGTCGAACTGAACCCTTTATTTCGCTCACTGGGGTAGACTGTTCTAGTTCCACGTGCCATATTTAATGGGTGTCAGTTATCAGTTATCTCCTTTTAATTCCCCTCTCCAAGTTCTCCACAGTCTTAACTGGGTATTGAACTCACACTCTTTGAGTCCTGTCACTGGATCTAACACCTTTATCCACTGTGCCATGAGTCCTTGAGATAACTGATAACTGATATCCATCGTGTGCTGATTGGTCAAACTGGAGGAAGCTTCCTCCAGTTTGACCAATCAGCACACGACTTGCTATTGGTGGAAGCATGCCAAACTGTACAAAAAACCCTCATTACTGCCCATACTGCTAGAATAACGAGATGGGAGAGTAATGCCATTTTCACGGAGCAAACATGCCGATGTCACGTGCCGCACGTTAAGGTAAAACCCTTATTTTCCTATGCACCAGATGCATGCCATTCTGGCTCACTTGCTTCTACAGGGCTGTTTACCACACTAATTAACCCATAGCTGGGGGGAGAAGAGGTGGATTTATATCTTTCCCAAGTATATTTTGTATATAAGTGAATATAACAAACAAAACAAGAATGAGAAATTGACTATCCAGTTAACAATTCCAAGCCATTACCCATTACACCACCTGCACGTTCAAGCTCCTGATATTCCCAAGCGGTCACCCATTTAGGTACTGACAAGGCTTGACATTACTTAACTTCAGTGATCATATGGGAACCAGTGTTTCAATGTGATAGTCATAAGCCCAGACATAGAACAAGCAACAATAAATACAGAAATGAAGTAAAAGTTGGTGTCTCATGAAGAACAGTAAAATGTATACTAAATCTCCAGGCTCAACAGTTAACATTATTTACAAAGCTGTCACACAAACACAAAAAGAAGCCTTCTTAAACTAATATGATTACATCAATGTCAGGTAAATGTCATTGACACAGTTCAGCCAGAAATAGGAATTTCCATTTATATCTGTGTAATCACAGTTTGATTCTATTTTTATTGTTAGCATTTTTAACATCCTATCAACAACGTAAATTACAGCAAATCAGGGTGACCAATTTTACCAAAATAAATTTTATATAAAACAAAGCCTAGTTGCGATAAAATTCAAACAAATTATTAAAGGTTGTTTAAATCATTAAAGTTTGTTTTTCTTTTCCATTTTCCTAGTAATTAGATTTGGTTTATTTTGTTTTGGCATATCAATGGGTTATTTAATGCCAACAAGATTTTTTGGATAAGTTCATATGAATAGAATATTCTTTGTAAGAAATCAGTTTGTAGATTCGGTTTTATTGATGTATTTTTGTAAAGATGGTTTTTGCCAACAGTTAAATATTAATGGTAATAAGTTGTTTTTTTTTTCTTTCTTCAAAAATGTATTACTGGTATTTTAGTATAAATACCTATTTTTACACTTTCATGGTATTTTCACCCCAGTTTGCGGGTTAACCATTTGCCCATAAATGGCACCCTAACAGATGCTACCACCTCGGGTCAAGGTAGACCCGGGAACAACAGCAATTAAGTCTGTGAAAAAAACACTTCAAAAATCTATATTACAAACATTTAAAATAATTCAGCAGACATGTTATTTTATTTATGATAATTGGATTTTTGGTGATTGCTTTACACAGTGTTCAATACCATGCGTCTGTAAATATTGCAATTATCGAAATCGCCAAACACATCCCGGCCGTTTAACTAAGATCAAAGTGTAGTATCTGTTTCTAACAACTTAATTTGATTATCTCTCTCTTCTCTCTCTCCCCCAACTTTTCTTTCATTTTCTTAATGAAACCAAGTAGTGTCTTTTCTCTTCTTCCCAGGTGACCAAAATGGAATAGTCCATTATTTATGAGGTATTGGCAGGACATAATGGTCTTGCGAACTAACAAAGGGAGGGACAAACACAGTTATTATAGGATAATTATTAATCTATAAATTTTCAGTTTTTAAGCTTGTACATCTATTAAGAAATTTTATACTTTTCAAATAATATGATTTCAAATAAAGCCCAAGCATTTTTGCATTAATACAATATCTGTGCACCATGTATAAAGAAAACACAATATATTAAATAGTTAGTCCATGTAAAAATCTGAGTTGAAGTAGTAAGAGGAGTCATTAAGAATTCTTCATGTATCTAGTCTATTTCCTGTCAAAAAAAACTCTCTTAATAAGAAGAAAATAGACTTTAAAAAATGAAACATATTATTACAACAACCTCACAACAACCTCACAACAGGTTCATCCAAGACAAACTGTTATATAATATTTGTTTGGTCATGGTCGATATGCCCTTTTTTTTTTTTACCTGCATTCAATAATACGCTCACAGATCTGAAGTCTGCACATTTTATTCCCTAGTCTTTTTAACAGGAGCAAAGATTTATCCATTGTTTCTGGTTCCTTGTAACATCTACTTCAACTCTATACTTCTAAAATCTCCATCCGAACTCTGAAATTTTATTTTACTATTTTTTATCTTCTCACTTCTCAACTGGAGTAGATAAGTTCCCTTATCATCCAGTTCACACTTGTCCCTGGTCTTTTCAACAGGAGTAGAGGTTTAGCCCTTGTTTCCAGTTTTGGATTGGGTTTCCAGTTCCTTCAAAAATCTCCTCATTCTTGTTCACTCCCAGTAGCCCTTTGTATCTTAGTGGTGATATTGTCTTGCTTGGGGTTAATTGATAAAAAAAATAAAAATGAACTCAACTAAGTTAGTGTTGAATTTTATTTTTTATCAGAGACTAAAAATAAACACCTCAAAACTATTGAATGTTTTGTTTTTTTCTGTACTAAAGCTGTGTAACTAATGAAGGATTAAACACATATTTAATTAGGGGATTAATGATGATCACCATTATGTGATAATCTAACATTCCTATAAAGATATAAATCCTGCCCAAAATTTTCAAAGTTCACATAATTTCTAAACAGGTACAAAAAAAAGTGAATTTTTAACAAATAACATATCTAAGCTACATGGAATTAGTGAATTTAACATTTATACACCCTTGTGCAAATTAATTGAAACAACTGCTTTAGTTTCCTTTCTTTTATCATTCAGTCAAATTTTAGACCCACTGGATTGACAGGGTGTAATCAATTTATATTTTTCCATCAGATTAGGTCATTTGCTCTGGTGTGCAGTAATATGAATCTCTTTTTGAGGTGTATGATGAAATTTGTTTGGTCTTGAAAAATATTGTGTCATCCATAATAACATCAGATTTTCATCACACCCAGACACTATTGTCTCAACTGTCGATTAGTTGTCTTACAGCCATTGTCTGTGATGGATGTTACTCCAAGGAAGCATATGAAAATTGTAACACTGCACAAACACAATGGCAAGCCTTACCAGTGAGCAAATCAAAGTACTATTGACTGGCCCAGAAGCTCTCCTGATTTAAATCCAGTCGAGAATCCGTGGTCGGTTTGCAAGGAAAGACTTTGTGGAATGGACATACAAAGTACTAACATGTGCACTGGGTTATGCTTCATTGGAAAAATATGATAAAGTAAATAATAACCAAATTATTTGTTCTGTTTCAATTAATTTGCACAAGGTGTACAGTAGAAGATGGGATTTCTTTTATTTACACTATTTACAGTACAGTAGAAGATGGGATTTCTTTTATTTACACTATTTATAGTACAGTAGAAGATGGGATTCCTTTTATTTACACTATTTACAGTACAGTAGAAGATGGGATTTCTTTTATTTACACTATTTACAGTACAGTAGAAGATAGGATTTCTTTTATTTACACTATTTACAGTACAGTAGAAGATGGGATTTCTTTTATTTACACTATTTACAGTCAGACTATAGTCCTCATCTTGGTAGAGGTTATCACAAGGTTTCAGCTGTTGTGCCCTCCACCCTTTATATATTGATCTGGGTGACCTACAGGGAATTGCAAACTGAACCCTCTATTTAAAATCTACATTTTAATCAGGATAGATTGTTCTAATTCCACTACCCATGTCAAGGGATATCTTGTGTAGGTCTTATTTTTAGTGATTCCTTTTCTTTGAAAATCCTGTATTTCAATGTCCGAGCCATGCACAGATCATTACCATATCCCAGATGAAGATGGAACAGATGATGTTAAACACTACCCCCCCACTACAGCCAGAATCTTTCAAAGTTCACCTGATTTCTAAACAGGTACAAAAAAGATCATTTTAAAAAAATGTTAGCATATCTAAGCTGCTCAATTCATAAATTTTACATACACATAGCAGAAAATATGATTCCTTTTGTTTAAACTATTTATATTCAGACTATTGTCCTCATCTTTGTTGTTGTTATCACAACTTTTCACCCATTGTGTCCTCCAGCCCTCATCGATCTGGGTAACCTACAGGGAATTCTGAACTGAATCCTTTATTTATCTACACTATTTACATTTGGACTGCTGTCTTCATCTTGGTTGTTGTTATCACAGGGTTTCGACCATTGTATTCTCTGGCCTTCACCAGGAGGATATCAATCTGGGTAACTACAGGGAATTCTGAACTGAATCCTTTATTTATCTACACTATTTACATTTGGACTGCTGTCCTCATCTTGGTTGTTGTTATCACAGGGTTTCGACCATTGTATTCTCTGGCCTTCATCAGGAGGATATCAATCTGGGTAACTACAGGGAATTCTGAACTGAATCCTTTATTTATCTACACTATTTACATTTGGACTGCTGTCCTCATCTTGGTTGTTGTTATCACAGTGTTTCGACCATTGTATTCTCTGGCCTTCATCAGGAGGATATCAATCTGGGTAACTACAGGGAATTCTGAACTGAACTCTTTATATAATCTACAAGTGTCGACTGTTCTCATTCCACTGCCCATGTCAAGGTATATCTCGTCTACTTCTTATTTCTAGTTCCAGTGGTTCTTTTTCTGTGAAAATCTTGTATTTCAATGTCCATAAAGTCCCAACCATGTAGAAATACTATCTGAGCTGAAGATGCAACAGATGAGGTTAAACGCTACCCTCCAAATCATAAAGCACAATAACTGAGTCTCTGACATAATCCAATCTATTCATCATGTTAAATCAGTGAAGTGGGGGTCGGTATCAAATTCCACAATGTTATAAAAGTTTAGTACAGTGGTAGTGTTAAAATTTGGGAACTATTTTAGTATATGTGTACTAAAACACATAAAGTTTTCTGTGTTTTTAGTTTTTGTTGTTCGTCAATCAAAATAAAGGAAGTAAATTCAAAGTAAATAATCAAATAAAAAAGGCGAAGTTTTCCCTGTGAAAGGGTCGGGGTGAAACTGGATGAAAGGTCAAAGGTGACACCAAAACAGAGTACAATTCCATTTGGATGGTGATGTAATGGATAGCGGCTCAGACTGAAGAATCTGAGAGTGAAGTTCAAATTTCAGTTGAATCCATTACATTCACTTATGTACTAATACCCTTGGGAGAGGTATGAATCCTCTTCTCCCTCCAGTTATGGATAAATAAATAGCAGGACAGACCAGGTTCTATAGCCTTGGATGGCAACTGATCTACCGCAGAAAGAAATGGTCACCTACTGCGGGAAAAAATCTGCCTTGTCAGTCATGTATTGAAAGATACAGGATCACCTAAGCATGTATCCCACATGGTACATAACTGACTGACCACTATTTTGATACTAACTGGAATTTAAGAACCAAACTGACACCACACATCAACCCTACCTTACTTGTCACCAAAGAATGTATAGAAAGATACATGATCACCTAAACATGTATCCCACATGGCACATAACTGACTGACCACTATTTTGGTACTTAGTGGAATTTCAGAACAAAACTGACACCACACATCAACCCTACCTTACTTGTCCCCAAAGAATGAATGGATTTCCTGAAACGGTTGTCCCAAGTAAACAAGATACAGGATTCATTCCTTAACATAGTCATACTAAACATGAGAATTAAGTATGGTCCTGGGCTTAGGTTTATATTTCTGATAATTGTGAGATTAGCGTATTCCCAATGCATTTTCTTCTTAGTGAACCATTGCTAATTTCACAATTGTCCCATTTTCTTCACTTTTGTTTTGGATACCATTATAGATTGTCAGAGTTACCTCCTCCTTACTTCCCTAATTGTTACCAGGGGTCTCTCTCTCCCCATGCTATAAATACTGGGCGACTTCTTGCCTCGACCCTTTTTCCCTCAGGCCTCGTGGTGGTGAGGTAATTCTTTCTCTTCTTTCTTCATTTCAGCGAGCACTGCTACTATGTGAGCTCTCACAAAAGACAGCGTTTCCCATTTCTGGGAAGACGCTATGAATATTACCAACATACACATACGTATGAACATTCACCAAAGAACAAACACAAATGTTCACACACAAACACAATTTTAACTGTCTAGATTCATTGTAAAATTGTTTTGTTTAATCTGGGAATGACAAAAATATTAGCTCCTGAAAAATTAATTTCGGTTGAGCCCTCTGGTTTGAGGTGTGAATTTGTAAACAGTGACTATTTAAGCTAATACTGCACGACTCTTCGACAGAATTGAGTCACTGTCACTGTGTGTTTATCTGAATCTAAAAATAAACACGCTAAAATTCACCTTCATCCCATACCGTACGCTGACGGCTTAGTGGGAGAAGTTTCGACTGACGCAAATTCAGTCGGGTTTCAATCCTAGCTAGAGGCAACCGGACGTCTAGCCACACTGATGAGATGTGAAACAGTCTGTCTGTGGATGACAAATATATATATATATATATAGGACTTGTTTGTCTTCTTTATCTTCAGTTGGACTTAATTCAAGTCAGACATTTTCTTGTAGCTGGACCTTCTTCTGGCAGGAAATATAAACGCATGTGTTTTCTTTTCATCTTCACCCGCCACCCCGGTCTTCTACAAGATCCTGTCAGAGGACACATATTATCTATGAAAATTTCTCAGACATTCAGGCCGGTAAATGTCATTAATACTATTTATTATAAACAGAGCATTTACTTAAATATTTGTATCTATAAATAGAATGTATAAACATTAAAAATGTCTTAAAATATATATATATATATATATATATATATATATATATATATATATAGACAGATATTAAAATAGTTATCAGTTATTGATAATATCAAAATTATAAACACAATACGACGCACACACACATATATATATAATTTTGATATTATCAATAACTGATAACTACTTCAATATCTGTCTATATTTCTGAGATGAAGTATTATGTACATTATTTGGACTATTGTCCTCATCTTTGTCGCCATATTTATTACAATGTTTCAGCCATTGTACACTCCGGCCTTCTTCAGGTGGTCGGAATGTCGAACTGAACCCTTTATTTCACTCACTGAGGTAGACTGTTCTAGTACCACGTGCCATGTTTAATGAATCATCTTCTCCCCTCAGCTATGGGTAAATAGCAGAACAAACCCGGTTCTTTAGCCTTGGATGGCAACTGGTCGGCTGCAGAAAGAAATGGCAACCTACTGCGGGAAAAAATCTGTCTCATCAATCATGTATCGAAAGATACATGATCGGCCTAAGCATGTATCATGCTTGGCACGTAACTGAACTGAACTTTACCTTATTTGGGGTAAATTAACAGAAGAGATCCAAATGTATTCATGAATTTAATATAGCTATCTCCTTTTATGTGCCCTGTTTCTTCAGTGAGTGAACAATAATGGCTCTCCACAGCTTCATTTCAGGATGAGAGTAGCAAAATAAAGTGATGTGGGTGTGAAATCAGATGTTACGTGTTGTTGGTGAAGACTAAATCAGGTATTAAATTTTGAAAAAGACCTCTTATTTTTTTTATCTTATCCTTTTTTAAAAATGAATATTTCCTTTTAAATCAATTTTACTGTAAATATGTCTTTGCTTTGCTTTATATTTTTTCACTTATTCTATGGAATGAGATCTATAGACATTTTCTGCATATAAAACTAATGTCTTGTAAGAAAGAAAAATCAGAAATGAAGTTTCCTGATTTTATTTTTTAAAATGATACAGCTCAGTTCTAAAGTATTTGTCATTGAAGCTAAAAGACAAATTTAGTATTATTCTGCTTAGTAGTGTCAGCAAAAAGTGGATATATTCAATTATCAGAGGTCAGAAATTAATGCAATTAACCCTTACCTGTGTATCATGTAAATGAATTTACAATGAAAAATTAAAAAATCAGGAAGAAAGGTATTATCAGTGGTCAGGAATGCAAGCATTATGCACAGAAGAGGGTTAAATGTATATACATATATTTATTATAATGTAAAAATGCATTGCTCATAATTTACTTTTATTATATTTATAAATCAGTAAGAAAGGTATTGTCAGTGGTCAGGAATTAATGCAAAAATGCATTATGCACAGAAGGGGGCTAAAAATGTATATATAAGAAATGTGTTTGATGTAAAAATACATTGCTCACAATTTACTTTACTTTTACAGTTTTACTATATACAGTGTAACCCGGATATAAGAGAAACCCGGATATAAGATATTTTCTCTGGTCCCAAATTAGAGCCTTTGTTAATAAAACAAAAATAGACCAAACCCGGATATAAGAGACTTCTTCTCCGGTCCCGACAACTCTCTTATATCCGGGTTACACTGTATTTATTTTCATCTAGAAGAAAGGTATTGTCAGTGGTCAGGAGTTCAATACAATTATTATGCACAGAAAAGGGCTGAAAATGTATTTAAATGCATTTATAATGTAAATTTTAATAATGTAAAAATGTACTGCTCATACTGTCACTAATCAGGAAGAAAGGTATTGGCAGTGGTCAGGAATTAATTTAAGTATTACTAACTGAAATGAGGAAATATAAATTCGGATTCTTATGAGTGAAAAAAATGCCAAGTAAAATTTAAATTCTTTGAACAAGCCTTCTTTTACTGTTTTTAAATTTAATGTAAAGCTAAAAAAAAAAAAAGCTTTACATTCATTAAATTTTTAAAATCTAAAAAAACAACAAAAAAAAAACATAAACGTCTTCTTACTTTTTCAACGTACAAGTCCGTCCTTCATTGACACAGGAAAAACGCGGTTGAGAAAGAAAGTGACAGTTGACGATATTAGTGAAGTTATATACTCCGAATTCTCAAGCACTTGTTACGATCGCACAGTCCGGACACAGTCGAAATCCGATTCTCGATCAAACGTAGAAAAGCTATTTCGATCTCTTTTTCAACATACTCACAACCTCCTCCTCCCCTTCCTCCTCTCTATCTCTCAACTTTAAACGGATTTTATTCGCGCCACCACGTGAACTGCAGTTTTAGCAAATTAGCTATCTTGTTTTTTATTTTATTATTTTTTTTTTATTATTTTTTTTTTATTTTAACCGTATCGGCAAAAAGCAAGCCATGTTCATCAGCAGGTCTACGTTTTACTTTTGCTAAACACAAATAGTTAATAGTATCTCAAGTAAAGGACCAGTCAGGTGTGTTGATAATTTGGCAAGGGTCAAGGTCACTGGCAGACTTCCAAATCCGTTTCAGCAGTTGGGACGGGGTGGCTTTAAGAACAGTGCTTTGGGGTGGAGAAGTGTTAGTTCTGCAACGTAACACCTAATAAACACGTTGTTTTTTTTTTGTGAAAGGAATCGTTGAAAGAAAGAAAAAAATGCCCGCTTAACAATTTACAATTAGACTCAGAGACTTGTTCAATACAACGTTGAAAATTTGCAAAGAGAACAAATTGAAGGAAAGCAAGCAGCAAGTTTAGCTGGGGGAGAAAAAAAAACGGCTTCTTGTTCAATATTGTCGCTGTAAGCAGATTCCAGTTCCTTAGTAGTCGCCTGTCTTTGATGTTATTATTATTGTTATTTTTCTTCGGTCTCTAAAATAAATTTCCTCGTTTTTTTTTTTAGTTATTATTACCGAACGATTCGGCTGTGTACCCAATGGCCTTCAGGGTATCTGTTTTTGTAGCAGAATGTTGTCGATTTCTTTATGGGGCGGTTGGGTTATGCTTGCATTTTACCCCATATTCACACGTCACGTCCGGTTTTTGCGTGTCTGTGTCCCCGGCACCGTATCAACAAGATCTTGTTTAAAACGGCTAGAGCCGTGGTTACCAACGTGGGGTACACGTACCACAGAGGGGTGTGATTTTTAAGGGGGTGCAATTCCAGAATGAGTTATTTAACAGTGAATTTTTTTCTCAATGAGTCTGTGTGAATATGAGTGTGTATGCGAGTTACAGTGAATAATTGTGTATGTGTGTAATTTAGATTACGTATGTGTACTAAACACAATATCTTTATAAATATTGTAAAATCAAAAATTAAATAATAACTTAAGTTATTGCATATATGCAGTCTCAAGCTCTTAAGGAAAGTTAATGGCCTTTTACTTCACGTGAATAGGGATTCACTTTCTGAATAATAAGAATTATATCTCACAGTGTCGGTGGGGGCATCAAGATTTTAGAGATGCTTAGATGTGGCATGCCCCCAAAAAAGGGGGGATTCTGAGCTAGAGCAATGTACCTTGATGTCCAGAAAACTTGTTCTACAGAACTTCGATTGATAGTGGCGTGGGACTTTGGGGTTAAAAATGAACAGTTGATTTACCAACACCAAGAAAATTAATGGAGAATGGTAATGATGAGGAAACACACATGTAATTTTAATTTTAACAAAACAAGAAAAGATTTACGAATTTACACGCTTGAAGTAATGTCAGTAGCTCATTTCAGGAAAATAAATCAGAAATTTTTAAAGTCTATAAGAAATTAGGTTATTTCCCCTTACTCCTGCTGCTATTGGGAGATTCTATTCTTTATTTTTAATGGTATAACCCTGTTTTCATGCTAAATAAAATTTGGTGTGTAATTACAAATGCTAAGTTAGTGCAGCCGAAGATATTGAAGAAGGCAGTCGTCTTTAGCTGAACTCCAGGTAACGGGCAACCAAACGAGTTGTAAACGACAAGGCCTACCTCTAAAGAGAAGTTATGTGTTTGTACCTTCCAGATGGTGCCCAAGACAAACAACTTTTGTTTGAATGACAGATAAGTGTAACAAACTGTTTCTACTGAAATGTATTTGAACTAACCGAATTGTTTGAGTATACCGACAAAAAGTACATTTTTAGCAACTCTCTCAATTCATGTTTTGATGTATATGCTATTGTTGCATATAAAATATCTTTAAACTATTCAACTGTCTCTTCCTTTTCATTTGCCCAACTTGATGTGGAAGTTTTTAAAAATCCCCTAAGTCTTTAATTTTAACAGTTTGTCACAAAGAGAAAATGTTCATACAACAGATTAAATGATCTGACACAAAATAACATTCAAAAATGTTTAAAACAAAGGTAAGAGAGTTAATTGCACACAGAAGGTATATATAGTTGCATACATTCAAAAGTAGATGAAGAGAGATAGTTTTAAACACTTAGCTTTCTTGGATTGTTGAAAGGACATTCTTTGAAGTGCCACGTACTTGGTTAATAGGCTGATAATTGTCAAGTAATTTGACACTGGCAAAATCTTCAACACTGGACGTGTGAACAGAAACAAAACTTTTCACATTACTTCAGCCACTCTTCTCTTATTAATTCAATATTTCTCCTCATTTTATATCAAAAGAAATTTCACATATGCTCGCTACTTTCTTTCCTTTCTTCTTCTTAGCACAACAGTCAATTCCTGTGGAGACAAGGTTCTCATTGGTCCAAAAGCAATTTCACATAGGTTCACAAATTTATTTCCTTTTCTTCTCAGCTAGCCAATCAATCTCTTTGAAGGCAAGGTTTTCATTGGTCTAAAGAAAATTTCATGTAGGCTTGCAAATTCCTTTCTGTTTTTTTTTTTCTCAGCTCACCCAAATTTGAGGGAGTGGGTAAATGTAGTTACTATTATTACATACATAGCACAGATTAATAGTCTGGGATTTTAACAAGGATTTATAAAAAACTTTATTACATTTTTAACTGGTTTTTAATTCCATCTCTGGAAATGCGACATTACTTTGACAGCTTGCTTACAATTACAAGGGAGACCACCTATTTTCCATTAACTAAAGGGTGAAGAGACACTTGAGGTAGAGTGTTAGAAGATGCTCAAATGGTACTTACATCTCACTCTGTTAAAGTAGGGTAAACTTTTTTTTCTCTGGAAAGCATTTTCAGAATGAAAATTTTCTGTGATAAAAAGTACATTTAAATATTTAAAAAAAACAGAGAGAGGATTAAAGGCAGATAACCACATATTATCATTGATAACTCTCTCCTCCAAATTGCAGACCCTAGTTACTAAATTCTTAATACTTGATATAATGAAAAAATATCACAATGATAAAATCAGTCAATAATTATTTATAACTAATTATACTGGGATTCATGCATGCAATTACAAGTAATCCATAACAATGTTTTAAATTTTGAAATCATATTTATTTTTGGTATATGGATTTTAAAAAATTGTTTCTAAATCTTTGTCTTTCAATCATTCTGCCTCACCTGCTATCCTATTCCACTGAAGCTATGAGGCATGCCACACCATTTGGGAACCACTGGAGTAGGGAATAGTCATACTTTCACTTTGTGGGTGGAAAAAAAGTCAGAAAAAAATGGTAATATTAGCTGTTTCCTAATATGGAAACATCTGGCATCCATGGGCCTAACAGCCAGTGCTATTATTGACTCAGATTGATAGTAAATCTTTCTATTAAAAGAACTTTTCAGGAAAATAGGTTTCTCAAGTCCACTGTTATAGCCCTTTCTAGTATCACTCAAACATCAATGGTATCTACGTACAAAAATAGACAATTTTTACATTATTTACATTATTCGGGCTATTGTTCTCATCTTTGTCGCCATATTTATCACAACGTTTCGGCCGTTGTACACTCCGGCCTTCTTAAGGTGGTTGAAATGTCAAATTGAACCCATTATTTCGCTCACTGGAGTAGACTGTTCTATTAGGTCATCCCATAAATTCTGTCCGAATTTTAACTTTTTGTTAAAATGAACAAAATTATTTTTATGTTTAGATGCATTTAAACTGATCAAATTTTATTTCGGAGAACAATAAAATTAAATTTTGTTTCATTAAAATCCTGCTAACATGGAAGTACCCAAGAATCATTTGAGGCACATAATGCTTTATCAGCTCAAGAAATAAAACTCAGCAGCCGAAGCGGCTAGAAACATTCACTCAGTTTATGGAGAGGAATGTGTGAATGAAAGAACTTGCAGAAGATGGTTTGCAAAATTCAGAGGTGGAGATCGAAGATGAAGATCGAACCGGACGTCCAGTTGAGTTTGAGGAAAAGCTTCTTGAAGCAGCCCTTGAAGAAAATCCTGCTTTATCAGTTGAGGAATTGGCAGTGGTTCTCAGTTCAAACCATACAACTGTTCATCGTCATCTTCAACAACTTGGAAAAGTTCCTAAACTTGGAAAATGGGTGCCTCATGAATTGTCTGAATTGTCTTGGTGGTGGTCACAGCCCTTTCTATTATAAACAAAGACGGGTGTACAGTATAGAAAGTACGATACATTAGCACATGCGTGAGAAAGTAGCTGTAATAAATCTATTATATTTGTTATTTTGATTAATATATCTATATATATATATATATATATATTTATTTCTGCCATATAAACATGTTTATAGTATTTACATTATGATCATAACTACTGGCAGTTACTCAAAAATAATCCCTTCCCATTTATGGACAATAGACTTTAACGGATCACCCATCCCTTATATTAGCCTGTTGAAGAGAGGTTTGTCTGTGTATATATATATATATATATATATATATATATATATATATATATATATATATATATATATATATATATTTGTGTGTGTGTGTGTGTACACTACAGTGCAAAATTTTGAATCCACTCTCAGTATTAGTATAGGATGAACTTGACAGAAGAGTGGAAAAAAATGAAAAAAGCATTCTTAGAGACACTGAAAAAAAGAAGGGAATCAATTATCAAACTTATACTTTGATAAACATTTGCAACGAATGCCAAA
This sequence comes from Acanthosepion esculentum, assembly GCA_964036315.1. Classification (NCBI taxonomy): domain Eukaryota; kingdom Metazoa; phylum Mollusca; class Cephalopoda; order Sepiida; family Sepiidae; genus Acanthosepion; species Acanthosepion esculentum. Next base: position 36,070,582 of record OZ038518.1, read on the forward strand.
GTCTTGTGCTGCAGTAATCAAAGCTAAAGGAGGATATTTTGACGAGAGCAAAATTTAATCGTAAAATTTATTCTTTTTGACTCGATAAAATTTCTAATAAAAAATCATGTCTCACTTTTTTAGGCATGTATAATAATTTTCTATCATTTAAAGTGCAAAACAACTACTTTCTGGGCTAATTTTAGTGTATGTATATATATATATATATATATATATATATATATATATATATATATGTTATTTTTAATGGATATCCATATTTAAGTAGACACTCCATTTATTTTAAACAGTACAGTTATTTTCATCTACTGGCCTGAATATTTGAGAAATCTTATTAAAGAAAAATATGCACCCGCCTGCAAGATTTGAACCTGCTTCCCCCTTGGTAGGAATCCTATTATAGGATGCCTATTTTTCTGTTGCATTCACCAGAGTTTGAAATTCATTGTTTCCCTTCTCTTAGACAGGCTGCTACTCAAGATAAGATAAATCCTTACCCTGCTATTTAACCCATAGCTGAAAGCAGAAGAGCCAAATTCACAATTTTTCAAAGAGTATTTGTGTGAAAGTGAATGCAATAGACTAGCCTGGTATGTGAACTCAGCTAGCAGATTCTATTTTCATTGCTGATTACATTACATTACATTACATTAACCACACATCCATCCCTTGAAATTCGGTTCCGACTTTATTAAAAGGATGGCAAAATTAAAAACTATTTTCATTTTCAAATTTTCCGGAACTGGAATGAATTTCACTTGATGAGTCATTCTATATAATTACATAGTGGAGAGGGATCCTTAAAAAAACAATTAGGATAATTAAGGTAATCAACACTCAAAATAAATGAGTTATAATCATCATGTAATCTTTGCAATGATTTATATGCCACTCTGAAAGACAACAGAAGCAGTTTATGAAACTATGTTCAATAATTTCCTCAAAAATCTCTTAAAGGGGCAGCATCAACTTTACAACCAATAAAATCCTTTTGCCCAATTAAACAATGATTTAACAACTTAGAATGTCACCCCCGCACCCGAAAACTGCGTTAATGTTTAGAATTTTCCATCTTTTCAGATTTAATTTCAATTGTCAAAAACCCATGAATGCCTACTCTACCAGCAGGCAAGCAAATGGAACATTTCTGAAGAATTCTTTTGGCAGTTTTCAGCACATTGGTTGTTCTTATAGATAGCACAGTCTCTCCCTGTTTCTATACCCTGTGAATACTTGAAAACAGGAAGTGTCCAATAAAATAGACTTAACTAACCAAAGAAAACAGAATGAGGACAGAATCTGAAGCCAAAAGCAAAAAACGTCATCAATGTAATTCTTGAAAAATATACAAAATATTTTGTTAACAAAAACAATACAGTTTAAATAACTCTTGGAATGATAAGTACTTTACAGAATTTTAGACAAGAACATAAGTGTTGAATTGTTATGTAATAGTGGATCTCCTACATAACAGTAAATGCTGGACAATTTCTACACAGATGATGAAAAGAGATTTGAGGTAACAGGTGCTACAGAAGGATGCTGAGAATATCATTGTGCATGTGAGCAACAACAAAGAATTATAGAAAGTGGGAACAAAAAGGACACTTATACTTAGAATTTTAAATAGAAATTTCTTGAGCACATCACACAGAAAGAGGGCTTAGAAAATTCGACATTCACAGGATATACTGAATGCAAGAGGGAAAGAGCAGGTAACCTAACATAAATGTTTGGCAGAACAGGGAGTGGGAAGAATAGCAAAAGGGCAATCTTTACCAGGAACTACAGAAAGGACAGGAAGTTGTGGAGAGCCATATTCACCAACGTCCTGAAGGGACACAACACATAGAAGAAGAAACATGTTATTTAACAAGTAACTAAACCAGAAATCAGTCAGAGAACATATATTATCACTAACATTTTGCAGATTCTAGACTGTCATGACAAAAGCTTGTAATCAGTGCCAGATTTACCTATAGGCTTAGCCTAGGGCCTCAAAAACTAGGGGTCCTCCAGCCAAGGTGTATAATATTTTTGACACTGTCATAGGCCTTTCTCACACATGATATCATAATGCATTGTAGACTCTAAATAACTGTACAGTAATTTTAAACACCTGTTATCATCCTCGACTTTACTCAAATTGCATAATTTAACACTCTTCCATTTTCCTATACCTGTGAGAACAGGGGATTTAGAGGGGACTCACAAGTGGAACAGCCTAGGGCGGCTCGTCATCTAAATCCAGTCCTGCTTGTAATAACAGTTTTCAATCAAACTTATAATAATCACCCTAGTGATATTGCTTTCACTGCATTGCACTACCATTTTGATGTCTCTTCTACTCCAATAGCTTCATGTCTCGCACATCTCGCCTGTGGAACTCCCTTCCTTATTCCTGTTTCCCTGACAAATATAATCTCTAACTATTTAAGTGTAACGTCAATCGACATCTCCAGTTGCCTTGATCTATCCACTTCCCTTCTCCACATCCTTTCCCCTTTTCATTCCTATCTGCTCTCGCTCCAAATCTTCTGCAACCCCCTTGCCTTGATCGATCCACTATCTTTCTCCACATCCTTTCCTTTACCACTCCTATCTGCTCTACCTCCAAACCTTCTGTAACCCCTTGCGTGCTAGTGGCTTCCAGCCTTGGTTGGGGTGAAAAGCTTAAAAAAACCCAAAAAAAACTGCATTATTGCATCAGAATAACTGAAATATTGTCCAATTTTGAATCTGAAAAACTGAAATATTGTCCTATTTTGAATCTGAAAAACTGAAATATTGTCCTATTTTGCAATGTGAAAAACTGAAATATTGTCCAATTTTGAATCTGAAAAACTGAAATATTGTCCTATTTTGCAATGTGAAAAACTGAAATATTGTCCTATTTTGAATCTGAAAAACTGAAATATTGTCCTATTTTGCAATGTGAAAAGTTAAAAATTCCCTGGATATAACACAAGATTTAATCAATTGTATCCTGGCCTATAACCCATTCTTCCACAAAATTTCATTCTCATTTATGAGGAACCTTTAAAGATCCTGTGCTGACCAAATGACAAGCTACAAAGGAGGAGACAAAAATAAGAAAATGTATAACCACCATCTAACTTCATTGGAAAGGAGAACAATTTAATGAGACCCCAGATGTCAATAGGTAAGAGTCCAGTAATATGTAAGGCCACTTCTAGCCTATTAATGTCTAAGACCACCTCTAGCCTGTCTTCTAGTCAAGTGGTATGAGTCTAATAGTGTCTAAATTCATTTCTAGCGTGTCAACTATTCATAGGTTTAGAGTCTAATAATTTAGAAGGAGCTTCATGTCTCGCACATCTCGCCTATGAAACTCCCTTCCCTATTACTGTTTCCCTGACGAATACAATCTCCAACGGTTTAAGTGTAGCGTCAATCGACATCTCCAGTTGCCTTGATCTATCCACTTCCCTTCTCCACATCTTTCATTTTTCATTCCTATCTGCTCTCGCTCCAAATCTTCTGTAACCCCCTTGCCTTGATCGACCCACTGTCTTTCTCTTTCTCCACATCCCCTCCTTTACCACTCCTATCTGCTCTTCCTCCAACCCTTCTTTAACCCCTTGCGTGATAGTGGCCTCCAGCCTTGCTTGGGGTGATACGCTTAAAAAAAACAAAAGAAAAAACACCTCAAGCATGTCAACAAGTCAAGGGATCAGAGTTTAA
>OZ038518.1:36081786-36091786 GCA_964036315.1 Acanthosepion esculentum
TCACTATACATACATACACACACACACACATATATATATATATATATATATATATATATATATATATATATATATATATTTATGGGGTGTCACATCAAAAAATTTTTGCACACTTTTACAGTGTATAGCTCAAGTTAACTTGCTTTACAGGTTACTGTTACTAATGTCATCCAGGCTTAGCTTTGAACAAAGAAAGTCCATCCTGAAATGCTAATGGAAGTACGAAAAGGCAGTTGAAGTTCAAAGAGGGTATCAAGGAGAGTTACATTCAGATCCACCCACACAGCTTCCAATCTCATGAATTAGAGATAAGTTTGAAGCTGATGGTACTGTACACGATATGCACAAGAACTGGTTCCCTGTAAAGCAAAAAGGAATGACGGAAAGTTTTTACAGAAGTCCAAGAAACCTACCAAAATTTTGACTGCTGCTTGTGATTCCATTGTGTTATGTCAATAATGTGTGACATCAATTTCAAAGATGTGATGACAAAATCTTAAGAGCATGCATTTATAATAAATACTGTCTCTATCTGCATTATTTAACTCATTGTTTGAATTATTTCTTGAGAAAGCTTCAAAATGTGTATACATTTATTTTTAGATACCTTGTATGAAAGCAATTAATGGATTTTTTAAAATCAGGTATCATTTCTTATTATAAATGTTATATTTAGTGGGTGCACGTGTTTGAGTAGATATATCTCAAAGGCACATTTTTGTTAAGGAGATTTTCAATTGCCCAAGCAAATAGATATTAATATACTAGGGGGGAAAAAAGGGGGGATTTCTACTCAAACACACTAAATATAAGTTTATAGTAATATGAAATGTTATATATACATCTAGAAATAATGTAGAAAGGCACACACACACATACATACATATTATATATAATAAGATAAAGAACAAATTTATCAATCCAACATATTTCACTTTTATTTAAGCTTTGCCTGAGACTGAGATATAGAGAAAAATTCTGGTATTTTTACTTTTGTGTTGTTTGATTTTTATTGGTTAATCATGTATTACATGCATTCAACTCTTTTAAACCAAGATTAGTATAATTTGTGGCATTCCAAATTCAATGACATGTCCACCTGAATTTTCAAGAAATAAACAAACTCCAAACCTACCTGAAAAAAATCATAAATATTGCTTAAAAGATTTCTATTTTGCCCATGCAGGCATCAGATGATAATGTATATTCATAATTATGCATGTGGATGTCCAAGAGACATTATGTTTCTTGTTTTTTTTGTATGTTGATTTGGAAATGACTTTACACACATAACATTTATTTTAGACAAACATAGGTTAGATTCTTTAAGAATGGATTCAATAAAGGTTGATGATATAATATATTTTTGATGTGTGTTTATAGTTGGTAATATATATATATATAAGCTTTTCACCCCAAGTAAGGCGGGAGTGCCACTAGCACACAAGGGGTTACAGAGAGTGAAAGTAAGAGTAAAAGGGGTGTTTAAGGAAAGGATAAAGAGAAGGACAGGGATCAAGATCAAGGCATGAGAAGATGTTGATGGACATTACATTTAAATTTTTGAAGATTAAAGTTATCTGAGAAACAAGTAAGAGGAAGGGAGTTCCACTGTCAGGAAGTGCAAGAGAAGAAGCTGTTGGAGTAGAAGAGGTGGTTACATTTAACCATTTCAAAAGTAAAAGGGTGGGACTGAGATGCATTTGCGGCACCAGTGAAAATAGCTCATCAGAAAAGTTGCTATGAAAATATTTGTAGAAAAGACAGAGGAAAGCAACATCACGCCTGTGAGAAAGTGACTGGAGTCAAGATGTGTGTGTGTGTATATATATATATATATATATATATATATATATATATATATATATACAGGGGTTGGACAAAATAATTGAAACATTTGTTAAATTCAAAGAAGATTTATTTAATATGGAGTTAGCCCTCCTTTAGCCTCACATACAGCTTTAATATGTCTAGGAATGGAATTATACAGCTTCCTGACTTCATTCAGAGGAATTTTCAGCCATTCTTCCATTAACACCTTCTCCAGCTCTTTAAGACACAATGGTGGAGGATATCAGCTCCTAATTTGTTGCTCCAAAATACACCACAAATGTTCAATAATATTGATATCTGGAGATTGGGGAGGCCACTTCTAGCTGACTTTCATGCTCTTTATACCAATTCTTAACCACTCAAGTGGTATGAATTGGAGCATTATCATCTTGGAAGATGCAGTCACCATCTGGGAATAAAGTCTGGGCCATTGGACGAACATGATCTCACAAAGTGTTCAGGTAATCTTTGCTGTTGACTCGACCATGCAGGGCAACTATTGAACCGAGACATTTCTATGATATGGCGCCCCAAACTATCACTGATCCACTTCCATGCTTCAATGTTGGAAGAAGGCAGTCAGGGTTGTAAGCTTCTTTGGGCTGCCTCCACACATAAACTCACCCTGAAGTTGGGAAAAGAGAAAAGTTTTTTATTTAATTTTTCTTCTGTACGAACAAGAGCTTTCTTTGCTGGACAAAGGGTGTGTAAGAACTGTCCAAATGTTTTATTTTTCCGAGCGCTTTCGGCTATACCTTTAGCCATTATCAAGGATGATTTGATTTTTCAGCTTAATTGAGTGTGTGCATTATGTATATGTCTTAGTGTGTAGTAGTGGCATTTTAATTTCCAAATACGGTTAGCACGTTGTGGCTTTGTTCGTAGTTAATATTGTTAAGGGTAGCCTTTTCTTTTTTATTATTAAAGCCTCCATTATTTTTAACCTTTTTTTACAGGTGGAAGTAATTAATATATTTGTGTTTTCTACTATAAAAATCGGAAAAATAAAACATTTGGACAGTTCTTACACACCCTTTGTCCAGCAAAGAAAGCTCTTGTTTGTACACAAGAAAAATTAAATAAAAAACTTAACCGTAGTACCTTGTCTGTTATTTTTAATGAAACTTGCATATATATATATATATATATATATATATGTAAGTTTTTTTGTGTCTAACAATTGAGGGGTTAGTGTGCAAAATTTTGACATGAGACACAAAAGTCAAGATCCCATTCACATCCACACGCAAAAAGCTAACCATACTGAAAACTACAAAGAGACTGCTCCAAACAATGGTGACACACTTCACAGTAAGAATTAAATTCTATCTCTTGTATCCCCTGTTATTACTAAGCACGCACACGCGTACTGACTCTCACAAATGATCACCCACCTGCCCAAACTCAAGTTATGTTTGTTTTTGAAAGAAAAAAAAAAAAAGATATAACAACATTTCACTGTTTATGTACCTAAATTATATTTATTTCCCCTCAATTGTTGCACAGAAAAAAAATGTACTTTGACTGAATGAAAATTACTTGCAATATAATACATATAACTTGTAATATATTCCTTCTTGCTGTCAATTGAGAGGCACAGGTACACTAGTGTGTATATATATGTCTTTATCTGTTCACTATGAGTTTAGTGGAATGATAACCCTTCTTCTGGAGACTTGAAGATGAATGTGACTCCATGCAAAGTAGAGACATTCATAAGGTCAGTGAGCAAATTTATTTGTTTTTATTAATGCTTTTTTTTTGTGATATCAAGGAGTATAATTACAAAGACTTTTTGAGTTAGATATATTATCTTCCAGAATTATCCTGGCTAACTGGTTTTTTTTTTAAATTACAGTCTTTGTTGCTATTGTTATTGTGTGTGTTTATACACAAAGAGAGAGAGAGACTAAATCAAGTAATGCATGAGAGGAAAGTGCTAAAACCAATCCTACCAATATTAAAACTGCAAAAAAAAAAGAAGAAAAAAATTAAAACAAAAAGCCACCCACCTAAACAAACATCTACAGTGCTAAATGTCTATAGAAATCAATGATAACAAGAAATAAAAATGTATCCAGGGACTCCAATCTAAAACCATAACACTGAGTTTCATGTAAACCATGAATCTTCAGTCAATCATGAACACACACACACACATATATATATATATATATATATATATATATATATATATATATAGGAGAGAGAGGTATAAACTATTAATAGATCTGTGGATAGTAAGGTAACATGTAATGGTAACATGAAGGTATTTTAGGTGAGTGTCAGTATGTTATGAAGATATATTGATAGTTTTGCATTCTATGCAAAAAGCAATAAAAGATAACTCAGTCACACACATCACTTTTAAGAATTTGAACAAACAAAAGATGTGATGGTACAACAAGTTTGTCTGGGAACGATTTGGATAACAACAGCACTTCTTGGAGCGTTTGTTGCATGCATACATCGACACATGCCTGCATAGACTGGATATTAGTCATAAGGAATGCGCAGGAACATTCCATTGTTTGGAATCAGAATGTGTTTCACCCAGCCCCACTACCCATGCAAGCTCTTCTCTCCCCATTTACCTTCGCATGTCTCTTCCATCAACTATCCTTGCTTCTTGCAGAGCAGGAACGAATGGTATCAAAATATGCCTTCAGCCAGGAGGGAAGGGAGTGAACAGGAGGAGTTGATTTAGTCAAAGTATGGACAGAAAGACTGTTAACTCTCTTATCCTCACACAAATTTATCAAAATTCTAAAAAAAAATGATAGGCCCCCACCCTCAACAATACAATCATCATGTCTAGTCATGTCATCAATTCATGGAATAAAAAAAAAGATAACAAAAGAAAATATTACTCTTTGGATTGATTCACTGTTATTAAACACTAATATAGTTCCTGTCAAAATATATAAGATTGTGTGAGACTGCTTAAATAAAGTGGCCCACTCATAAAAAAAAAAATAGAAAAAACTTTTGATGAAATAACTTTTGAATATTAACATTCTTTAGACCAGGGGTCAGCAACCTTTTGGAGAGAGCAGGCTAGAAAGTTATGCATTGTCTTGAAGAAGGGCCATAATATGAAATATATTACAACAAATTCTCTTGATCTCAGACTGCTTTGTCCAGAAACTGCCTTGGTCTGGAAGTTTAAAGAAAAACCAACAAAGTTAATGTTATATTATTTAAATTTAAGGTTCCTTATTTTGCTGCATGAATAACAGGATAACAATTAACACAATCAACAAAAAATGCAAATTCCTTACTACAAACGAAATACAGTTAGAAATGACAAATTATTTGATGAGACACTTGTTACTGCTAATTGTTCGATAATTCCTCCCCATCTGGGGAAATATTTGTTGATGACAGGAGCAAAACATCATCCAGGTGGGCATCATCCAATCTTGTTCTTAAATGACTTTTAGTATATTTCATTTTCGAAAAAAAAGTTGATCACAAGCATATGTACTTCCAAATAATAATGATGCCATCATTTTCGCATTATTTAATAGGCTGTTCTATTTTCCGCTTGTCAAAACATATTTCTTGTAGAAGACAGCAGTGGATTCGGAATGAAATTTTGATTTTAAAAATTTGTCGCATTGTAAGTCAATTAACTCCAAATGATATTTTTATCTGCAACTTGCTCCACATTATATAATTAGTGTCCAGGTATTAAGCTAGCAGGCCAGACAAAAATCCTTTACGGGCCGGATGTGGGCCAGGGATTGCCAACACTTGCTTTAGACTTTCCTTAGGTTGAAACACTTGTTAGAATAAAAAAATTATTAATTTCTTTATCATTTTAGAAGAGAGGGTCTAGTTCATAATATTAATATAATATAAAATCGATCTCTGACTTTAACAGAGTTATTGGACATAGGTGTTATTTACAAATCTCAAGTTTGAAAATATGGCAACATTATTAATATCTGCATATGTTTTTAAACTTGTTTTTTAACTTTATTTTCTATTTTTAGGATTTTTGCAGAAGTTCACAAACATTTTAATAATTATCCTAAATAAAGAATAAATGGATACATACTTTCATTAATTTATATCAATTTTGTATATGTATATACCTGTTTATTTTTTATTATATATATATATATATATATATATATATATATATATATATATATATATATATATATATATATATATTATGAAATGGACAAAGTTCGACAATTATTTAAAGACATTTTTATGTTTAACATTATTTTTATAGATACAAGTATTTAAGTAAATGCTCTGCTTATAATGAAATGTTATTTAATACTGTTTATTATAAACAGAGCATTTGCTTAAATACTTGTATCTATAAAAATAATGTTAAACATAAAAATGTCTTTAAATATATATATATATATATATATATATATATATATATATATATATATATATATATATATATATATATACACACACACATACACACTCATGTAATGTACAATCTCTTATATTGTGCAACCCCCAAATTTTCACTTATAAAAAATGATTTTATCATGTATCTCATGTATCATGCGAGTTCCTTTTTTGAGAGACCAAATTACAATAGACTAACCTCTTTTCTGCTATCTCTTTATCCCATCTTCTAGTTAAATAAATTAAAAAAGTAAAAGAGAATGATAAAAGTATTGTCAGTAATCCTTTACTTCTTGCGTAAACACATACAGCTATAAACAACCAAACAAGAAACAGATAAACATCTGATAAATGTAAACAATGGTAAAGGTGCATATAAACTATGTTTGTATTTTATAATATGATAGTAACATGTGAATATTACATGCATTATTATTGGATACAGTTAAGTAAAATATCAGTTTTATCAAAATCATGTTTATTTTAAATACAGTATTTACATTAGTCGGACTATTGTCCTCATCTTTGTCGCCATATTTGTCACAACGTTTCGGCCGTTGTACGCTCCAGCCTTCTTCAGGTGGTTGGAATTTCGAACCGAACCCTTTATTTCGATCACTGGGGTAGACTGTTCTAGTTCCACGAGCCATGTTTGATGGATGTCAGTTATCAGTTATCTCCTGCTAATTTTCCCTCTGAAAGTTCTCCACTGCCTTTAAATACAGTTGTACCTTTTTGACTACAGTAAATGGCTATACACTTTGGTGAACAGCAAGCCAGGGCCAGCAGTATATATGATAATTTTATATTTGGTGTATGATGTAACCCCCTTAAAATTAGCTTCAAAATTAAATCTTCAAAAGTTGCATGATATGTGAGCACATATATATATATATATATATATATATATATATATATATATATATATATGTATGTTTATATACACACACACATATATATATATATATATATATATATATATATTACCTTGAATTAATTAGCAATATTAATGCAATTATTGGTGAAATCCCTTTGCTAGTAGACATAATTTTAAGCATTATACTACTAATAATCCACTGAATGATGAGATCCTTATGTATAAAATGGATATGGTGTATTTTTTAATTCAGCTCGTACTTTCAAAGGCTTCATGCCTCCATCTTCATGCCTCCATCTTCAGGCTAAATATGGTTAAATATAACAGACAATGAATGTCTATTATGTCTGATCATAAGCCATTCGAATGCTCGTATGTTTGTTTTAATTTCAAGTTAAAATAAATTCAAAAATTGTCCAACATTTGGATATATTTTTATTAAGTTAGTCCTTGATAACAGTTTTCAGCTAACATGAGCCATCTTCAGAGTGGTTGCATGGACATTTTAACAAAGATATTCAACATTGAAGATAATATTTTATGTTGACATAGAAGACTGCTATGCAACAATAATGGTTGTGGAATAGCAGATGCAGTTCTATGACATCATAATAACATGTGAGAGGCCAAAATAGGAACCGAACCATATGTCTAGATGCAGTGTAATGTGTTGTGACTAGTTTGAAATGTAATTTTACTGAGTGCGGGTTGCTTTGTTTTAATGTAGATAGCCTCTAATATCTGAAGGTTCTTTTTACTATGTGTATGTGTGAGTATTATTGTGTTATCAATTAATATCTGTCTAATATTATGTACATGGCTATGTTTTTCTAAGAAATGTCTTTTAATAGAATTAAGATCAGAAAGGTAACAGGTAAGACATACACATATATATATGATGAAAATGTGGAAAAGACAAAGCAAAATCCGAATATGTGAGTTTACTGTTTTTATTTTGTTTTTGTTTTTGTTATTCTGTCGACGTCAGACGTTTCGGTCAAATAGACCTTCTTCGGGACATGGTTAATGGAGACATATATATATATATATATATATATATATATATATAGTATTTACATTAGTTGGACTATTGTCCTCATCTTTGTCACCATATTTGTCACAACGTTTCGGCCGTTATACGCTCCGGCCTTCTTCAGGTGGTTGGAATTTCAAACTGAACCCTTTATTTCCAACCACCTGAAGAAGGCCGGAGCGTACAACGGCCGAAACATTGTGACAAATATGGCGACAAAGATGAGGACAATAGTCCGACTAATGTAAATACTGTACATAATACCTCATCTCAGAAATATAGACACATATATATATATATATATATATATATATATATATATATATATATACACACACACACACACACACACACACACACACACACACACACACACACACATTTCTTTTGTATGGCTAATCAACTCTTTGCAGGTTATTTAAAGCCGAAAAATATTTTGGATTGTTCAAGGTTGCTTACCCATATTTTAGTAGATGGTCTGTTTATTTATTAAATAGTATATTAATTTTCATCTACCAGCCTGACTATTCATGAAGACTTATTAAAAAAAAAAAAGATACACCCTCTACTCTTTTTATGATTCAAACTTGTGTCCCCCTTAGTGGGAGAAACCATAGATCCAACATACTTTAGACCAACTCAGCCACAAAAGGTCTCACAAATTAAGGAAAGCCAAAAAGTGCTTTCTAGTACAAATTTCCTTAAAAATTTATGAAACATCTATATCTGCACTGTTTTGCATACTAACATAAAAAAGGCAATTTCTAAAGAAACATAATTTTGTTGGAGGGTGCATCTTTTCTTAAATAAGATTTCTCACATATTCAAGCTGGTAGACAAAAATAAACAAATATACTGAGTAAATAAACAGAGTGTCTACTCAGATATGGGTAGCCAAAGATAAGGTAAACAAGATAAGATCTCAAACAAGGGCATCAATAAGAACAAAGAAAAAAGATAAAGAAAAGACCTAAAGGAAAACACTTACCTACCCAGTAGAGTGCTCTATGCCTAAATTGCCTAAACAGAGAAAAAAATCCTTGACAATGTTAATTCCTATGAAAGGATGGCCCTAGTTGTAACCCAAGTTAAAATATTTCACTTAGGTGTTGAAGTCGTCTGAAGATCGCATGAATGTGAAACTCAGGTTATGACTAGGGCCATACTTTCATATATATATATATTATTATATAATGCAGTATTTAGCAATATGTGTATTTTCCCACCAAGTGATTTTTAGTAGTGAGTGCATTTAATGCATTGCACCAACTACCCTCATTATAAAAACTTGAGTTAGCTGAGGTGGTATAAATGCCTATATCACCAAAATGAGCAGCACTGACTACCAGATGACTATGTGCATTAGCACACAAGGAAATGGTAGTCATGGTCACTCATTTGTACATCAGATAATTATGATAAATATAAATGCTCTGTCGTTTTACAATTGAGCACTTTTTTTCACAGTGGGTCATTTTAGTATACTCCTTCTGGAGTTACTTCTGTGTGTTTATATATATATATGTGTGTGTGTGAGTATGTGTGTCTGTTATTATGTTCAATGTTATTATAGTGGATAGTTATAAGATTTGAAGATGTGGGTTATCCCCACAAAGCCTCACCAGTTTTACCAAGATGCTGTTAGGTGGTACTGTCAATCAACTATAAAATGGGACACTTCCTGTCTTCATCCTCTTCTCTTTTTTCTTCCCACCATGCTGGAGTGAAAACACCAACCAGGACCTTCTCCCAGGCATGGGGATATTTTTCCTTTTAGTGACTGAACTCTTGCACACACACACAGACACTTGTATCACCCACATAATTCCTAACTTTTAATGTCTTATTTCTTTTGCATGTGTACTGCGTATTTT
>OZ038518.1:36096786-36119286 GCA_964036315.1 Acanthosepion esculentum
GTAAAATTCCCTATACCAATCTATACTACCCCCCCCCCTTCCGCTATACAAGAAAAACAAGATTTTTAACCAAAATTTCATTTGTTCTAAAAAGGATAATAAAAAAATACAATTTAATTATCATAAAATAGGATGCACAGTAGAGTTCTGGATAGTGGCTCAGATTGCAGAATCAGAGAGCAGAGTTCAAATTCCAGTCAAATCCATTACATTCACTTACAATACCCTTGGAAAAGGTATCAATCCTCTTCTTCTCCCCCTAACTATGGGTAAAAAGCAGGACAGATCAGGTTCTATAGCCTTGGATGGTAACTGGTCTAGGAGAAGGACAATTCTGAATTCAAAACCTGATCCTCCAGGGGGTTATGCAGTAGGCTAACAACCTACTCACTTAAAAAAACTGGCTTGTTATAGAAACCGCAATGATATCTTGCAGCCCGATGTTCCTCAAAGAATTTAAAGGAATAAAATATGTATCATAAAATCCATTGGTGTTTTTTCTGAATAATAACAAAAATTTTGATGATATATATTTTCATTAAGTTTGGTGTATTTTTTCATCATGATATGCTTAGTACTTATCAAATCTGTGGCAGTACCTATTATAAATATACCAGAAATACTTGTGAAAAGTCCATGGTTGGCTGATTTGAATTTTCTGATGAATCTTAATTCTTAAGTTAATGACTGAATGAGTTCATGGTGAATTCTATGACAATAAAGTATCCCCAAAAATTCCCGTCGCATTGTTAAATATTTGAGCTTAACAACTTTAACAAAATACTGCATCAACAATCATGCATATAAATGCTGGTTGTTATTTTTTAAGAAGTAAGGAGGTACAAATGAAAAGATTTTAAATTAACAACTATTTCACTGAAACAGATAAACAGTTCTATCTTCTTTCTTTTCTTTTTTCTTTCATTTTCTCATTGAAACCAAATAGTGTCTCTGATATGTCTTTTCCATCTTTCCACATAATCAAAATGGAATATCTGTTATTTATAAGGTATTGGCAGGGCATAAAATTGGTTGTATTAACTAAGGGTAGGACAAGCATTTTAAATATGCTTGCATGTGTGTGTGTGTGTGTATGTTTGAGAAAGACTTTTCATAAAGATATTAAACTTAACCAAGATACTTTTTCATAGATAATGCAGATTATGCAGTGAAAATTTCAGATTAAAATTCAATTAAGAACTGTATTGGGTTATGGACTTATTGATACAGCCTACTAGTTAACTTGTATGTTCGCCAAGATGCTGATAGGTGGCGCTGTTAAACAATTATAAAAATGGGACACTCTTTGTTTCTTTTCTCTTTCCTCTCTTTTCCTTCTCGCATGTGGTAAAAGTAACACTAGTGCATGACTTTTTGCTAGCTGGGGGATACCTTTCACCCAAGTAACTGAACGCTTTCACACATACATGATTCTGAATTGCTAAATTTTAATTACTTCTTTCTTTCAACACTTTCTTTTCAGCTTTATTTACATGCATACTAATGCATTTTCTCTCCTTTCGTAATCAGTCAATTGTTGTATAAACCTTTGAACATATAAAAAGTCAGTGAATGCAAACAAGAGAGAACAAAGCCGACAATGAAGGGGAGTAAATCTATCGAATCAATTGCTTTGTCTACTACAAGGAATGTTGGTTCACAGTATTGTGCCAGAAAATTTTTCTTGCCACAATCTATCCTGCACATTTATAAATCAACCATTCGTCCATGCATCAAATAACTGTTGCCATATCTGGTCTGGTGTTCCTGCTGTACATCTCAAGATTCTTGATAAAATCCAAAGAAGGATATGTAATATAATCGATCCTGACCAGACATCTTGACATTAATCACTTTTTCACCAACGTGACATAGCTTCCCTCTGTCTTTTCTAAAAATACTTTCAGGGTAACTACTCGGGCCAGCATTTTTTTCCTGGTGCTCTGATTACATGAATTTAAGCATGATACTAGATTGGCAACTAGGTCTCAACCTTTAACTACTTAAATAGCTAGATGTAACTGCCACTTTTACTCTAACAGTTTCTTTTCTTGCACATCCCACATGTGGAATTCCCTTCTGTTTTCTTGCTTCCCTGATAACTACAATCTTCAACTTTTTTCCCTAGTGTTTCTTTTTCCTAATAAATATTGTTTAAAAACGCCTGATAATTATGCACCAACCCAATAATATTGTTATTTTCTCTTCTCGTTACATATTATTAATTATTTAAGTTATTGATGCCATTGAAAGTAACATGGATTTTGTTATTTGGTAAAATTCTTTATTTGTGATTCTGTCATGCCAGTCTAAGAGATCTGATGAAGGAAAGACTTCTTTAAAACATCAGCTCATTCCCTTGAAATAAACAACATTGGGGGAAAAAGATGTGTAACTGTAAATATACAAAATGCCATTAAAAATGATAATTTCATATTCTGACCATTGAGAATTAGCAATTGAAATGTTTATTTTTTTAATTTCTCGTCGAAAAGGAAAAATGATTTGAATATAAAAAAAAAACTGGTTATTTTATTTCGCTCATACCATTATCATTGATTCAATTGAAAATAGGCTTATGGCCATATCATGTTGATAACCAAAGTTAAGCAACATTGAGCCTTGACAGTACCTAAATGGGTAACTGCTTGGGAATATCAGGTGCTGTAAGTGTGAATGTGTGGGTGTTATATTGGATGACTTGGAATTGAAAATTAGAGAGCCAAGTTCCAATTCAAATTGGGTTCATTATATTCATTTACAAGGAAATAACCTTGTGAAAGGTTTGCATCTACCTCTTTTCACCCCAGCTTGGGGGGGGGGGGGTAATTAGCAACATTTGTATAACTAAATCCTTATTATCTTCAAAAATTAATCACTCACTGTTGTGATTCTGCAGTGCCAGTCTACAAGATCTGATGAAGGCCAGTCTTCTTTAAGACCTACAGGGCTTTTTAGCTTGAAATAAATAACATGGCGGGAAAAGATGTGTAGCAGTACATATAAGAAACTGCATAAAAAAATGAAAATTTCATATTCTGACCACTGAGAATTAGCAATTGAAATGTTTATTTTTTGAATTTCTCGTCGAAAAGGAAAAATGATTTGAATATAAAAGAAAAACTGGTTATTTTATTTCTCTCATACCATTATCACTGATTCAATTGGCCATATCATGTTGATAACCAAAGTTAAGCAACATTGAGCCTTGACAATGGCAAGAAAAAGGATAACTACAATCTTCAAAATTTTAAATGCAACATCAATCGCCATCTTCTATCTTCTTGAGCCCTGCTCACAATCTTCTACAAATATTTCCATGGTAACTGCTCTGATCAACTTTTCCCCCTAGTGCCCTGGTTACATGAATTTAAGTGTGCTCCCAGATTGGCACAGGGATTTCTTTGTTACCGAAAGAAAAGAGAAGGAAAGAAAAGAAGAGAAGAAAAGAATACTGAGCTGTTACATGACATCTGCCCTTCTTTACAGTAGTGAATGTTGGACGGTCTCCTCAAAGATGAAGAAGAGACCCGAGGCGACAGAAATGTGGTTCTACAGAAGGATACTAAGGATATCATGGACCAAGTGTGTGAGCAACGGTGAGGTCTTAGAGAGGATGCAAACAAGGTGGAGGCTTATACTTAACATCAGGAAGAGGCAGCTGAAGTTTCTGGGACACATAATGAGGAAGGTGGGGGCCTGAAGAATCTGATAATCACGGATCAAATAGAGGGAAAGAGAGACAAGGGAAAACAACACAACATACCTAGCTGCCTAAAGCAAATGGTTAAAAGAATGTGATCTGGAAGAGGTAACAGAGGGAAGGAACTTGTTGAGAGCTGCAAGGGATAGAGGGAGGTGAAGAGCCATGATCACCTACATCCTGAAAGGACATGGCACATAAAAAGAAAAAGAAAAGACTAGATTGGCAACTAGGTCTCAACCTTTAACTCTTGAAATAGCTAGATGCAAATACCACTTATAATCTAACAGTTTCTTTTCTCACACTTCCCACCTGTGGAACTCCCTTCCATTTTCTTGCTTCCTTGAGAACTATAATCTTCAAAACTTTAAATGCAACATCAATTTAAGCATGATACTAGATTGGCAACTAGGTCTCAACCTTTAACTCTTGAAATAGCTAGATGCAAATACCACTTTTACTCTAACAGTTTCTTTTCTCACACTTCCCACCTGTGGAACTCCCTTCCATTTTCTTGCTTCCTTGAGAACTATAATCTTCAAAACTTTAAATGCAACATCAATTTAAGCATGATACTAGATTGGCAACTAGGTCTCAACCTTTAACTCTTGAAATAGCTAGATGCAAATACCACTTTTACTCTAACAGTTTCTTTTCTCACACTTCCCACCTGTGGGACTCCCTTCCATTTTCTTGCTTCCTTGAGAACTATAATCTTCAAAACTTTAAATGCAATGCCAATTGCCACTTTCTATCTTCTTGAACCCTGTTCAGTTTTTGTGCTTTCCTCAATACTTCCTGTTGTCAGACTTCTCATTCTCTTTCACTTTCATTCCCTGTGTACCCCCGCTCCACACTGCATTTTAAATAGTGGCATTAATCCCTTGCTTGGGGTGCAATGATTAAAAAATATATAAACACATGAAAATATCACCATGTTGAAATTTATTACATTTTCTTTCACCTTTACTAACAATTACAACTTGTCATTCACATGTGTAAATCCTGTCTGCCAGGTAGGATTTAGTAAACAAATGCATAAAACTTTAATTCATTTTAATTATTTCTCCATATGTAATTCTCATTACTATAATTTGATTTGTTTGTTTAACAGGCATATAAACTCCTTATGGGTCATTTAATGCCAAAATTTAATTTCCTTGGGGACTTTGAAGTAATAAAATTATGATACATATTATTCTGCTTTCACAATTGAATACATCCTAAATGATACTCAGCTTTTGTGCATATACAGGTTTGCATAGGCATAATTACTAAAGGCAATGATATGCGTGTTTTATGTTGTAGTTTTGCTGAAGTTATATTTTGCAATACAGTTTGATTTCTTTAAGAAATTGTCGGATATTATATGAATTAATACCTTGAAATAGTTCTTTCATGTTGGTTGTTTGATTGGTTTTGTTTAGCAGCATATCAAGCTCTATAGGTTATTTTATTATTTTATGGCTTCAACTAAATATATTTTGAAAACAAGTTTATGGTTTCAACTACAGATTGAATATATTGTTGGTAATTTTAATATAAATGCCCTGATTCTTGATCAAAGAAAGCTACTGACTAAATGTTTTTAGCCAATTTACCCCAAGCAAAGCTATAATAATGTCACTAAGTTGCAAAGAGCTACAAGAAGTGCAAGAGAAGGAAAAGACTTTAAAAGGAAACAGAAAACCCATTTGAAACAGGAAACAAGGGACAAACTTCTACTCCTGTTCAAAAGACATGGGGAAGTGTGAGCAGGACAATTTACTTGGAAATCAGCAAGGGAGGGACTATCAGTGGGCATTATTCGCAGAATAAAGCTATTTTATGTATTATGTAAATGTATTACTAATGATTTTACAGAACATGCTGAAAAGTTTTTAAACTCACCAAGAAAGGATTAAAACAAAACAAAAAAATTATGATATTTGGTTAGATTTAAGAAGTGGGTCAGACAATAATTAGGAAGAAAGGGATTGTCAGTGGTCAGGAATTAATACAAGAATTGCTTACAAGATAGAGCAATTATGTGTATTATTTTAATGCATGACACATGATTTTACTGTAGAACTGCATTGAAAAATCAGGAAGAATGTATTCTTAGGGGTCACAAATTAATACAAGTATTACAGATAAAATAAGGATACTCCATATATAATGTGAATACATAGTAGTAGTAGTAGTCGTAGTAGTCGTAGTAGTAAGCATCTGTTTATCTTGGTAGATAAAGGTAGTACCCTGTTTGGTCAAAATTCAGTCCTTTGGTAGTCAAACTGGTGTTCCCTCTTCAGTGTGCAGGCCTGAGTAATGGTATATAGAAGTTGTGCACTGCCCAGATGGCATGCCCCCCCCCCCCCGTCTTCACTGACAAAATACAAAGGAATACAGGGCAGTACCTTTTGGGATGTCTCGGCTGCAGGAGTTGCTAGAAATCCGGCAGTGTTGACAGCCAACCACCTTCAGGGCGCCACTCCGAGTTTTCTGATTAGATTTACTTCCATAGCCTTTTCCTGTTTGTATAGGACTGCAAGGCAGCAGAGGTTTAAAATTGGAATTTTCACTCCCCTAGATGCACTCCTCTTGCTGGGCTGTTGAGCTCCATCTACCCAAAATATTGCTCAAGATTTTACAACTTGTAAATTGGGAAGAAATTGATTCTCAGCAGTGAGGAATTAATGCAAGCACTACGAACAGTATTCCTATTATTTCAAAGATTACTTATTAAAACATGACAAATTTATGTAAAAGATATCAAATAGATTATTCTAAAGTTTAATTACTCTTAGGAAATTAATAAAAATTTGAAGTTTAATTACTCTTAGGAAATTAATAAAAATTTGAAGTTTAATTACTCTTAGGAAATCAATAAAAAATTGAAGTTTAATTACTCTTAGGAAATTAATAAAAGATTTTTTTTTTTAGGAAATTTTTCCAACTTCACATCCCAAGCTTATTAAGTGGACCATTTAAATGATTTTCCAACCTTCCCTTTTATTAAGACACCTCATTTATTATATATTGATAAAAATTTAAAACCCACCAATTATTACCACCCTCCTGTACTAGGCACTAAAGAGTAATAATTGTTTAGTTACATAGGCAGTGTCAATAGGTTTGTTCTCTACAAGTTCTGTAACAAGATAGACCTAAAAATTATTTTCCTCTTCAGACTTGTTTTTCCTACAGACTCTCTTTCAAATTAATGTTTCATTTGGAATTTTAAAAGCAAATAAAAGGCACTTACGTGTTTTTTCCTCTAATGAAAACATTTGGAAATTAACAAAAGTCCCTTTTTTACAAGAATCTTTTCATCTGCAGGAGAGCAACAAACTGACTAAGATTGAGTGAAAAATGAAAAACAATTTTAAAAGTTGAACCAAAACAAGGAATTAAAAACTACAAAAGAAAAAGAAAGAGAAAGAAAAAGAAAACTTACTTTTTCATTAATTTGTTGGCAAGTATCAATGAGAGTCTCCATTGTAAAATTCCCATTTCCCCAAAAAACAGACAGAAATTGACAAATAAATATCCCAGATTCTTTTATTTTTTCATGAGTCAGTTTCAACTGAACACACAACAAAGAGAATCATGGGAAAAAATAATAGAGAGAAAGATTTAGTCCATGCCAGCCTGACGCTAGAGTCCGCATGGTCTGCCAATACCTCAGAGATCCTGCCGGGTTAAAAGGATGAGACAGTGAAACGACTAAGAATTCTGAGAGAGGAATTTGGTGATATAATGTGTTCGATGGAACAATACAATATCCAAAGCTGCTGCTGCTGCTGTACATCTTCTGGTAATATACACATAGCATAAGGTACAAAAGGTGGGGGTGTGCTACAGATGTTGGATGGGGGAGCTGTGATATACAGGACATTATTCTTGACTTCTTTTTTTCCCTTTTTTTTTTTTTTAAATTAAAGAGACAGCCATAGTAGTAGAAGAGCTTTCAGCTTGACGAAGGCAACAGTGGAATTTAAACCTAGTATTGATATAAGCACTATATTTTTCTTAATGTGGACATTTTTTTTGTTTATTTATGGCTTATCAACCATTTTTAGGTTATTTAAAGCCAGAAATTTTTTTTTTAGATTCTAAGAATTTTTTGGGAAATGAGATTAACTATTTTCTGAATATAATGATTTTTCCAGATACAAGTCGCACTATTTAACCCATAGACGGGGGGAATGGATGGATTACATATTTTTCTTCTGGTCACATATTTTTGGGAGATTTTTTTACTAATACAAGTTCTACTAATTAACCCATAGCTGGGGAGAAAAGAGGTAGATTTATACCTTTCCAAAGGATATTTGCACATAAATGAAAGAAAAACAAAAGATGACAAAAAGAAATCGGAAAATAATAAATGAAAGGAAAAGACTGATTTGTTTTTACGGCTTATCAACCCTTTGTAGATTATTTAAAACCAGAAAATATTTTTTTAGATTCTAAGAATTTTGGGAGATGATAATGATTTTCCTGATACAATTTCTACTAATTAACCTATAGCTGGAGTTGTAGGGAAAGAGGTGGATTTCCCACTGTCATAACATCCCTATGCCTTTTCTCTAACTACATTCAGTCTAATTGTTGTGATAAGCTTTCCTCTTTGCTACCTCAACTTTACAAATTTAAGTATGGTACTAGATTGGCGACAAGATCTTGTCATTTTACAGTTGAAATGGCTCGATGTAACCGTAAGTTTTATGCTAATAGTTTCTTCACTTACACTTCCCACTTGTGGAAATCTCTTCCAGTTTCTTGCTTTCCAGTCAACTTTCATCTTCAAAAATTTAAATGCAATGTCAATTGTTATCTTCTGTCTTCTTAATTCCTATTCTTTTATTGATCTCTCATTATATTCACTTACACAGAAATACCCTTGGGAAAGATAAGAATCCACCTTTTCCCCCAGCTATGGATTAATTAGTAATCCTTGTATCACTAAATCCTTAATATCTCCAAAAATAAATAAATCACTTAAACTGTTGGAAGTTTTTCAAGTAATGTGGTTTTTGCTATTTCGTAAAGCTCTTTTTAAATGCCTGTTCTTTCACTGCTCACTCTCCTTAATATGGTTTTCATTTTCTCATATTCTCTCACACGTGCATCTTAAAAGCTTTATTGCCTTGCTTGGGGTAAAATGATTATAAAGAAAAAATATGATAGTGGGGAAGTTGACATCTTGATATTAGGTTGGTGCATAATTATCAGGCGTTTTTGTAAGGTGAGTTATTTGTTAATAAAGATTGTTTTGTTTACTTTTTTTAATAAAAATATTTTATTTTCAGGTTACAAAAATGCACGTCGATAATCATATTCACTTAAAAATTGTTATTTTTGAATTGTTAAGTTTCTTTTTCCTAATAAATATTGTTTAAAAACGCCTGATAATTATGCACCAACCCAATAATATTGTTATTTTCTCTTACATATTATTAATTATTTAAGTTATTAATGCCATTGAAAGTAACATGGATTTTGTTATTTGGTAAAATTCTTTATTTGTGATTCTGTCATGCCAGTCTAAGAGATCTGATGAAGGACAGACTTCTTTAAAACATCAAATCATTCTCTTGAAATAAACAACATTGGGGGAAAAAGATGTGTAACTGTAAATATAAAAAATGCCATTAAAAATGACCATTTCATATTCTGACCATTGAGAATTAGCAATTGAAATGTTTATTTTTTGAATTTCTCGTCGAAAAAGAAAAATGATTTGAATATAAAAGAAAAACTGGTTATTTTATTTCGCTCATACCATTATCATTGATTCAATTGAAAATAGGCTTATTATGGCCATATCATGTTGATAACCAAAGTTAAGCAACATTGAGCCTTGACAGTACCTAAATGGGTAACTGCTTGGGAATATCAGGTGCTGTAAGTGTGAATGTGTGGGTGTTATATTGGATGACTTGGAATTGAAAATTAGAGAGCCAAGTTCCAATTCAAATTGGGTTCATTATATTCATTTACAAGGAAATAACCTTGTGAAAGGTTTGCATCTACCTCTTTTCACCCCAGCTTGGGGGGGGGGGGGGGGTAATTAGCAACATTTGTATAACTAAATCCTTATTATCTTCAAAAATTAATCACTCACTGTTGTGATTCTGCAGTGCCAGTCTACAAGATCTGATGAAGGCCAGTCTTCTTTAAGACCTACAAGGCTTCTTAGCTTGAAATAAATAACATGGTGGGAAAAGATGTGTAGCAGAAACAGCATAAAAATTTCATATTCTGGCCATTTTTACATCATCCCTTCTCCCCATCTATGGGTTAAATAGTACAACTTGTATCTGGAAAAATCATTATATTCAGAAAATAGTTAATCTCATAATCACTAAGAAAAAAAATTATTCTTGTAAGCGAAAATATGTTTTGGCCTTAAATAACTTACAAAGAGTTGATAAGCTGTAAAAAATAAATCACCGAAACTGTTAGAAGTTTTCAAGTCATGTGGTTTTTGTTATTTGGTAAAGTTCTTTACAAATGATTCTCTATGCCAGTCTATGGGATTTGATAAAGGCTAGGCTTCTTTAAAACCTATAGAGCCCATTAGCTTGAAATAAATAACATTGTAGAAAAATATGCATAGCAGTAAATATATGAAACAGCATAAAAAATGACAATTTTGTATTCTGACCATTTTTCCATCAGCAAGCCAAGTTTGAATTCCAGTCAGGTTTGTTGTATTCTCTTGTGCACAAATGTCCTTGGGAAAAAATAAGAATCCATCCCCTACCCCCGGCTATGGGTTAAATAGTAGGACTTGGACCTGGAAAAATCATTATTCTCAAACAATGGTTAATCTTATATTCACTCACACAAAAAAATAAATAAAAAATATTCTTATAATCCAAAATATGTTTTGGTCTAATATAACTTACCAAGGGTTGATAAGCTGTAAAAAATAAATCATTCAAACTGTTAGAAGTTTTCAAGTGATGTGATATTTGTTATTTGGTAAAGTTATTTATTTGTGATTCTCTATGCCAGTCTATGAGATCTGATAAAGCCTAAGCTTCTTTAAATCCTACAGGGCTCATTAGCTTGAAATAAATAACATTGGGGAAAAAGATGTGTAGCAGTAAATATATGAAACAGCATAAAAAAAATGACCATTTCATATACTTGCCATTTTTCCATCAACAAGCCAAGTTTTGAATTCCAATCAGGTTTGTTGTATTCACTTATGCACAAATGTCCTTGGGAAAAGTATGAATCCATCCCCTATCCCCGGCTATGGGTTAAATAGTAGGACTTGGACCTGGAAAAATCATTATTCTCAAAAACTTGTTAATCAAATGTACACTCATTTGAAAAAATAATTATTCTTATAATCCATAATGTGTTTGGGATTTAAATAACTCACAAAGAGTTACGTCAAAAAATGAATCAATTAATCAAACAGTTGGAATTTTTTATGCAATGTGGCCTTTGTTATTTAGTAAAGTTCTTTATTCATGATTCTGTAGTGCCAGTCTTTGAGATCTGATGAAGGATAGCCTTCTTTAAGACCTATAGTTTTAATTCACTTAAAGCTGTTTTTAATCAGTTATCTGAGAAAACAGTTGTATATATATGATTTTCCAAGTGTAGCTGTTCCAAGGCCGAAGGTATAGGGCACCCAGTGAGGATCAAACTCACTATTCAGTTGTAATTGTTCTAGCAAGACAAGCTTGCTACTCATTACACTGCCTTGAGGTGCACAAAATGATTTTCTAAGCATAGCTTAGACGTGGCACAATGCCGAAAGTGTGGAGCATCCAGTGAGGATTGAACTCACTTTTCAGTCGTAATTGATCTATCAAGACAAGTTTGCTAACCATTACACCACATCGAAGTGCCTCAAATAGTGATTTTCCAAGCGTAGCTTAGATGTAGCACAAGGCCAGAATTAGGGGGCACCCAGTGAGGATAAAACTCACTACTCAGTCGTAATTGTTCTAGCATGATAAGCTTGCTAACCATAAACAGTTGTATATATATATATATATATGACTGATAATTTAGACATTTATGAAGGAGTAGAACTCTATGCATATCCATATGAGAGTTTAGATCTGACTATGTTATTTAAGAATTTGACTTAAGTTCTTAGGTCAATATTTTTGGTCAGTAGCATCCACGCTCTATAAGTACCTCTCCACTCTTGGCAATAATAAGTAATGACAACTTGACTCCGCAAAAAGCACTACCACCAAAAATGTAATTTCTCATTCAATGTCAATTCAATTTGTCTACCATAACAACTTTGGTAGCATAATGGATAAGTGGTGAAGAAAATGGAACAAGTAAACAGAGTTCAAAATTCTGGCCTTGTCAGTCATCTTTACTTTTGCTTTAATGCTTTTGGTAAAAGCACAAATCCATCTTTTACAGCCATATCACATTGAAGCACCATATCTCATATGATCACCAAAATTAAGCAATGTCAAGCCTGGTCAGTTCCTAGATGGGTGACTGCTTGGGAATACCAGGTGCTGTATGCTTTGATGTGTGGGCGGTGGAATGGATAATAGCTCAGAGAGCTAAGTTTCTATTTAAGTCACGTTCATTATATTCACTCGTGCACAAATACCCTTGGGAAAAGTATCAATTCACCTATTCTCCCCCCAGCTATGGGTTAATTAGTAGGACTTGTACCAGTAAGACATTATTTATAAAAAAAACAAAAACAAAACAAAAACATTTGTACAATCTAAAAATATTTTCTTGCTTTAAATAACCTGAAAAAGGTGGATAAGATGCAAGAAAAACAAAACAATTTAATTAAGCTATCAAAACCCAGTTTTTTGGTTCTGATGGTGATGGAATTCTGCTAATTGGTACGGTCTTGGATTTTCATTTCAAATGATTTTGTTAATGCTCAGTGGCTTTAAGCATTGTTTTGAGTTGGTCCTTGTATCTTTGAAGAGATCAACCCTGTGGTCTTTCCCTGAAGTGAGCTCACTGAATAAGACTTTATATGGAAACCTTGACACTTTCATTCTTGCTACATGTCCTGAACACTGAAGATGGTGTTCAATGGTCAGCAATTTGATGCTTTGAATGTCGGCTATTTCTAGGAGTTTGGTGTTGGTTACATAGTAATTTCATTTGATGTTCATGACTGAATGAAGCTTTTGCTGGCGATAGCATTGCGAGAGTTGGTTGGAAATGAAAGAACATCAGAGTAGTAACCACATACATAACTCTGATTAAGTACAAGGTTTCTTGAATTTTCTAACCTTTCCTTGAAGGTAACATTTTTGTCATTTTTAACTATGGGTGATTTTCACTAAGGAAGATCATATGCGCAAACAACTTTTGCTTTACAAACAGGTAACATTCATAAGAATTTTTTTCTATGGAAAAGAAATATGTTTTTTTTTTAAAACTTTTTCTTGTGTAGTCAAATAAATTATAGCTAATGTAAATACTTATGTATAAGCTTACTTCCAATATAGTGAGATCTCTGAATGTTTTGGGTATGAATTTTAACCCCTCCAGAAAAAAAATTACCTGTGTATTGTGCAACTGGTCACTGAAAATCATGATTTTTACCTCTTTAAAAACTTCTGTGTACAGTGCAACTGCTTATTTTTTGCATAAAAAAACTGGTCATAAAAACTCTCACTATACATGACTATATACAATAAACTGACTTTAGAATATTTTATAATATTCTAAAAACTGATTTAAAGCAACCGGTGTCTTGTGGGCTACACACAGCACATTTGGCTTTCGGAAGGATATGCCTAATTTTATAAAGAAAATAACATTTATTAATATTTTGTTCACTCACTTTCTCATACATAACACTCATTAAGCTGAATGTTTCTTAAATTTTGTAAGCTTCTGTTAACAATAACTTTTTAGCTATATTTCTGAGTGAGGTAATGTAACTATTTACATTGTTCAGACTTTTATCCACATCTTTGTTGTCATATTCACAATGGTTCAGCCATTGTACACTCCAGCCTTCTTTAGGTGAATGGAATTTTGAACCAAACCTGTTATAACATTTTTAGCCTTTTTAACCATTGGCAATTTTCACTAAGGATGATCATATGTGTAAGAATCTCCTTCTCTGGTGAATAAATATATATTTTTTTTAAATATATTTTTTGTATTTTCAAATTAATAAATTAAAATTAAATTAATCACATTGTCATCAGTAACAATATTATATGAAAATTTTCAATTTTTTAATTATAGAAAAAACCTTTTTAGGCAGATTCTTACATGTATGGTCTTCTGAAGTGAAAATGACAATGAAAAATTGCCTTGAATATTTTTTAGTAGTGTGGCCTGCCTCATGATAATCCACATTTCATTCAACCCACTGGTCGTAAAATGTTCCCATATATTATAATTATAAATCCCACCAACCCTGAAAGATAAACCTCATTACTTCATAAAGGCCATCGAATGGCGGGTGATATATTGGAAATGACTCATTCTGAATAAATGTCTTTTTGCCAAAAGAAAATTTTCCTGTAGATTCTTCTGTAAAGATTTAACAGTTTTTGTCAAACAAAAAAGACGTTTAGATTTCTTTCAAATGAGACCCTATAATTGGTTAAACTTGAAGATGATACAATTATGAATTTAATGACAACTTCTTTTTTAGTTTTTTATTTGAAGAAAGAAGCAAAGTGTGGCCCCAGGTGATGACTCCCACCCCAACCAACCCAAAATATGATAAATAAAATGTAAGTATAGTTTATGATTAATTATGTGAAAATTCTGAATAGGCCAAGAACTGAATGTTGAAGACAGATTGAAAGGATATAATGGAGATGCAGTGGAAGAGCAAAGGGAGACAGAGAGTGAGAGACAATGAGAGAGAGAGAGAAAGAGAGAATGAGAGACAACAAGAGAGAGAGATGACAAATTAGAGAGAGTGAGTGAAAGACAACAAGATAGGGAGAATGAGACGAAAGATAGGGAAAAAGAGAGAGAGGCAAGAGATAGGGAAAAAGAGAAAGAGACAAAAGATAGGGAAAGAGAGAGAGAAGAAAGATAGGGAGAGAGAGAGAGAAGAAAGATAGGGAGCGAGAGAGAGAGAGACGACAAGATAGGGAGAGAGAGAGAGGACAAGATAGAGAGAAAGAAGAAAGAGAGAGAGAGAGAGAGAGACAACCAGTTAGAGCGAAAGAGGACAAATTAGAGAGAAAGATGATGAGAGAAAGAAGACAAGAAAGATGATAAATTAGAGAGAGAAATGAAAGATAGGGAAAGAGGGATTGAGATGACAAGATAGGGAGAGAGATTTAGAGAGAGACGACAAAGAGAGAGACAGAGAGAGATGACAAGATAGGGAAAGAGAAAGAGGACAAGAGAGAGAGAGACAACCAGTTAGAGAGAAAGATGATGAGAGAGAGAAAGAAGACAAGAAAGAGAAAGATGACAAGTTAGAGAGAAGGACATAATTTAGGGAAGTGAAAAGGGGAAACTAAAAAAAAAAAAGAGAACTTAAATTGATTGATTCTGTGACATGTCAATCCTTGTTGAGTTATTTATTATCAAATTTTGTATGGGGCACCCAATGAGGATTGAACTCCCGACTCAGTAGTAATGGCCAACCAGACTTGCTAATGCTAACCATTACCCCAGAGGTAATCTGAAAAGGAGAGAAGCCACTCAAGAGGAGGAGAGATAAGCAAGAGGCGAGAAACAACATTAGGATGGAAGCAAAACTAAAAAGTCAAGAGTTTAAAAAAATCGACTAAATAACAGAAATATTTTATCCAAGCAAGACTGAGAAATTCTTTGAAATAACTGTTGCTTACCCAAGAAGGAGAGATGGAGAGAGAGAATCCTGTAAACCTATGAGAAAGCATAAAAAAAACAAACACCATGAGAGTGACCAGAGAAAGATCCAATGAGATGAGCAAGAATGCAAGTTGAAGACTTCATTTTTACTTGAGTCAAACTTCATCCAATCCATTTTGTCATCTGCCAGAATCAATTACCTAAGTTGAACAGCATTTATCTTATCCAATCGAATCAGTGCTGTTCCAAATCTTGTCCTCCAAGAGATCAATGAAGGAATTTCATGCAGGCAAGTTGGGTTAGTTTTAGAAAACTGTGTGGGTAGGAAATACACAACTTGTGAGCCATGAAATTTCACAGAACAAAAAAAATATTTCTATAATGAGATTTCTTTACTATTAATCATCAGTAATTTTCTCTGATGAATAAATTCGGCACAATGATTTTATAACTCGTCAGCTAGGGGCAGAAGATTATTATTTAATACTTTGTTTCTATATTTTACCAAACTAAAAGACTTGATAATTAACCAGAATTTGTTCCACAGGGCTTATGGCCATATCACATTGAAACATTGGTTCCTGTACAATTACCAATGTTAAACAACATCAAATATTTAGTGACTTACTCATGTCATACTGAAACATTGCTTCCCATATGATCACTGAAATTTAACAACATCAAGCCTAATCAGTACCTAGATAGGTGACTGCTTAGAAATACAAGCTGCTGTAAGCTTCGATGTGCAGGTGGTGTAATGAATAATGGTTTGGAATTGTTAATCAGAGAGTGAAGTTCCAATTGCCTTTGGTTTCATTGTATTCACTTACATGCAAATACTCTTGGGAAATGTATGAATCCACCTCTTCTCCCCCAATTACAGTGTAACCCGGATATAAGAGAGTTGTCGGAACCGGAGAAGAAGTGTCTTATATCTGGGTTTCTCTTATATCCGGGTTTGGTCTATTATATATACATTAACACACTCTAATTTGGGACCAGAGAAAATCTCTCTTATATCCAGGTTTCTCTTATATCAGGGTCTCTTATATCCGGGTTACACTGTATATATTTATATATATATCATTTTTTTATGCTAAGAACCTATCTCTTACATTGTACAATGTATGTGCCAGGTTTGTTCAAAATCAGTTGGACAGATCTCAAGTGAAAAGTTATCATATAGACACACAGACATCCTCCGATATATATATATATATATACACAGTGTAACCCAGATATAAGAGAGTTGTCGGGACCGGAGAAGAAGTATCTTATATCCGGGTTTGGTCTATTATATATACATTAACACAGGCTCTAATTTGGGTTATATCCGGGTTACACTGTAGTAAGACTTATATCACTGAAGAAGGCCAGAGTGTACAATGGCCGAAACATTGTAAATACATGAGGACAACAGTCTGAATGATGTAAATAATGTAAATTGTTACAATACCTCATCTCAGAAATATAGACAAATGTTGAATCTTTACTTCATCAAATGGTTCACTTCAAAAAATCCAAATATGGAAAATTAAAGGGAGATAACTTATATCTGAATGGTACTTATTTTTTAAATTATGTATCATTTAAAAGTTACACTCAATAATTTGTTCCTTATTTACAATAATGATTAACAAGAAGTCAATTTGTTTAAGAGGATTATTTAATTTTGAAATCTGTTAAAGCCATGAAAAAGACTTTCTTTTTTTGTCAAGCAACAAAAATAAAATATAAATAAAAAAAATGGTTAAAATATGTTTATTCATTTTCTTCGGGTTATCAACCCTTTGAAGGTTATTTTAAAGCCAGAAAATATCTTTAGATTGTAAAAATGTTTTTTGGAGATAATAATGGTTTAGTGATATAAATCTTAGTAATTAACCCATAGCTGGAGGGACAAGAGGTGGATTCATACCTTTCCCATGAGTATTTGCGCATAAGTGAATATAACAAATACTATGAGAATTGGGACTCAAGCCCCCCAAAATTAACAATTCCAAGTCATTATTTATTGCACCACCTGCATATCCAAGCTTACAACACCTGGTATTCCAAAGTGGTCACCCATCCAGGTACTGACCTGGCTTGATGTTGTTTAATTTCAGTGATTTTATAGGAACTGGTGTTTTCAACATGATATGGCTGTAAACCTTTAACTATTAAAATAACTAAATAAAAAGAGTAATATGAATTAATACAAAAAAATTTCTTTTTAATTCTTTTTATGTATTTACACATGTATTTTGGATGGGACAAATATTTAAATGATTTTCTTTTTCATCCTTTTTACTCATTTTTAAATATTCCTAGAATAAAATCCAAATATTAAGCAACATTAAAGAACACTTATATTTAACACCAGGAAGAGACACTTGAAAATTCTAGTACATTTAATAAGGAAAGAGGGCTTGTAAAATTTGATACTCACAGGACAAATTGAAGGCAAGGGAGACAGAGGAAAACAATGTATAACCTCACAGGCATGCTTCAGTCAATGGATATAGGAATTAGGTTTAGAAGAGATAACAAAAAGATAAAATTTATTAAGAGCTACAAAGGACAGGAAATTGTGGAGAGCCATGACTGCTTACACATAGCACATAGAATGGCACATAGAAGATTATGTGAAAGAAGACTTCAGTAATGAATTTATGGAGAAAAGGTTATTATTATAAATAAACAACATTTTTAAATGTCACATATTTTTAAAAAAGCAATATTCAGATATGAAAGTTATCTCCATTTAATTTTATTCAATTTTGATTTTTCAGTGAAATAAGATAATCATCAAAGTGAAGATAGAATTTAATAGTAGCAACCAATTTTGAGGCAAAAGACATTTAAAAAAAAAAAAGAATTTCACTCCAAGAAAGGCAGTAATGCCATAAAGGGTTACAGGGATTGAAAGTGAAAGTGAAGATTTGGAATAGGGAGGATTGAGGAAAGGACAAAAGATGAACAGGATTCAAGAAGACATAAGATGGTGATTGACATTGCATTTATGACTGCCTCCTGTACATATACCAAACACAAACACCATCTAGTCGACAGCTGTGTAACGACATTAGTAAAGATGACCAAGTTTTATCATTTTTGTAAATCATTTTTTGTGTTCAGGCTTTCTAGGGTTAAAATGAATTAATGATTTCTTTATTTTGCTAAATATTTAAATAAATATTTAAATAAATATTTAAATATTTAGTTCAGTGTAAAGACTGAAAATAAAATGGTAAGTAATAACTTTGCAAACAGAAAATTCCATCCCAACCACCCAAAAAATTTTTTTCAAATATGCATGTTCACTGCCATTTCAAACTCTCTTTGTGACCCTAAAAATGTCTGTGTGCCACAAATTCCTGTCTGGTGTGTGAGTTTTTAACAGTCAGATTGCTGAAATCTGTCCGAGGCTACATCGGACAGATTACATTCTCATTTTCCTTCGTAAAGGTCAACCAAGGAGAAAGATGAGGACAACTAGCAGGTGATGACCGACCAACAACCATACGAAATTGGCTCACTCTGCACTGTCAGCAGACATTGTGTGACAATTATCAAAGCTGCATGCACTTTAGCTTTCAACTAGTGTAAAATTTACAATTTGACAAAAGCAACCAATTGAATCAGTTTTAATTATACCTGTTAATGATAATATTATTACTTATATATATATATATATATATATATATATATACTAGCAGTATAACCCTTTAATTCCTGGGAATTTTTGCTGTTCAATTGGAGCAGTTTAAGTTTAAAGTCAGCCCACCCAAAAATCAATATTAGTAACAACAATTGGGTGTAACTGAGGCACATCCCCAAATTGGGGGGGGGGGGGTTAGCCCTGAAAAGGGAACTGTATAATAATAAATAATATTATTGTAATAATGTAAACTATTTATTTTTATGAAAGATACGTATCCAAAAAACAGATAGTAAATAGTAAAATGTTGCTAAGTGTTATAATGGACAGGAAGTAGTGGAGAGCCATTGTCGCTAACAATTTGGACTCAAAATCAGCACTGAAGAAATATCTATCAAACAAATAAAATTTCATCAAAATAGGATGAAAACTGTGGAAATGCATAAACAACATCTGATCATACACACACACACATTTTGAGAATATATATATATATATATATATATATATATATATAAAAAGAAAAATTACAATCTCTATGGGAAGAGGTTGGACTACTAAACAAAGAACATCACTGGAAAATGTGAAAATTTAAGGAATCAACACATATACAATGTCACAAAAATTTCCTAAGCCAACCAAGCATGGACAGAAATACAATATGGGAACTAGTAATAAAGAGTACTAGAGAAAAACAGCAATAACAACAAATTGTAATATGAGCTCTGGTAAAAATGATTACTGAGACATTAGATTTATAAGTCCCAAAAATTCATTCACTGTTGTTCCCAAGGACACATGGTCCAGTGGATAAATCATTGGTGGAAGTAATCCAGTCAGTTCAATATTTGGCTACAGCAGAGGTGAACAAAAACTTGGAGAGTTGAGTTACTAAACTGAAACTGAGATATCCAGAAAAGGCATGGCACGTGGAACTGGAACAATCTACACCAGTGGACTAAATAAAGAGTTCAGTTCAGAATTACAATTTATATCACCTGAAGAAGGTGAGAGCATACAATGGCCGAAACGTCATGAATATAATAAAGATGAGGGCAACATTCTGAACAATGTAAATAGTTACAATACCTCATCTCAGAAATATAGACAGATGTTTCACTTTCATTAAAGCTTCATCAGAGAATGAAAAAAAAAGAAATTCTGGTATTTTTATTTTTTTGTTGTTTGATTTTCATTGCTTAAATGCAGGTTCCACATGCGTATCATTATTAAACAAACGATAGTAT
The DNA here is from genome assembly GCA_964036315.1 of Acanthosepion esculentum. Lineage (NCBI taxonomy): Eukaryota > Metazoa > Mollusca > Cephalopoda > Sepiida > Sepiidae > Acanthosepion > Acanthosepion esculentum. The sequence continues at coordinate 36,117,149 of OZ038518.1, forward strand.
TATTTGTGGCATTCCAAATTCAAGGAAACAAAGAATCCTTTTGAAGTTCCAAGAAATTAACAGGTTCCAAGTCTAAACTGTAAATATTGCTTTATGTATGTAAGTGCATAATAATTCTAATTTCTCATTATGGGATTCAGATGATAATGTATATTCCTAAGTGATGGTGTGTTTATGTCTGGCAGACATTATGTTTGGTCGTTTTTCACATGTTCATTTGGGAATGTTTTTATGCACACACTGTTTGATTTAGTTAAATATATATTAGATTCTTTAAGAATGGATTCAATAAAGGTTGGTGATGTAATATAACGTTTTTGACATGTGTTTATATGTTGTAAAATATTTATTAGTAATCTCTCAAAGTACTTTTTTAACTTGTAAAAATTCTTTTTTAATAGGGTGGCATTTGTAAGATCAAACTTATGCCCAGTTTTATCCCTGTGTATTATGAGCAAGTTTTAAATGGTTGTCCAAATGTAAATCCCTTTTATGTTTGTAGATACAGGCTTTTAGATTTCGAGATGTCTCACCAATATAAGAGCTTTTACATTATAAGCAATTTATTTGATAAGTACCAGCATATGAATTGGTGTTGAATTTATTTTTCTTCCTAATTATATATCTGATTGCTTTGGATGTGGTGGCAAAGATCCTAGTGTTAGGGATAACTAATTTATTTACAAATTTTGTAGAGTGTTAGAGGGTAGGATTATGAATTTTGTGTTGATGTTAGAAATATTAGCAGTGGTGTCTAGTTTTGGGGATTTGTGGACTTGGTATGCTCATTTTCTAGCATTGAGTATGAAATGACATGGGTAGTGAAGAAGTCTAAATGCTTTTTTTTTAATGTATTTCTCTTCTTCACCTAGGTATTCTGGGCTATATATTCTAAGGGCTCTGAGGTTGAATCCCACAATTAGTCCTGATTTTATTTTTTGATTGTGGTGGGAACAGAAATTAATTCAATCTTTTTTGTTAGTTGGTTCACAATAAACTCTCAAATCTAACTTGTTATTGTTAAATATTAACCTTTATTACTTTGTATGTGACTTCATTTTCTGTACAAAAAGTTCACCCTGCCACAGATGGTTACTGATTCCTAAAGAATAGTGTGTTCGAATTACATAGTTGTGTTGTCATATCCTGCTATGGCAACCATAAACAACTTTGAGGGAAATTAACAATAAGGAAACTGCATTTGAGAGCCTTTAAAAAAGAAAATAGTGGGAAGTAATATTAATAATGCAGAGTGCTAAAGGTTAATAAGATGTTGAGGAAAGGTAGAGATTTGTTTATTTCAAAATCATTTGTGAAGTCGATTGCAGTTTATTATGTCTAATAGATTTATATTCTGAAGATATAATAAAAGAACATCATTTAAGTAACTTAGGTAAGTGAGGTTTTTAAGTATGATGCATTTAAATGAGCTGGATTCTAAAAATTCTAGGAAAAGACAAGTAAAGGCACCACTAATAGGTGATCCAACAGGTAATCTGAATTTTTGCAAATAGAAATTTTTATTCAGTTTAGTGATTAGTTTATATAGTTGTATAATTTTATGGACATGTAAAAGAAGTTTTTCCCTGGATTTGATTTGTATGATTTGTATAAGCCATATATTTTGGGTGTAGTAGGCACCATCAATCCAACATACATTAAGCACTTGCTTTTCTTTGATAAGGCTTCTCAAATATTCAGGCTGGTAGATGACGATAAATATAGGTACCTTCACAAAATTGTTATCAGTATATTGTGATGAAAACATGCTCCAAACATAATGAAAACAATTTTATCATTAAAATCTTTATTATTATTATTAATAAGTGGAAAGTTCAAAGCAGGTTTTGAATTTTTAAGTAAATTTTTGCTCCTTTTAAAACTTTTGAAATTTTACTTAAAAAACTTTGTTTTTCTTGCATCAGCAGTTGTACTATCTTTTAGCAAAGCAAATTTTAACCTCTTTTTTTGCAGTGATAGACAAATTAATTTGGAAATTCTTGTGAAAAATCAAATAATTGTCGGATTTTAATGAAATTTTCAGATTTCACAAATGAATAAAATTATTTTTTTTCTAATTACAAAAATAAAATTATTTTTTTTGTTATTACAAAATCTTGGTAAAAATATATATTTTT
>OZ038518.1:36124286-36191786 GCA_964036315.1 Acanthosepion esculentum
AGATTGAAGAACGGACAAAAGATGAACGGGGTTCAAGAAGATAGAATATGGTGAATGACTATTTACATTGTTCAGACTGTTGCCATATTCACGTTTCGGTCATTGTACGCTCCGGCCTTCTTCAGATGATTAGAATTTCAAACCCTTTATTTCATCCATCCATCCATCAGTGTAGATTGTTCTTGTTCCACATGCATGTCTCTTTTGGATATCTCAGTATCAGTTATTTCCCTTTAACTTAACTCTCCAAGTTTTTATTCACCTCTGCTGTAGCCAGGTATTGAGCTCACAACTCTTTGGGTGAAGTCACTGGATTACTTCAACCAATGCTTTTAACACTGGGCCATGTGTCCAGCTGAAATGTTGTGAATATGACAAGAAAAATGAGGATAACAGTCTGAACAATGCAAATAATTACAATACCTCATCTCAGAAATATAGACAAATATGGTAATTGATGCTGCATTTAAAATTTTGAAGATTGTTGTTATCAGGGAAGCAAGGAAATAGAAGAGAGTTTCACAGGTGGGAAGTGCAAGAAAAGAAACTGTTATAGAAGTTGCATTTAGCTATTTCAACAGTAGGACCTAGATGCCAATCTAGTAACATGTTTAAATTCATGTATTTGGGGCATCAGGGAAAAAAGCTCATCTGAACAGTTGCTATGAAAATATTTGTAGAAAAGGCAGAAGGAAGCCACATCATGTCAGTGAGAAAGTGACTGAAGTCAAGATGTTAGGATTGATTGCATTACAGATCCTTCTTTGGATTTTATCAAGACTCTTGAGATAGACAATGAATGGCAGATTTGTAAATGGGCAAAGTGGATTCTGACAAGAAAAAATTTCTGGCAATATACAGTGACCCAATTTTCCTTGTAGCAGATGCAGCTATCAATTTGATATAGTCACTCCACTTCAACTCGGTGGAAAACATTTGGCAAAAGAAATAGAGGTAGGTGACCAAATTGTTGGTATGATAATATGCACAAACAGTTCAGTCTATCTAACAGCATTAAATATGGTCACTTAAAGCCAAGCTCTTTGGAATGGACTACCTCATGTTAATGAGCAATCAGTCATTGTTGTTTAATGATAAAAAAAAATTGATAGAATCCATAATGACCCATAAATGAGGGATCATTATATGCTAAATAACAAAACGAAACTGATCCCAGACTTTATGCCCACATATGGGTGATTTCTGTCTGAATTTTTGGTATGATGTCTTATCATTATGAACAACCTTTTCTTGGCCACGACCTACCAAAGCATTTCTAAAATCATAATGCCCTTCCACCTGTGACATATCTTATTACTATATAAAACTCTGTGAACTTTGTATCTTGTGTGTTTGCCAGAAGTCATATATAGAGAGTGGGGAAAAGAAAGATGTAAATTTATTATCATCTAGGAAGTGGGGGATGGATCTGATTTTCTGACGAGAAAATGTATAAAACACAAACAGGATACACACAGCTGTCATCAAGGTCCATGCCACTCTCACTTGTAAACTTCACGACCTCATACTAAAAGCGAGAGCACTGACAAACTTCAGACTACAGCAACTCCGTCCACAGTAAGAAACAAATTCTATCTCTTGTAACTTCTTTAATATGAACCACGCAAACACGTGTTGACTTTTTCACACAAACACACATATAACAACATTTCATTATTTCTCACATATGTACACAAAGAGAATTTATATATTATTTCAGAATTTTACTAATCCAAACAAAAAGACATTACTTCCCAATCTATTACCAATTGCTTGTATTCTTGTCGTTATATTAATGTTCCATTGTTGAAACTACATTGTCTTTTCTACTGAATTTTATTCTTTCAATGAAAATCGTTTGATTATTCTAAAATGGCCGAATTATGCGCAGCCCTGCAACAATAATTTATGTTATTGTATCGAATCCCAACACTCCAAATTTTGACATTCCAAGATCTTAATATTCAACTTCTTTCAAACAGACAATTTTTTAATGTTGAAAACAACTTCAATAACTGCAAATATAAAAGTATTTTTAAAATATCTCTACTTTCACAAACTCTTCATGAAACTAAACAGTAAACACAACAAGATTGACCCAATGGAGTTGGTCTAGTAATTCTTATTATTTAAAAAGTGAACTCCTATTCATGTGGAGGAAGCCTAAAAGGCCATTAACTTAACCTTCCTTGAGATTGCATATATGAAATTGTATATCCTTTCTGTGAACAACAAACTTTCTTATCTTTGTTTTAAACATTTTTTAATATTATTTTGTGTCAGATCATTTAATCTGTTGTATGAACATTTCCTCTTCATGGCCATTCATTAAAACTATGGACTTTAAAATTTCTGATTTATTTTCTTGAAACAAGCTACTGACACAAGCATGTAAATTTGTAAATAAAATTGTTTTGTTAAAACCAACGTGTGTGTTACCTCATTGTTACCATCCTCTATTAATTTTCTTGGTGTGGGTAAATCAACTGTTATTTTAACCACAAAGTCCTACATCACTATCAATCAAATTTCTGTGGAGCAAGCTATCTGGTAGCTCTAGCCTAGTAGTTTCTAAACATTTTATGGCCATACCATGCCCAAACATCTCTAAAATCCTGATGCCCCCCCCCTCACTGGAAATATAATTCTTATTATTCAAAAAGTGAATTCCTATTCACATGGTGAAAGCCTAAAAGGCTGTTAACTTCCCTTAAGAACTTTTGACTTCATATATGCAATACTATTATCATTTAAGCTCAGAAATCCTGAACAAGGAAATGTCATTATTTTACCTGTTGTTTGAACCTGTGTTTTTTGTTTTGTTTTCATCCAAATGTTTTAGCTCATGCCTTCTTTAGTCTTCATTAATTTTCTGAAATTCTGAGATGAGACATTGTCAGTATACTCAAACTTGATTTTATTCCATCAATCAATGTGTTTTTCATCCTTCCTCAAGTGTATAATTCATCTAGTGTGTGGTTCTCAACCTTTTTTGCCCAATGCACCCTTTTCACCATAAGACAGGATGTTATTCCTCCCCTTTCCAAAATTATTTGACTCAAAAGGCGTCTTCCAAACAATATGCATATTTTATTGAAAATCGTCATTCTTCTCCATATTAGTACATATATATTTCTGAACAAGGAAATGTCGTTATTTTACCAATTCGAATCAGTATCTTCATTCTTGTTGTTTTTATCCAAATGTTTTAGTTGATGTAAAAATTCATCTTGTGCAGTGGTTCTCAACCTTTTTTGTCCAGTGCACCCTTTTCACCATACGACAGCTAGTCTGCTTCAAAAGGTGCATTCCAAATAATATGCATATATTATTGAAAATCTTTATTCTTTTCCATATTAGTACATAGACATTTACATGAATTATTTTTATAGTTTTACAAAGTAGCAATAGAAAATGCTGCATCTCTAAAATCCAGAAGCCCCACCCCCATGACATATAATTCTTATTATTCAAAAAGTGAATTCCTATTCACATGGTGAAAGCCAAAAAAGCTGTTAACTTCCCTTAAGAACTTGAGACTATATATATGCAATAGTATTATCATTTAAGCTCAGAATTTTACAATATTTATAGAAATATTGTGTTGCTAATATAACTATATCATTATCCATACTTATGTGTTTACTAACATAATGTTAATTGATTTGGGTCACAGCACTTAATGATGTTCTTTTTGTGGAGACTGACTAGGGGTTATGAGAACACAGTTACAAAGACTGGCTATTACTCTTTTTTTTCCTTATTTAAAAAAAAGAAGAAAATGTAAAACTGACAAACCAAAATGAAGAAGAAAGGGAACAAACCCCAAGCTGCCCTACCCCATCCACGATAGGAGGGTGTTGATCTTGACTGGGAGAGAGAGAGAGAGAGAGAGTTTTTTTAATCCCAACTCTATGGTGTTGTCTTCCATATCCCAGAATTCCTTGACTTTTGTTCTTAAAATGAGCAAATTCAGTCACTTTTGAATGTAATGTTAGGTTTTAATTCAATATTTTTTTTATTCCTTCCAATGTCTTCTATTTTTGAATGGACATTACGCTAGATTTGGCTGACTTGTTCTGTCGAGTAAAGATGGCTCAGTGGTAGAAGCTCTGACTGACACCAAATCAATTGGGTTTCGATCCAGGCTTGAGGCATATGGTTGTCTATTCACACCGAGGAGCTGTGATACAGTGGAACAGTACTGTCTGCAAATGACATTATATATATATATATATTTTAGAATTGGACATTGTCCGACAATTTATTAAAGACATTTATATTATGTTTAACGTTCTTTTTATAGATACAAGTATTTAAGCAAATGCTCTGTTTTATTATAAACAGTATTAAATAACATTTACCGGCCTGAATGTCCGGGAAATTTTCATAGAAAATTTTCGCTCTCCGACAGGAATCGAACCTGTATCCTATACGGAACCATCATTTCGCGTGATGTGCCTTAACCTTTCGGCCACAGAGCGGCGTCTGGTTAGCAAGGTCGATTTTTACTATCTTTAAATGTCCAATTCTAAAATATATGACGTCATTTGTTTACATTTGATACACTAGAGCAGATATGAATAGAAGAGATTCATGGAAGATTTAAGTTTAAAGATAGTAAAAATCGACCTTGCTAACCAGACGCCGCTCTGTGGCCGAAAGGTTAAGGCACATCACGCGAAATGATGGTTCCGTATAGGATACAGGTTCGATTCCTGTCGGAGAGTGAAAATTTTCTATGAAAATTTCCCGGACATTCAGGCCGGTAAATGTTATTTAATACTATTTATAATAAAACAGAGCATTTGCTTAAATACTTGTATCTATAAAAAGAACGTTAAACATAATATAAATGTCTTTAATATATATATATATATATATATATATATATATATATATATATATATACAAACTTGCATACATACGTCCATACTGATAATGTGTTTATTAACATAATGTTAGTTGATTGGAGTTGCAGCATTTAATGATGTTTTTTTTGCTGGAGACAGACTGGGGATTATGAGAACGGAATTTGGGGAGAATTCTCTCCTTCCACCCTACTCCACCTTGTTAACTCCGATCCATGAAACCTTTCCTTATTAACAGATTTGGGCTAGAGTATTTTTTTTTACTCCCCAGCATACAGGTACATATACATGTTTGTGTGGGAGCACATACATATATACATATAATAACTGGCCACTTGTATTCGAGGATATCTGTCAACTAGGGCGGCTAGCCAATCCCTATTGCAGATGCTCGCTCAGACACACTTGTGTTTGCTCAACACCCACAGAGCCCACTTGTGGTTTATACTGCAAATATGCTGAGCAGACCGTAGTTACAGTTTCTGGGAGAGAGAGTGTGTTATCTAGCGTAATCAACAATTTGAACAAGGCCAGCACACTCAAGCCCTCGGCCATGATGACTTGTGGCTTTGTGCTAGCATAGCTATTGATGGCCCTCAAGAGTTCCATCTACTCAATTTCACTCACAAGGCTTGGGTTAACCTGTGGTATGGTTTTCAAATACTTTCCAAAGGTGCTGCATGCTGGGATCAACCTTGATCCATTCCTGACAAATCAACCATGGTGAGATTCAAACCTGGGTCTCATGGTCAGAAAGCAAATGTTCTAACCACTTGGCCACATGCCCATAATATATATATATATATATATATATATATATATATATATATATATATATATATAAATAAAAAATACCAAATTGTAATTGGTAGGGATTTTTTTTTTTTAAGCTTTTCACCCCAGGCAAGGCCGGAAGCCACTAGCATGCAAGGGGTTACAGAGGATTTGGAGCGAGAGCAAATAGGAGTGTTAGAGGAAAGGATGTGGAGAAGGATAGAGGATAGATCAAGGCAACTGGAGATGTCGATTGACGTTACACTTGAATAGTTGGAGATCATAGTCATCAGGGAAACAGAAATGAGGAAGGGAGTTCCATAGGCGTGAGGTGCGAGATATGAAGCTATTGGAGTAGAAGAGACGTCTACATTTAACAGTTTCAACAGTGAAAGGGTGGGAACGGGATGTCAGCCTTGTAGGACGCTTGAATTCAAGGAGCCTGGGAACCAGCGATAGCAGCTCATCGGAGTAATTACCATGGAAGTATTTCTAAAAGAGACAGAAAGAGGCAATGGTCTTTTCAGTTCATATGAGAGCTCAATGTATGATACAGAGCAAATTATAAGAATAATTGGAAAAAAACCCTTAAAAATCCATTATTCATTTTGATGAATAGAAGTTTTTTCATCACATCAGACTGACTACATAATGTAATATATGCTTATATTCATCAAAATAAATTTATTATTATGGATTTTTAAGTTTTTCATATATATATATATATACAGTGTAACCCGGATATAAGAGACCCGGATATAAGAGCGATTTCCTCTGGTCCCAACTTAGAGCCTGTGTTAATAAAACAAAATAGACCGAACCCGGATATAAGAGAAACCCTGATATAAGATACTTCTTATCCAGTCCCGACAACTCTCTTATATCCAGGTTACACTGTATATATATATATATATATATATATATATATATATATATGTTCCACTCACTGTCGAAGTGTCGTCAACTAAACCGGCTGCACCACTCCATGTTCTTATGAGTGAGGAGGGTCGTTAGCAACCCAGTAGGATGAAAAATAAGACCTAAGGCATAAGGGCAGAAGAACCCTTTATGAGTCAATGGCCAGCTAACTAGACATGGTGTCTCAATAAACCACCATGTAGAAGGCAACAGGAAGCCACTCCACTCTTAATCCCAAAAACTATCATGGCAATTAACAAACAAAATATGAACACTAACAGTATGAAGGGGGTTAAGTCTATGGGAATTAACTCCTTGCTCGCTAAGGATCTACATGTGCAACAGGTGGCACCTGAGCATCATCCAGCAACTGTTAGCATAAACAGCATAAAAGTGATAAAATTCCTTGGAACTGATCCCTCGCCCAGAAAGGAATGACATGAGTGACAGATGTCACCAGACCATCATCTAGCAACTGTTCACATCAAACAAAAAATAACTCTCGCAACATGGAATATGGAATATGGAATGTTAAACAACTGTGCCCAGTTGGAAAATATAAAACAGGAAATGAGTAGGTTAAATGTCGACATTTTAGGTGTATGTGAAACTAGGTGGCGAAGAAATGGAGATTTTTTTTCAGTGACAAACACAGGATTATATATGCAGATGGAGAGAAAAATGAAAAAGGAGTTGGATTGATACTAGATCAAGATATCAAGAAATGAGCTCTGGAATACTATCATTTATCTGAAAGAATTCTTGTAGTTAAACTGAAAGGAAAGCCTTTCAACATATCTATTATAATCGTATATGCACCAAAAAAACAAAGTACAGAAGAAGAAATAAAATCTTTCTACTCTATGTTGAGCAACACCAAGGCTCAGTGTAACTCACAAGAAATTATAATTATCATGGGAGACCTGAATGCCAAAATAGGCAAGGAGTTGGTTGATTTTGTTTAGCAGCATATTAACCTCTATGGGTTATTTAATGCTAAAATTTAAATATTTTGAACACAAGTTTGTTTCAACTACAGATAAAATGTATTGTTGGTCATTTTACTATAAATATGTATTGTTGGTCATTTTACTATAAATATGTATTGTTGGTCATTTTTTTATATAGAAATGTATTGCTGGTATTTTTATTACAGAAATGTATTTTCATATTCATAATGTTTTTGTTTTTTTTGTCTGGGGATTCACTATTTGCCCATAACTGGGGCCCTAACATGTGCTGCCACTCTGGGTAAGAGTGGACCTGGGAACAACAGCAATTAAGAGGTGGTTCCATGCACCTCAAAATCTTCAATCTCCCAATCAGAGGCCCTGCTGCTGGATGTAGTTTATCATCATACCCAGGACTAGCAAGGAGATGGAAGGGGAAATAGCTGGCAAATTCGAACTAGCAACCTGCAATGAATGTGGAGAAAAATTCGTTTAATGGTGCACAGACAATGATCAAGTAATAGACAACACCTGGTTCCAAGAACATCCAAGACAATTATGGATATGAAGAAGCCCAGGAAGAGAAACTAAAAACCAAATCGATTACATAAACATCAAGAGATTCAGAAATGCAGTTGTTCACTGCAAAACTTATCCAAGTGCCGACTGTGGAAACGAACACCTCTTTGTTACATGTAAACTAAGAATGAAACTACAGAAACTGAAGAAGCCTAATGCAGCACCCAAATTGTAATACAACAAACTCCTGAATGGAACAAATTGAAGAGAAACAAAGTGGCAGGGCCAGATGGAATTGTAATAGAGATGCAGGCAGCCTTAGATGATTTGGGCATAGACAAGATTACAAAAATAATAAATGAGATCTAGAACAGTCGTGATATACTAAAAGGCCTAAGCAGATATATTTTCATAGCACTGCCTAAGAAACCAGGTGTAAATGAATGGGAACTCCACCGAACAATCAGCTGAATTCTGATGATTAGAGCATGCAGTAGAGTCAAGCCAGAAATAAGGCAAGAACAGTGCGTGTTTATCAAAGACACTGGAACAAGGAATATGATATTAATGCCCAGAAAGAGCAATACAAATGCAGAAGGACGTGTACCTGTGTTTTATAGATTACGCAAAGGTGTTCGACAAGGTATGCCACAAAGATCTGTTAAAACTGCTCAGCAACCTTGACATATTTGTAAATATATTAGAATAAACAAAAATCTATACTGGCAGCAAACTACCTAAATATGGACAAAAAATGAGTTCAGTAGATATACAAAAATAGAAAGGGGTGTAAGACAAGGATGAGTCTTCTCACCAGACTTATTCAACCTAAACAGTGAGGCAATTCTGAGAGAACGAGAAATCCTAGCAGGATTCATCATTGGCGACCACAATCCTAACAATATAGGATATGCAGATGACACAGCGCTGATAGCAGACACAGAAAGGAAATTACAAAGTCTTCTGAAGAAGGTCGTGAAGGAGAGCAAGAAGAAGGGACAAAGCATAAACTACAAGAAGATAGAATGCATGATCATCAGCAAAAGGATGAGAACAAAATGCAAATTATAGGCCAGGGATACTAAAATCAAGCAGGTACAGAAATTTTAATATCTGGGAAGTGTTCTGAAAGAGGACAGAAAGTGTGGTACAGAGATCCGAAGACATATTGGGGTGGCCAAAGACGCATTCCGAAAGCTAAACAGAATATTAAGAGACGGGAAAACTTCATTGGAAACAAATAAAAACGTACTGAACTGTTATGTGATATCTGTCCTTCTGTGTGGCAGTGAATGCTGAATGAAGAAGAGACTCGAAGCAACAGAAATGTGGTTCTACAGATGTATGCTAAGGTACTCTGGGCCAAACATGTGAGCAATGACAAGGTTTTGGAGAGAATGGAAACAAAAAGGAAACTTATACTTAATATCAGGAAGACGCAGTTGAAATTTCTGGGATACGTAACGAAGAAGGAAGGCTTGGAAAATCTGATACTCACAAGACAGATAGATGGAAAGAGGGATGGGAAATCAATGTGTGACATACGTAATGGGCTTGAGCAAATGGATGGCAGTACAGGGTTTGGGAGAAATAACAAAAAACTTATTAAGTGCTACAAAGGACAGGAGGATGTGGAGGGCCACGATCACCTATGTCCTGAAAGAACACGTCACATAAAAGAAGATATTTTATATCCAGTATATATGTAATTACATGTGTATATACATATGCACAAATATTTTTATGTGTACATGCTGTATATGCTCTGTATGTATGAATTCACACACACACACACACGCACGCACGCACGCACACACGCACGCACACACACACGCACGCGCGCACGCACACACAGAGACTTACTAGAAAAAAATTCACTGTTAATAACTCATTCTCGGCTTGCTCCCAGCTTAAAAATAAAATTGTGCCCCACCTTGAGGACCAAAGTATTGAACCAAAAATGGAGTAATGCTGCTATATCTGGGTTGGAGCTGCCCAAACCTCACTTTCCAGCCTTGGATTGAGTTCAACATCATTTATGCAGTCTTGTGGGTGACAACTTGTTTTACACTCAGGTGCTTCTCTTTTCCATAGATAGTAAGCCTATCACTACTCTGTTGCTATTTCTACAAAAAATGTTCAGTTGGACCCCATTCTTTAGTTCCACCAATTCAAACTGTTAACATTAGGCCATGCCATGCTACTTCTAGGGAGTCAAATCACTCATTGCCACTGTATTCCAATTGTAAGGAGGAAGTTCCACTCAGCTTTTTCCCAAGAAATACTACTTAACTGAAAACTAGAATCTTAACTTCTTCAAGTGTCAACTGTTATCTATCCTCCTCATCCTCAGTTCTTACCGCCTCTACTTTCACTCATATAACCATTCATCATAACCATTTTGACAGCAACCCTTTACTTGAATGGCTCTCGAGCCTTGCATTGAGAAAACATTAATGTTAAAACATTTCTAAATTTTTGTTTAAGTCAAGCCATCAATTATATATTTAACTTTTTATGCGATTGTGTTTTTTATACACCCGGGCAAGGAACAAAAATTCCCCAACTCCCGCAACCATTGGTTGCACTGGCCTCAGTACGAGCACCGATTCCTCTCTCTGGTGCAATGAGAGGGTGTGGCCTCAGGCAGCTGTTCCCCAGGCCTGGGCACCTCTCAGTATAATTTTCCTCAGTTGTGACTCTGTCCTTCGACGGAGCTGCCTCTGAGCACACTCTGCCCAAAGACTGAGACGCAACTGAGAGACAATAAATAAACATGTTACAAACTACTTTATACTAATTTGGGATTTACTCGACCCCACCCACCATAGAGTCATGTTGTGACACAAGGTTGGTTTAATGTGGGGAGGCCAAGTGCGTACACCCATTCTTTCCTCCGTATGTACCTTACATATTTCAACTATTTCTGATGTTAAGTATATATGTTTTTTCCATTTTCTTCAAAACTTTCTTATTGCTTACATGTTTAGTCCATGGTATTTTCAGCATCATTCTGTAGAACCAGCACATGTCTGTTGGCTCAAGTCTTTTCTTCATCTGTGAGGAGATTGTCCAGCATTCACTGGCATATAGAAGGACCAATATTATATAACAGTCCAGTAATCTTTCGTTGTTTCTAATGAAATTTTCTTGCTTCACAATACTGCACTTAGATTTTGGATGGAATCTTTCATTCTTCCAAATGTACCTCTGGATTTCAATGTGGCATTTTACGTCCTCTGTTAAAACAGTTCCTCGATATTTACAAATAGGAATCAAGAGTTTTTGAGGAGAGAGAAGAGAAATATGGTGGGATCAGGAAGCAAAAACACTTTTCCCTGGCCTGATTCTTCTTGTTTGCATCATAAGTCACTTTTTACTAAGCAAAGAGTTCTCAGTACAATGCTCTGATAACATACAGGTCTACCATTGAGAGAAGATTCTCAGCTATTAACATTTACTCAGCTTGTGTGATCCACACAACTTACACTATTAACATTATTTGGACTATTGATCTCATCTTTGTTGCCATATTTATCACGTTTCGGCCTTTCAGTATCTGTCTATATTTCTGAGATGAGGTATTATGTACACTAATTACATTATTCGGACTATTGTCCTCATCTTTGTTGCCATATTTATTACAATGTTTCAGCCTTTCAGTAACTGTCTATATTTCTGAGATGAGGTATTATGTACACTATTTACATTATTCGGACTGTTGTCCTCATCTTTGTTGCCATATCTATTACAATGTTTCGGCCTTTCAGTATCTGTCTATATTTCTGAGATGAGGTATTATGTACATTATTTACATTATTCGGACTATTGTCCTCATCTTTGTTGCCATATTTATTATAACGTTTCAGTCTTCTTGAGGTGGCTGGAATATCAAACTGAACCATTTATTCCAACCACCTGAAGAAGGTCGGAGTGTACAACGGCTGAAACGTTGTAATAAATATGGCGACAAAGATGAGGACAATAGTCTGAATAATATAAATAGTATACATAATACCTCATCTCAGAAATATAGTCACACAACTTAGTCTGACACAAGGCCTCAAATTTACCTCAGTGTAGCTCAAACTCATTCCAGTAGTTATAGTGTAGGGAAGAGGATTTCTAATCACCTTACCATTCTTCATCATATACTTTCTTAGTATTTATGAAGATTCTCAGTGTAAATCATCCAAAAAGATTGTACTTACTATACAGGGGGGTGCTGAAAAGTTCTCAATCTATTCCACTTACCTATATTTGACCAAATAACCAAATATCAGGTATTTTTTGTTAAAAGGGCTTTTCAGCACCCTCTTATATATGAGTAACAATTTTTTTGTTTCACTTAGCAAAAGTATGATTAATAATTTAATATGAAGAAAGAGGGCATCAATAAGGGTGATTACTCAGGTAATAGTTATCTCCCTTTGACAACAGCTTCTCTCAACCTCATTCTGCATGAGAGAAAATGTGAGTGAACAAGTGAGAATGAAACAAAACACAAAATATTAATAATCGTTATTTTCCTCATTAATATTCAGAAGGCCAAACAGGCCGCATGTGACCCATGGGCCGCAGTTCACCCATGACTGGTTTAAACTGATACCAGGTAAATATGGATTAAATATCAATGTTGGTCTTATAAATTTACATTTTTTTAATTGAATAACAAAAGAAAGTGAAAAGGTTTTCAGCTAGTTTAAACTGACACTAAAACGAGGAGAAGCATCTATTTGCCATATTCACCTGGTGTCAGTTTAAATTGACAGTTTCTTTTTACATATATTGTGACTATTTTGCCAAAAGTTTGTATTTTCTTGATTTCAGATGAAAGTTGGAAATTTACGAACCTATTTCAGTGAAATCTTCACTTTTCAAAATTATAATTCAGACATATGGGAAAAAAGAAAACATCAATTTAAACAGATGCCACAAGGATATGAGTTAATAGAGTTAGAAAATTTAGAAATTTTTTTATTTTAATCCAATGAAAAAAGAAAATGAAAAGTTTTTATTTAGCAAAGAGTCAACTGAAAACATCACCCAATGCCAAAAAAAAAATAAAGAAAAAGTAAGCAAAGTTGATTGAGAAATGCTCAAAATAAATATAATCTGTTTTATCTGGTATGGAATACTTATAGAACAATGGTTCATGCTTTTATATCACAGGCTAATGATATTTGATCTTTATTCTAAACTAACTTAGAAGGCTCCATTCTGGTGGACTCTATGCTAGATCCTGTAGAGGGCTTTTGGTCCTCCAGCGTTCTACCTTTACCGTCCTATGTATGTAAAATTATAAGAATTTAGAAATAATAAAATTATTTTATCTTTATTTATTTGACACCTTAATTTGGCATAATCTTTCTTCGTATACACAAATGATCTCTTTACGTTTATTTTGCACAAAACTTTTATTTTCTTCTAAATCACCATTCTTTATGAATACTTCACATAAAGTCACTCATAAAAGACATTATGGAAACCAAACTATGTACAATAAACAATGCGCATACACAAAATTAAAAGAGGTGGATTCATACATTTCACAAGGGTATTTGTGAGTAAGTGAATATAACAAGCCTGACTGGAATTGAAACTCAGCTCTCTGATTTCCAATTCTGAACCATTATCCATTACGCCACCTGCACATCCAATGTTACAGCACCTGGTATTCTCAAGTGGTCACCCATCTAGGTACTGACCAGGCTTGATGTTGCTTAACTTTGGTGATCGTACAAGAACCGGTTTTTCAATATGGTATGGCTGTAATCAGTGTATGCCGTCCACATATCCAAACTTATAGCATCTAGCATTCCAAAGGAGTCACCTATCTAGGTATTGCCATAGTCAACGTTGCTTAACTTAGGTGATTGTATGAGAACTGGTGTTTCAATGAGATATGGCCATAATTTCTTTATGCCACCTACAGACCCAAGCTTACAGCATCTGGTATTCCAAAGCAGACACCCATATAGGTACTGACCAGGCTCAATGTTGCTTGACTTTGGTGATCATATGAGAAAACGTGTTTGGCTCTAAGCTGAGTGGTTCTAGAGCTTGGGTTTCTGTAATTGATGATAGCAGCAAGCAGAAGGAAGCTTAAATTACTGCAGACATCATGTAACCCTCTTAAGAAAAATAAACAAACAAGTCTTTTTTTAGGAAGTGGGAGGTTACCAAACAGATTAGATAGAGAAAATATGAGTAAAGTAAAAAAAAAAATATTTGAATCTCAAGGTTTCAACCACGGGGGTACAGAGAGACCCCATAGTTCTAGTTAAATTAAATCATGCTGCTTGAAATGAGCTGATGAGGAATAAAAGATGGATTCTGTTTCACAATTCCATCAAGTAGTCACCATCACATCTTAACAATGACTTCCGACATAAGCATTTTTTTTTTGCTTCCCACCCTCCAAGAAACCTTCTTTCCCAGATTCTGTCTGTCTGTCTGTCCCAGATTCTGTCCTTCTTACAAGTCTGCTAGTTATTTACAAGCTTTGTGCTTTCCTTAACCTTAACAAGTGACCCCATAAGAGTTTCCTTTACCATTTATTAGCATAGATACTTTGGCCTATATCACTGCTAAAGTGCTAAATACATATGACCTCTTTATGTCAGCGTAAACAGACATAGTCTTATTCTCTGTAGATATATATACACTAGAATACTAATATGTACATATGGATTGGTACACTTGCTTAGGATCAGTAAAATAACTGAGCATTCTGCAAAAAGTACTATGCATACACTGACACTAATATATATATATATATATATATATATATATATATATATATATATATATATATATATATTATTTATTTATTATAATTTTATCATATAGACAAAACCATTTTACTCACAACAAAGATGCAACTTGGTTTCAGTGCATTTTAACTGCACATCTACGGCTGAGGGTTGGAAATGGTTATGAACAATCCTGTTTGTAGGCAAGCCCGGATGTAAAACGTCACTTCCTTTTTCCATTTTTTGAGAAGAAAAATGTACTTACAAAATATACATAGAGTATCTAAGTGAAACAATAGTGGTTGTTGACAGCAGTTTGGTGTTGGGTGGACCGGGTAGTTAATGTTGAATGGTGTGTTATCGCTCTACTACCTGTATCGAGCTCTTTTTTTAATTAACGCTGCGAACGTTAGAATTTATATATTACTTTCATTCTCATCGCATCGGATATATATATATATATATATATATATATATATATATATATATATATTATTGTCATCCACTGACAGACTGTTTCGCTGTATCACAGGTCTTCAGTGTGGCTAGATGTCCGGTTGCTTTTAGCTAGGATCGAAACCCAACTGAATTGGCGTCAGTCGGAAATTCTACCACTAAGCCGTCGGCGCACGGCAGGGATGAAGGTGAATTTTAGCGAATTTATTCTTAGATTTATAAAATTTATTTTAGGATATTATAACAAAAATGTTAAAAATCACTACACAATTACAATTATGTTTCAACACTACAAATGTGTCTCCTCAGGTGATAGTAAACTACTGATTCGCTAGTAGTTTACTATCACCTGAGGAGACACATTTGTAGTGTTGAAACATAATTGTAATTGTGTAGTGATTTTTAACATGTTTTTGTTTTAATATCCTAAAATAAATAATATTTAACTCTACTCTGTATTGAGCCCTCTTTTAAATTAAATGTTATGGACAGTGAAGTTATACTCCATTTGTTCTCATTTTACCTGAATATATATATAAGATATAAAAGTCAACATTGAAGTCAACACTCAGAGGTGACAGACTGTTTCATGTAAAACGCAATCATCAGGCCACATGCATTATGTTTTTTCTTGACTATTTATATATATACGGGTCAGTGATGCATTATGGGTAGTCTATTCTAACAGTTATTTTGACTGCAGTGGTTTGTTAATTTGTTTATTATTTATGTATATATTTGTTTATTTAAATTCATTTATTTTACTTGTTTTTTCTTATTTTTATTTATTTTTGGTTTTGATATATATATATATATATATATATATATATATATATATATATATATGATTAATACAAATATAAAATTTGTTACTTGATTGATGTTATATTCATCACTCTGATTCTTGAATTTTTCATCAAGAGCTTTCAGCATCTGACTGCCAATTTTCTCCATTGGGTTGGCTAAAAATTTTGTTTGGTTTATTAAGTAAATTTTTTGCTTAATAAGGTAACAAACTTTTAGGCCAACCCAATATTTAAAATAAATATAGAGGGATTAATTGCACCTGCTAGGACTAACGTTTTCACCTGACCTAAAGTGGAAAGATTATATCGAATCAACTGCTAGGTCTACTGCTAGGAAAGTTGGTTCACTGTGTTGTGCCAGACAATTTTTCTTGCCAGAATCTATCTTACACATTTATAAGTTTATCCTTTGTCCATGTATTCATTATCACTGCTACATCTGCAATATTATTGTTCCTGACCTGGCATCTCAGCTTCAGAACATTTTCACAATACTATAACATAGCTTCCACGTGCCTTGAAACACCACTCACTATCTTCAGTATTCCTGAATTCTGTTCTTTTAATGCCCTCTTCTCATTTTCTTCTACTTCCAGTAATGCCTTGCGTCATAGTGACATTATCACCTTGCTTGGGGTGAAAAAAAAAAGAAAGAATATCACTTATGGAACTACGGTTGCATGTTGGTATATATTGCAGGTATGTGTGTGTCTTCACGTGTAAATGATTAAAGAGGAAGCATAGAAAAACTTGGTTTCTACTATGACCCGTTTATTTTTTTTATGGTGCTGGTAGGGAAGAAAAGTTCTCAATGTCTCTTGGATATTCCATTTCCTTTTTCTCGATAAAAGTAAGGATAAGAATAATTAAAATGGTCAAGCTCAAGTCAGCTTTGTGCTGCGTTGGAACAGCCAAATTACTTACTTCATGAGTAGACCTGCAAAAAACGATCAAACACTATGCTATTAGAAAGGGATAAGAGAAAGTTTCTTTTTCTTGTCCTTTTGTGAAGTGGTGTTTTTGTTTTTGGCCCAGAAGTTAGGGCAAGAGGATAAGCATCATTATAATGGCTGAGCTCAAGTCAGCCCTGTGCAGATTTGAAATAACCAAGGTAAAGATTGTACTTATTTAATTGCTGGAGTTTTAAGCATGGTTAAAATGATCGAGTCCAAATCAGTCTTGTGCTGAGTTGGAACAACCAAAGAAAAGGTTGATTTACTCCATAGGTGTAGATTTTGAAAGACATGTGCAAATGCTATGCATTAGAAAGAGAGTTCAGTTGTCAGTGGACCAGAAAAAAGCATGTGCTACAGAAAGGAATGTCTACCTTTTGCTTAATCTTGTTGCAAGAAAGAGGAAGAAGAAGGAAATGCTTGTCTTCTTATAGAACTGAAACAGCATCACCTAACAGATGTTTGGCAAAGCCAAGTGGAATAATAAAATTTCCAGTTCCTTTGTCATATCCTGTCGGTACTCCCACTTTTTTTTAAAAAACAACTGGAAGAAAAAGCTTAACTAGCAATTGCTGTAAAAGTGATTCTGGATAAAAAAAAAGGCCTTGAAAAATACCACTCTGGAGTCCAGATGACTAAGTAGAACCAGTTCCAGCAGCTGACAGCTGGCCCACAACTCCAGCCATCAGCAGCAGCAGTTCCAGCTCACTATCGCTTTCTGCTGCAGCCATCTCCAGTTGACCTCTAGCCCTGGTTACTCCAGCCATCCTCACCAGCAGCAACAATATGCAATAATCTGTCCTTTTCAGGACAGTGCTCTTCAGCGACTGAAAAACTGTCCTTTTCAGGACAGCGCTCTTCAGCGACTGCAAAACTGTCCTTTTCAGGACAGCGCTCTTCAGCGACTGCAAAACTGTCCTTTTCAGGACAATGTTCTTCAGCGACTGCAAAACTGTCCTTTTCAGGGCAACACTCTTCTCAACCTCTACATGAACATGCAGAGATATTTTTTACCTTATTTTTATTGATGCATTTTCTTTAATAAAAATAAACTTGACAATATATTTTATCTTAAGTCTTTGTTTTGTTTGTTGTAATCTTCCGCCATGTAATACCTGTTTGCAGGCCAACATACCACTTGTAACACCTTTATTACTACCATCATGGGAAAATATATTTCTTTTTTATTCTTTATTATTATTTTATTTATTGATTTTATTTCATTTTCCCAATATTGTTTTGTCATATTCTTATACAGCAACAATAAAAATTAAGAAATTAGGCTATATTTCTGAGATATGGTATTGTAATTATTTGCACTATTTACATTGTTCAGACTGTTGTCTTCATCTTCATTGCCATATTCATGATGCTTCAACCGTTGTATGCTCCAGTCTTCTTCAGGTGTTGTAGAGTAAATGTTTATTTCATTTTCCCCACACACTTTTATCTAATTGCTTACACACCATGATCGTTTCTCTTCAGCCCATTTTAAACTCATTTTCTTTTGTTTATATGTTAATGCTGGTTTTCATTTGGCTTTTCTGTAAATCCCATTTCATTCAGCCAATTTCTGACAGTTCTCTCAGCAAATATTGACTCCCGTTTCAATATATTCGTATTTGTTTTATTGTACATTTACTATTTTTCAGTGAATATTGCTTTGATGTCTTTCGCAGTGTGCCAGTCTGTTTTTCTTTTTTTAACCATCCCATTTCTTTTATAATTTTAGAACCAGCTGACTGAGAACTATCAACATCTTTTGTCAAACTCAACTGTGGATTTCTTTTTTTAATCATTTCATCCCAAGCAAGACAATAAAGCCACTAAGACACAAGTGGTTACTGAGTGTTAGAGAATGAGAAAAACTACTATTAAGGAGAGAGGACAATAAAAAGAACATGAATTAAGATAGAAGATAATAATTGACATTGCATTTCATTTTTGATGACCAAAGTTGACTGGAAAGCAAGAAGCTGGAAGAAAGTTCTACAAATATGAAGTATGACAGAATAATCAGTTAGCATAGAACAGTTATATCTCACAATTTCGACTGTAAAATAATGAGACCTTTCCACCAATCTAGTACTGCGCTTAAATTTATAAAGTCTAGGTACGATAGAGGAAAGCAATATTTATTTTGCAAATACAGAAAGGTGGCACAAGGCCAAAAGAAGACTGGTCTTCAATCTGTCTTATCTTAAACTTAGCTAGCCACAATTACTGGCCTAAACATACCACAGTATTTCTTACACCAAACAACACATTCTTACTACAGCCACCATAATACCTCAGAGTCTCTACGAAGTCCTAACTAGTTCCCATATGTACATTTTGTCTGTGGAGACTGGGGAATAAAAATAAAAACATTTAAAAATGAAACCCCAATGAATTTTTTAGAATGATTACAATTTATATACCATAGAGGAAAGTTCATCAGAACAATTACCATGAAAGTATATATAGAAAAGGCACAGGGAAGTTACATTACAGTGGTGAAAAAAGGACTGAAACCAAGATGCCAGGTCAGGACCAATAGCATTGCAGATTCTTCTTTGAAGTGACTTCTTGAATGAGTTTTATGTTTCTTCAGTATCTGTCCATATTTCTGAGATGAGGTATTATGTACACTATTTACTATTTACATAGTGCTTTATGTTCCTTTTTCATTGTTTCAATTGTCACTTCTTGTGTTGAAACCATGATTCCTTCCAATTACATATATCAAACCACAAGTTGAAATCTGCGAGAACTCTCTTTTAACTGTAGACTGATTTTCATATCTAGGCTCCTTGGTGTGATTAACCTATAGATATACGCGTGTCAATACTGATACATGTGTATTTTTTGTGTCCCTTTTTTAGTCAATGTTCATAATATCTTAATTTCTTCAATAGAGTGCTGATTTATGAAGACCAATAACTGGTTACCTCATTCCATACTATTTTTTCTTTTGTTTTCTCTTTTCGGATTGGCGACTATGTTTTAGACTCCTCTTGTCTCTTTTTATTATGTCTGTGTTGTAACCTAAGGAAGGTTCCTGAATACAATAATCAAACGAAGGTTGGTAATGAACGATAATACTTAGGACAAGAACAACACATATAAGATTTGCCAGCAGTGCATAGAAGTGGTCAACTGCTAGAAGTGAGTCAAATGAATTCCACAATGAATCTCCAACTGCAGGAGATCTACCAACCACTCCATGCAGTCAGATGTGGCACAAGGCCAAATTTAATGGGGTATCCAAGCCCGTAGGCTCAGCCAAAAATTCCCCATAGACTCTGTATAAAATGGTGTTGGGTAGCTGTTTCCCAAGATGAGACGCTACCCTTTGATATCGCCTCATCTGGGGATCCTCTCAGCCCGGAGGCAGAGAGTTTGACCAGCACTGTTGGAGACAAATCTCCAACTGCTGACCGATATACAGTATTTACTACTGTATTCATGTGAATGGAAACATACCCATTATCATCCGTAGGTATGCTACAACACTCTGTTTTTATTGGATGAATTAAGTTTTGTAATTCTAATACTACAGGTGTAAATAAAGCAAATAAACTGAAGATGGAAGAAATACTAGTCAAAAATGAATAATGGCTGACAATGTTTCATCTAATAAACATTCTAGATAATATTACTACAAGTGTTAATAAAGCAAGTAAAATAAAGATGGAAGAAATACTAGTCAAAAATGAATAATGGCTGACAATGTTTCATCTAATAAAAATTCTAGATAATATTACTACAAGTGTTAATAAAGCAAGTAAAATGAAGATGGAAGAAATACTAGTCAAAAATGAATAATGGCTGACAATGTTTCATCTAATAAACATTCTAGATAATATTACTACAAGTGTTAATAAAGCAAGTAAATGAAGATGGAAGAAATACTAGTCAAAAATGAATAATGGCTGACAATGTTTCATCTAATAAACATTCTAGATAATATTACTACAAGTGTTAATAAAGCAAGTAAAATAAAGATGGAAGAAATACTAGTCAAAAATGAATAATGGCTGACAATGTTTCATCTAATAAACATTCTAGATAATATTACTACAAGTGTTAATAAAGCAAGTAAAATGAAGATGGAAGAAATACTAGTCAAAAATGAATAATGGCTGACAATGTTTCATCTAATAAACATTCTAGATAATATTACTACAAGTGTTAATAAAGCAAATAAAATAAAGGTGGAAGAAATACTAGTCAAAAATGAATAATGGCTGACAATGTTTCATCTAATAAACATTCTAGATAATATTCCTGCAAGTGTTAATAAAGCAAGTCAAATAAAGATGGAAGAAATACTAGTCAAAAATGAATAATGGCTGACAATGTTTCATCTAATAAACATTCTAGATAATATTCCTGCAAGTGTTAATAAAGCAAGTAAAATAAAGATGGAAGAAATACTAGTCAAAAATGAATAATGGCTGACAATGTTTCATCTAATAAACATTCTAGATAATATTACTACAAGTGTTAATAAAGCAAGTCAAATAAAGATGGAAGAAATACTAGTCAAAAATGAATAATGGCTGACAATGTTTCATCTAATAAACATTCTAGATAATATTCCTGCAAGTGTTAATAAATCAAGTAAAATGAAGATGGAAGAAATACTAGTCAAAAATGAATAATGGCTGACGATGTTTCATCTAATAAACATTCTAGATAATATTCCTGCAAGTGTTAATAAAGCAAGTAAAATAAAGATGGAAGAAATACGAGTCAAAAATGAATAATGGCTGACAATGTTTCATCTAATAAACATTCTAGATAATATTCCTGCAAGTGTTAATAAAGCAAGTCAAATAAAGATGGAAGAAATACTAGTCAAAAATGAATAATGGCTGACAATGTTTCATCTAATAAACATTCTAGATAATATTACTACAAGTGTTAATAAAGCAAGTAAAATGAAGATGGAAGAAATACTAGTCAAAAATGAATAATGGCTGACAATCTTTCATCTAATAAACATTCTAGATAATATTACTACAAGTGTTAATAAAGCAAGTCAAATAAAGATGGAAGAAATACTAGTCAAAAATGAATAATGGCTGACAATGTTTCATCTAATAAACATTCTAGATAATATTCCTGCAAGTGTTAATAAAGCAAGTCAAATAAAGATGGAAGAAATACTAGTCAAAAATGAATAATGGCTGACAATGTTTCATCTAATAAACATTCTAGATAATATTCCTGCAAGTGTTAATAAAGCAAGTAAAATAAAGATGGAAGAAATACTAGTCAAAAATGAATAATGGCTGACAATGTTTCATCTAATAAACATTCTAGATAATATTACTACAAGTGTTAATAAAGCAAGTCAAATAAAGATGGAAGAAATACTAGTCAAAAATGAATAATGGCTGACAATGTTTCATCTAATAAACATTCTAGATAATATTCCTGCAAGTGTTAATAAATCAAGTAAAATGAAGATGGAAGAAATACTAGTCAAAAATGAATAATGGCTGACGATGTTTCATCTAATAAACATTCTAGATAATATTCCTGCAAGTGTTAATAAAGCAAGTAAAATAAAGATGGAAGAAATACGAGTCAAAAATGAATAATGGCTGACAATGTTTAATCTAATAAACATTCTAGATAATATTCCTGCAAGTGTTAATAAAGCAAGTCAAATAAAGATGGAAGAAATACTAGTCAAAAATGAATAATGGCTGACAATGTTTCATCTAATAAACATTCTAGATAATATTACTACAAGTGTTAATAAAGCAAGTAAAATGAAGATGGAAGAAATACTAGTCAAAAATGAATAATGGCTGACAATCTTTCATCTAATAAACATTCTAGATAATATTACTACAAGTGTTAATAAAGCAAGTCAAATAAAGATGGAAGAAATACTAGTCAAAAATGAATAATGGCTGACAATGTTTCATCTAATAAACATTCTAGATAATATTCCTGCAAGTGTTAATAAAGCAAGTAAAATAAAGATGGAAGAAATACTAGTCAAAAATGAATAATGGCTGACAATCTTTCATCTAATAAACATTCTAGATAATATTACTACAAGTGTTAATAAAGCAAGTCAAATAAAGATGGAAGAAATACTAGTCAAAAATGAATAATGGCTGACAATGTTTCATCTAATACACATTCTAGATAATATTACTACAAGTGTTAATAAAGCAAGTAAAATAAAGATGGAAGAAATACTAGTCAAAAATGAATAATGGCTGACAATGTTTCATCTAATAAACATTCTAGATAATATTACTACAAGTGTTAATAAAGCAAGTAAAATGAAGATGGAAGAAATACTAGTCAAAAATGAATAATGGCTGACAATGTTTCATCTAATAAACATTCTAGATAATATTACTACAAGTGTTAATAAAGCAAATAAAATAAAGGTGGAAGAAATACTAGTCAAAAATGAATAATGGCTGACAATGTTTCATCTAATAAACATTCTAGATAATATTCCTGCAAGGGGGTAATAAAGCAAGTCAAATAAAGATGGAAGAAATACTAGTCAAAAATGAATAATGGCTGACAATGTTTCATCTAATAAACATTCTAGATAATATTCCTGCAAGTGTTAATAAAGCAAGTAAAATAAAGATGGAAGAAATACTAGTCAAAAATGAATAATGGCTGACAATGTTTCATCTAATAAACATTCTAGATAATATTACTACAAGTGTTAATAAAGCAAGTAAAATGAAGATGGAAGAAATACTAGTCAAAAATGAATAATGGCTGACAATGTTTCATCTAATAAACATTCTAGATAATATTCCTGCAAGTGTTAATAAAGCAAGTCAAATAAAGATGGAAGAAATACGAGTCAAAAATGAATAATGGCTGACAATGTTTCATCTAATAAACATTCTAGATAATATTCCTGCAAGTGTTAATAAAGCAAGTCAAATAAAGATGGAAGAAATACTAGTCAAAAATGAATAATGGCTGACAATGTTTCATCTAATAAACATTCTAGATAATATTACTACAAGTGTTAATAAAGCAAGTAAAATGAAGATGGAAGAAATACTAGTCAAAAATGAATAATGGCTGACAATCTTTCATCTAATAAACATTCTAGATAATATTACTACAAGTGTTAATAAAGCAAGTCAAATAAAGATGGAAGAAATACTAGTCAAAAATGAATAATGGCTGACAATGTTTCATCTAATAAACATTCTAGATAATATTCCTGCAAGTGTTAATAAAGCAAGTCAAATAAATATGGAAGAAATACTACTCAAAAATGAATAATGGCAGACAATGTTTCATCTAATAAACATTCTAGATAATATTCCTGCAAGTGTTAATAAAGCAAGTAAAATAAAGATGGAAGAAATACTAGTCAAAAATGAATAATGGCTGACAATGTTTCATCTAATAAACATTCTAGATAATATTCCTGTAAGTGTTAATAAAGCAAGTAAAATAAAGATGGAAGAAATACTAGTCAAAAATGAATAATGGCTGACAATGTTTCATCTAATAAACATTCTAGATAATATTACTGCAAGTGTTAATAAAGCAAGTAAAATAAAGATGGAAGAAATACTAGTCAAAAATGAATAATGGCTGACAATGTTTCATCTAATAAACATTCTAGATAATATTCCTGCAAGTGTTAATAAAGCAAGTCAAATAAAGATGGAAGAAATACTAGTCAAAAATGAATAATGGCTGACAATGTTTCATCTAATAAACATTCTAGATAATATTCCTGCAAGTGTTAATAAAGCAAGTCAAATAAAGATGGAAGAAATACTAGTCAAAAATGAATAATGGCTGACAATGTTTCATCTAATAAACATTCTAGATAATATTCCTGCAAGTGTTAATAAAGCAAGTCAAATAAAGATGGAAGAAATACTAGTCAAAAATGAATAATGGCTGACAATGTTTCATCTAATAAACATTCTAGATAATATTCCTGCAAGTGTTAATAAAGCAAGTAAAATAAAGATGGAAGAAATACTAGTCAAAAATGAATAATGGCTGACAATGTTTCATCTAATAAACATTCTAGATAATATTACTGCAAGTGTTAATAAAGCAAGTAAAATAAAGATGGAAGAAATACTAGTCAAAAATGAATAATGGCTGACAATGTTTCATCTAATAAACATTCTAGATAATATTACTGCAAGTGTTAATAAAGCAAGTAAAATAAAGATGGAAGAAATACTAGTCAAAAATGAATAATGGCTGACAATGTTTCATCTAATAAACATTCTAGATAATATTACTGCAAGTGTTAATAAAGCAAGTAAAATAAAGATGGAAGAAATACTAGTCAAAAATGAATAATGGCTGACAATGTTTCATCTAATAAACATTCTAGATAATATTACTGCAAGTGTTAATAAAGTAAGTAAAATAAAGATGGAAGAAATACTAGTCAAAAATGAATAATGGCTGACAATGTTTCATCTAATAAACATTCTAGATAATATTACTACAAGTGTTAATAAAGCAAGTAAAATGAAGATGGAAGAAATACTAGTCAAAAATGAATAATGGCTGACAATGTTTCATCTAATAAACATTCTAGATAATATTACTACAAGTGTTAATAAAGCAAGTCAAATAAAGATGGAAGAAATACTAGTCAAAAATGAATAATGGCTGACAATGTTTCATCTAATAAACATTCTAGATAATATTCCTGCAAGTGTTAATAAAGCAAGTCAAATAAAGATGGAAGAAATACTAGTCAAAAATGAATAATGGCTGACAATGTTTCATCTAATAAACATTCTAGATAATATTACTGCAAGTGTTAATAAAGTAAGTAAAATAAAGATGGAAGAAATACTAGTCAAAAATGAATAATGGCTGACAATGTTTCATCTAATAAACATTCTAGATAATATTACTACAAGTGTTAATAAAGCAAGTAAAATGAAGATGGAAGAAATACTAGTCAAAAATGAATAATGGCTGACAATGTTTCATCTAATAAACATTCTAGATAATATTACTACAAGTGTTAATAAAGCAAGTCAAATAAAGATGGAAGAAATACTAGTCAAAAATGAATAATGGCTGACAATGTTTCATCTAATAAACATTCTAGATAATATTCCTGCAAGTGTTAATAAAGCAAGTCAAATAAAGATGGAAGAAATACTAGTCAAAAATGAATAATGGCTGACAATGTTTCATCTAATAAACATTCTAGATAATATTCCTGCAAGTGTTAATAAATCAAGTAAAATAAAGATGGAAGAAATACTAGTCAAAAATGAATAATGGCTGACAATGTTTCATCTAATAAACATTCTAGATAATATTACTACAAGTGTTAATAAAGCAAGTAAAATGAAGATGGAAGAAATACTAGTCAAAAATGAATAATGGCTGACAATGTTTCATCTAATGAACATTCTAGATAATATTACTACAAGTGTTAATAAAGCAAGTAAAATAAAGATGGAAGAAATACTAGTCAAAAATGAATAATGGCTGACAATGTTTCATCTAATAAACATTCTAGATAATATTACTACAAGTGTTAATAAAGCAAGTCAAATGAAGATGGAAGAAATACTAGTCAAAAATGAATAATGGCTGACAATGTTTCATCTAATAAACATTCTAGATAATATTCCTGCAAGTGTTAATAAAGCAAGTCAAATAAAGATGGAAGAAATACTAGTCAAAAATGAATAATGGCTGACAAAGCTTCATCTCACAAAAATTCAAGATAATATGAGTAATTGTGCAAAGAAGCATTAGAAATTATCATCAAACAATAAAAGTCAAATTTGAATTCACATAAACAAAACCTTTTGTGTGTGTGTGTGTGTGTATATAGAGAGAAAGAGAGAGAGATAATATTAGTGGTCAATATATACATATATATTAATATACATAAATTCCCAAGAGGATAGAATCCTGGTAGAACTCAATGTTCAGGATAGAGTTTGAATTTGTAGGTCTGATGAATTGGATCATGATTATAATTCCAATGCAATAAATTATAACCATGGAATATTAGTGTTTGAGCATTTTATATTATATATATATATATATATATATATATATATATATATATATATATATATATATATATATATATATAATAAAAAGACTTAAACACTAATATTCCTTTTTATTATATCCTGACTCTGTCCTGGACATTGAGTTCTACCTGGATTCTATCCTCTTGGAATTATTTTTTATACATATATGTATGTATGTGTATGTATGTATATATATTTATATTTTAGATATATGATTGCATATGTATGTGTATATTTACCACTAATATTATGTATATATATATATATATATATATATATATATATATATATATATAGAGAGAGAGAGAGAGAGAGAGAGAGAGAGAGATGGTAAAGTAAAAATTCACACATCATAAAGGTTAATTAATTTAATCATATTTTAAATGTCTAATTTGTTTTGATAGGTCCTGTTGTGTGGCTACCATTGTCGCCTGTGGGCACATTTGAAATCAAGAAATACTGACAAACTTAAAGAAAAAATTAAATATGAATGCAGTAAAATGACAGAGGAAAATCTATGACACATTAATGAATTTTGCAGGTACAGAATTGAAATGTGTTTTGAAAAAGAAAGATATTTTGAACAGCACATGTAACAATTAAATAAGTAGTAAATAAAATTTTCATGTGTAATTATACTTTCAATAAATTATCCCTATGGTGCATGACTTTGGCCCCACCCTGTATATAAGACATTTTGAGATTAACATAGTGACAGGTGAACTGCCCATTTTTATATAATTTTGGACTGGTGACATAGTGAGAACCCAATTCTTGTGTTGTTTTAAACTTAGCAAATAAAATACTATATGTCATTATGGCAACACCTAAAACAATCTTGACTAAAACTGAGAGCCAGGCTACTGTGGCGGACTTCACCACATTGATTTAACTTTAGATCAGGAAACAGGGCTGACACAGAAAAGGATAAGCAAAAGACATCGTTACACATAAAATATGTATTTAACAAGATGTACAATATCAAACAACGAAGTGAAAGAAAGCATGCATTTAAGTAAGAAAAGGTTGAAATAAACAAGAGTTGTCTCTCTTTAACTGTTATTTTTGTATTTCAAAGTTCACTGGAATAATGTTTATGAGAGTCTTTTATAATGACTGTTCTTACAAGATTTGCCGTGTTAGAAAAGATTATGTGAGTGTATACAAGATATGTTCAGCATGTGAGTAGTGTGTGTGAGTGAGAAGGTTGGCACATGGTTTCAACTGCCGTAGATTCGTTTGGCAGCTGTATTTTCACTAATTAGCTTAGAAAAAGTCTTGCTTAAATAAGTGACTATAGGCTCCAGATCACTGCGCAGAAAGAATTATTCTTCATGTGCAGACGATCTGATTGGTTGGTATAGACCAATCAGCAAGCGAGCTTTGGGGAGACTTAAGAAAGCTTCTGTGATCAGTTTCTCCCAAAAGTGCACAAAACTGACTACATGAAAATAGAGCGATTACAAAATTGTCGCATTGCTGTGATTTGTAAATTGTCTATAATAACGTAGTGGTGATTAATTAACCAATGAATGCTTGGCGTTGTATGTGATTTGTATTTTTGTATGTATGTATGTATGTATGTATGTATGTGTGTAATAGATTTGCACACTACTGCAATTTCAAATATATAGAACTAATATATAAAACACTATTTTGATGGGATCCTATATACAGTAAGTAATATTTATAAATGCAGAGTGATGAATGTTAAGTTCAATAAAGTTAAATTTTTATCTGAACTCTGAATGCTAATTTAAAATGATACAAAATGATAATTCTTCCTTGAATCAAAAAAGTCAAATCTTTTACTATGGTAATAATTTATAGAGCTTTGAAGAAATATTTTTATTCCCTCTTTCGCCAACAAACTGTACCTTAACTGAATAACTCAAAACCCTGCTACAAAATACACCAATGTCATTGTAAACTCATTAAGTATACAAAGAAATGCATTTAGCTTTAGCTACAAATTGTCTTCGCAGTTGTGCAACTGATCCCTATGAAAGACATAAGGTAAAATAACTGGGTGTATGAAGAAATTCAATCCAATAAGCAGATGTTAACCCTGTTTATTTTGCTGAACAGACGACGTCTCCCCGCAGAGGATATGAAACCAACATTTTTCTTCTTTTTTTTTAGACCAGATCTGATGATGTCTAAAACAAAAAGTATAGATAAAGGCATTTTAATATCTTTTTTCCTCTTTCAATTTGGTTTTAGGGAGCCAAACTAGATAAGTAATTCAAATACGAGAGAGCAGTTTCAGTCCTTGGGACCCAACATTATTTTGTGCAACTATTTAATAGGAATAGATTAGGTTCACTTATCATCAAGTTCACACATCTCCCTGCTCTTTTGAACAAGAGTAGAGGTTTTATTTTGTCTTCCCGCAGAGAATATGAAACCAACATTTTTCTTCTAAGTCCAGATATGATGACGTCTAAAACAAAAGGATAGATAAAAGGAATTTTAATGTTTTTTTTCCTCTTTCAATTTGGTTTTAGGGAGCCAAACTAGATAATTCAAATATGAGAGCAGGTTCAATCCTTGAGACTGACATTATTTTGTGTAAATATTTAATAGGAATAGATAGGTTCACTTATCATCAAGTTCACACTCCTCCCTGCTCTTTTGAACAAACAGAGTTTTATCTATTTGTTTGGGTTTCCAGTTCCTTCTAAATTCTATTTCATCTCTATACTTCTAACGTCTCCACCTAAACTCTGAAATTTATACTATTATTGGGTTTCCAGTTCCTTCTACAGTTTTTTTTCCTTCTCTTTTACTTCCAGTAGCCCCTTGTATCTTAGTGGCATTATTGCCTTGATTTGGATGAACTGAATGCTCCAATCCAGACTTTCCAGCTTCATACTCACAATGCTTCTGCCATCTTTCCCATTAATGAACCCTAGAATCTCATTAACTTTAATAGACAGATTACAAAACTCCACTGCAGATAGTAAAATCCACTGTAAAGCATTTATGTTTAAAAGTTACCACAAAAAAAAAAAAAAAAAAAAAAAAAAAAATCAATCCCATGTTTTAAAAACATCATTAAATAATTTTTTGTTTTCGTATAAAAGGGAAAAAGTTGCAATTTTTGTATATTAAATTATTCATTATAATGAAATGTTTATTTTTACTTTCTTTTTTTTAATTATTTTTACTTTTTTAAAATTTTTTAACTCAATTCGCCCCAAGCAAGGTGATAATGCCACTAAGTTGCATTATAAAATGAGGCAACTTGGTAATGGAACCCAAGCATAAACATGATATCCTTTATATTTCATAACACATACATATACCCTGAAGGTAGTTTTATATAAATAACATATACCCTGAAGGTAGTTTTATACAAATAACATATACCCTGAAGGTAGTTTTATATAAATAACATATACCCTGAAAGTAGTTTTATATAAAATTTAATAAACTTTGTATACATACAAGTAATGATGCTAGTCATATAATACTCCCATGGAATTTTAAGTGGTGAAATTAGGATTTGATGTAAAAATAATGTATTGTATCTTCTGTATGTGTAAATAACAAAACATGAACACTCCTTGCAAAAATATATAAATGCAGGACTTTTCGACATTTTGAATAATATCTTTATTAAGCATGAAACACCTGGTAAGTAATCCATAAATGAAGGTGTTGCTGTGACGATCACTAACAAAAATCTGGCGCCAATATAGCTGGTCTGGGGAATCCCACCCAGGGCAGATAAAATCACTTACAACAGCTGCACATCACCTAGGAACCTTCACAGTGCTTTCTGAAATTTTCTATTTGTAGCAAGTCATGACAGCACCTGAAAAACTTTTGGAATTCCAGATAAAGAATGCTCAACCTGTAATATGATTAACTATGGTCAGGAATTGATACAAGTGTTACTTAAAGAACAAAGCTGCTAAACTTCTTGTTCTTTTCTTCTCATGCTACTCAATCAAGATATGTAAAATGTTTTAATATGATGTTTTTTCAGTTATCATTTATTGCCCACTGGGCAAATGTTACTAATTAGAAGTAAGTTCCACTCGAACAGCTTTTCTCATGAATCACTACTCTATGAAACAGACTCCCAAGAGGATTCTTCCCTGGCCATTACAATTTTAACATATTTCCACATATCCTCATATTGGAGGCATGGTGGAGTAATGGATAACGGCTTGGATTGAGGAATCGGACAGCCGAGTTCGAATTCCAGTCGATTCCATTACATTCACTTACGTGCTAATATCCTTGGGAAAGGTGTGAATCCTCTTCTTCTCCCTCCAACTATGGGTTAATAGCAGGACAGACTGGATTCTATAGCCTTGAATGGCAGCTGGTCTAGGAGAAGGACAACTCTGAATTCAAAACCTGCGGAGGGTCGTTTGGGGACCTTGTGGCATCCGTTGCACCAGGTCCTTGTATTCGTCCCTCCAAAAAGTGTGGATGGCCCTGCACAAAGCCTTCACCACTATAATCAAATCCTGTGTGGCTGTCAGGCTTTCAGTTTCTGGGAACTGATCTGCTTGACCCTCATACGTCGAGTTCGACGGGAGAGCGAAAAAAACAAAAAAACAAAAAAAAACATATCCTCATGATCTCCACCTCATACCTCTTTCTGCGTACACAACAAATTCCCTTAGTAACCCTCTACCTAAAGTGCCTCTAGGGCCTTATGTAGAGTGAGTATTAGTAAAAATAAAAATTGACACCTTTGTTCCATATATCTAAATTATGGACTAAATATTTTGAAAGTGAAAATATGTGAAATATATATTAAAATGAATATATAAATGCTATACATCAATATTCCTTTAGTAACCCTCTACCTAAAGTGCCTCTTGGGCCTTATGTAGAGTGAGTATTAGTAAAAATAATAATTGACACTTTTGTTCCATATATCTAAATATTTTGAAAGTGAAAATATATGGAATATATATGAAAATGAATATAAATATATAAATGCTATATATTAATATTTTTTCATAACCCTCTACCTAAAGTGCCTCTTGGGCCTTATATAGAGTGAGTATTAGTAAAAATAAAATGTGACACCTTTGTTCCATATATCTAAATTATGGGCTCTAATATTTTGAAAGTGAAAATTTCATTGAAATGTATTGGAAATATAAATAATACTGTAAATGCTGCTTTTCTTATGCGTTGTAATTGTGTGTTGCAAGAGCATTTATCTATTATACATTTAATGATTCAAGAAAAAAAAATGAGACTCCAATTGTGCATCAACAAATAAAATATATATTGAAACAATAACATACAAAACAATTATGCAAAGATGTGTAATAATTAAGGGAAGAAAAGTTGTTTCCCTTTAACTGTATTCTGATTAAGGTAGAATGTTCGAAAGAATTTCTCTTGAATAAAGAATGTTCAGGATTCTATGTTGAATAGAGTCTGGTGTTAGAATAGAATACAGTTCATTAAGAAGTGTGTTGTTTTGAGTAATGAATAGAATGCGGGTTCATGAACTTGGCTTGGTCACAGAGAGGAAGAAATAATGTGATACAAAGATCTGTGTGTGCGTTGTCATGGATGTGTGTGGACAGGCGTAAATAGCTGGACTCTACTAAAAATTGCGGAAACAAATGACTTGTTTAAATAGCTGGTGGTAGTCTCCCAGCGAAAACGCGGGAAAGTTGTTTTAGCACAAAAATGTTTGATTGGTTAAAATTCGCCCAATCACTAATTTTGTAACAAAGACACATGTGAGCAAGTTCACGGCAAAAAATTCAAAGTGGTGACTGCGATTGCTAAATTGTCTTATGGAAAGACAGTATTTATTTACTAGCCAATCGCAGGCGAATAAATTGTTGGCGTGGAAAGCGTAGCAGTCGCTACAATACCATTTCAAGATTTAACAGTAACACTTTCCAAAAATACTTAGCAAACTCTCACACACAAAACAAAAACAAATTCCTTTATTTTTTTATTTATTTTTTTTTGACAACTGAATTCCTTCCTAATTTCTTTCATGTTTTCAGAAGGAGTACTGTATAATAATAAATAATCGATAAAGAAAAGAAAGAGAGAAACATTTATTCACTATGATTAATGATTACAGAATAAAGGGAGGTAATTCATCAACCAAACTCATTTTTCTGTTTTCACTCATGCATCTGACAAATGCTTAAGAATTGATCAGTCAAAAGTAAAACATGGTGGTAACTAACACGATTAAAACACGAAGGAGTTTAGGAACCTAAACAAAATTTTAAATGTTAATCAGTTTTCTAAAAGTTATAGACAAAAAAAGAAATTGTAAATAAATACATTAAAAATTTTAAAACATTTTTGGTTTTAAAGGAAAGCTATTCTTTCTTTACATGAGTTAGTAGGAAATTTACTGATATCTTTTATTTCAATACCTAAAAATAAAGTAGAATACATTATAATTAATAAAGAAATTATCTTTGAATTTTTAAAAGTAAAGGTCACTTTCTGAAGTGTAGCTATTTACTAAGCGTAGCAAGTGTGACACAAAATCAAAAATATGTAACCTCCAGTGAGAATCGAAATCACTTACTCGCTATTGGCGCCTAATACAAGGAGTGGGTCTTAATAATCGTGTGCTGGAAGTTTTTCTCAATATGCAATAAACGGGCAGGGGGTCTTAATAAAAGTGGGGTCCTCAAATCATTATTTAAAGAGAGTAAAAAAAAAAAAATGTTAACCGTAACGGAACCCCAAAAAGAGGTCGGATAATTTCACCCAACAAAAAAATATAAAATAAATGTACTCTCGTCTATTAGACATCTTAAAATATGAAACTACTAATAAATAC
The DNA here is from genome assembly GCA_964036315.1 of Acanthosepion esculentum. NCBI lineage: Eukaryota > Metazoa > Mollusca > Cephalopoda > Sepiida > Sepiidae > Acanthosepion > Acanthosepion esculentum. Next base: position 36,158,131 of record OZ038518.1, read on the forward strand.
AACTATCTATTAAATTAGCCTAAGGAACGGATTTACCCCGGGTTGAAACATTAAAAATTGGCAATCGAATCAAATATTTATTTATCACCGCGTTCAAGCGATAACATGATATGTAACAAGGGAGGTAACTCTGCAAAATTAACACAGACAAACATGGCGGGATTTGATGAAAGCTAATATTACTAACAATAAAAGGCTGTTAAAAAGTTTAAATTTTCATTAAAAATTAAATGTTAAAGGAAAAAAGATTATGAATAACTGACAACGATCCGGGAAGAAAAATAAAACTAATATAAATACAAAAATATTATGCTTGAAAGTATCAAACAGATGAAATTTTGTGAAATAATTTACTCTTAAATTAACAGTGAGTTATTACACAAGTTAAGAAAATTGGAACATTTTTCTTTTTTTTAATGAGATGAAATATAACTTAAAAACAAATTAAACGAGACGAATAATCAGAAAAATGAACAAAAATATTCTTCAAAAAAAGATAATTTCTTGTATTTTTGCAAAAATCTAAAATAAAAACATTAACTATCTAATATTTTTCATCATTCAAACCAAAAATATTATAAATTTTACAAGTACTAAACTCATCACTAGCCAATTGAATGCATGAAAATCGCCATTCCTACTGAAAATAAGGAAATATTTTAGGTTTCAAACAACTTGATAATTATTTAGTAATTTATTTTATAGTATATAAAATCCTATATTTTACAACCAATAGGTGAAGCACAAGTAAGTAAGAAACGCCCACACATAAACAGGATTAAAATTACTAAAGCAAAAACTATTGTACAAATCACTAAAAAAAAATAGGATCCAAAATTAAATAAGTGGTTTGTGGAATTTGATTGGACAGTTTTGTCACATGCTATGATTCTGACTATGTCCATATGAACTGATTAATGGGTGCTCTCCAGCGTAAACCGAAAAGCTTTCATTTGGAGACAATCACCCGAATTCTCTTGTTACTCTGACAACACCTCAGTCAGCAACGACTACACACCATTCAATGGAATATTCACACAACTCAAAAAAATATTCAGAGTCATGGAAAAAAGTAAGTTTGATCATTTATCTGTATGGACATTTCCTTTTGGAACCACCATAATCAGATTTCACGTATTAGCATTCACACACCACCCACACACATTCAGTCAGCAGCGATGCATACACTCTGTTAAAATGTGCTTCAGATACATGCACATATATACACACTTTATACTGACCAAGGCATATACAGACTACCCTTTAACAAATAGAAATTTTGTCAAACATTTGAACTTTGATTTTTATGACCAGAACAAACACAATGTATACCATGTAAAAACAAACGTTAATATGTACATAAATATATGATTATTTCAATCTGGTTCTCCTTTTTGCTTATGTAAAAAAATAATTTCTTCACGTGAGGTGGGTAGCAATGTAAATAAACACAAGTTTATTTACATTGCCCCCCCCCTCACTTCAGCCTACATCTGTCTCTGGGATAATGGGCTAACATTCTAGAATAGGAGGCATTACTTACAGAGCAACCCTTGTAAAATAATATAAAGAGGCTCAGAAAGAAATCTGGAACACAAAACTTGAAACTAAAGACGAAAAATGTCTGCTAAAAAAGTTATTAAGAAATCAAAATCAAATTGGTAAAAACTAAATTTGACTAAATAAGAACGAAAAGATGAAGATATTAGTCAAGAAAATGTGCAGAATAATGAAAATCCTGCATCTCAGAACCTCAGACAGCTTGGCTAAATAAGAAAAAGATGAAGGTGTTGGTCATTTGGGAAATTCATACAGATTAAATTATCATTTAATATCAAATGCACAACAAATACTAAAATTATTCGACATTGAATCATTTAGGCAACAAAAATAAGGGAAAACAGGTTATTCCAAATTCTGTCTCAATTTTTAGCTAAAGTTATCTCCCTTTGATCTGCCATAACAATTAAGAAGAGTGAGCCGAAGTGCATTTATGCTTTTGCCTAAAAATAAACATTTTATAAATTTCTGAAAAGCATCGTGATTATTCCGAGATTTATTCAAATTTCACTTGTTTTTATCACTACGTTTTAAATGATCTACTTCCTGGCCTCCCGAGTGTTATCGGAAGTTTCAAAGTGAATTAATGGTTTTTATATATTTTTTTTAATATTTCGTTAAGTACCGACAAGCGTTTCTTCACATCTGACATGAGTATTTAAATTTTTAAACGTCTATTTTTGCAGTTAGTTTACTCATTCTTATATTCATACACCAATATATGTATATATATATATATATATATATATATATAAAAACATTTATATTATGTTTAACGTTCTTTTTATAGATACAAGTATTTAAGCAAATACTTGTATCTATAAAAAGAACGTTAAACATAATGTCTTTAAATAAATTGTCGGACTATGTCCAATTCAATATATATATATATATATATATATATATATATATATATATATATATTCCTTTTCTGAATTTCTTTTTCGGTATTTTGATTCAAATACTTCGTCATTATCATATAAACAGCTCAACCTGACGTCACCAGTGCAAGGGAATTAACAAGTTACTTCCCTTGCATTGACGACATTAACACTCATATCCAGAAGTGCAAAAAATAAATTAAATGTCTTGGCATATAATAGGCATTAAGATATTAGTAGCAATGGTGTTTTCATCTATCTAATGTCTAACCATTATGTGGGCGGTATTTCTGCTGCACTCTGTATATAGTAAAATTATTTTAAAAAGCTAGTATTATATACCATTATATACTTTGCTATTTGAACCCACATCCATCTTGATTATTATACTCATAATATTTCAGCTGTAATAACCCCTGACATTCTTCAGATGTCTGTCTTCATATGTTTTTTGAATTAAGAAGACAATGATTGATAATAATAATGATTGACATTGCATTTAATTTTTTAAAGATCAAAGTTGACTAGGAAGCCAGAAGCCAGAAGCGAGTTTCACAAATAACAGGTGCAGCCAATGCCAAATTTACATGTGGGCGAGTATGAATTGTAGCTGGGGGGCTTCTAGACTTGGGCCTCTGATAAAACTAAAATAAAAAATAAAGATGTAGGAACAGAGGAGATTTGTTTATTTTCAGATTTAATAGGATTTCTTTGAACTAATTAGAAATAATTTAGAGTATTTGGGCCCCTCTAGTTGGAGTGGCTCTTTTAAATTCAGTGGAGCAACTTGAAGGGGCATCATTTAGAGTTTGTTGCATCTCTTCTATATATATATAGATAGACAGATAGATAGATTTTTTATGTATTTCTTTTAGTTTTGCTTAATTTTTTCTACTTTGCTCAATTTTACACTTCATCACACATCATCTAAAATATCTTTTTTTTTCTTTTTTTTTTTTAGACACAGAGAGGGGGTGAATATATGTAATGAAGTGGCTTCCAAATTCTATTACCCCAGGGGCCTGTTAATGCTTAAATCTGGCCCTGTGTGTGGGAGAAGAAATTGTTAACATAGAATTTATAGTTAGATCTAGCTATTTTAACTGTAAAATGATGAAAATTTTGGAACCTTACTGGAATTTTGAATCAAACCCTTCATTTAATCCATAGGAGTAAATTGTTCTGATTCAGCAGTGATGAATAAGAATGAAAATCTGTCTATATTTCTGAGATGAGGTACACTATTTACATTATTCGAACTATTGTCCTCATCTTTGTCACTATATTTATCACAACATTTCGGCCGTTGTATACTCCGGCCTTCTTCAGGTAGTTGGAATGTCGAACTGAACCCTTTATTTCGCTCACTGGGGTAGACTGTTCTAGTTCCGTGTGCCATGTTTAATGAATGTCAGTTATCTCCTGTTTATTCCCCTCTGAATGTTCTCCACTGCCTTAACCGGGGATTGAACTCACACTCTTTGGATCCTGTCACTGGATCTAACTAATGCCTTTATATATGTATATGGCGACAAAGATGAGGACAATAGTCCGAATATTGTAAATAGTGAAGAATGAGGAAATATGAAATAACTTTGAACATGGCAAGTACAGTGAGAACAATCAACCTGAATTGACTGAATGAGGAATTTAGTTCAATATGAAATTCCAAAGTTACCAAATATGAAAAAAGGTACCTGAAAAAGTCTAACTGGTACAACAACTGAAATGTTGTGAATATTACTGTCGAGATGAACATGCTGATCCAAATAACAAAGCATATAATAGTCATTTGCTAAGATTGTAGTAACAGAATTTTACGTCATGTTAAGCTTGATAAAATTCCATAATTATGACTACTTAAGTCGCATGGTTCATTTATAAATAAATTGAATAATTTTTCGTAGAATGTCATTCTTTAGATCTTCCTTAAGCTGCAACATTTGTTAGAATTGAAAAATACTAATTTCATAATATTCAATGTAAAATCCATCTGATTTCCTGGGTATGACAATAAACTACATCTGGCAGCAAGCCCTCTGATCAGGAGGTTTTGAGGAGCCTGGAAACACTTCTTAATTGCTGTTGTTCCCAGGTCCACCCTGATTCGGGGTGGTAGCACCTGTTAAGGTCCCAGCTATAGGCAAATAGTAACCCCCGCCCACATAAAACTAAGGTCAAACCACTGTGAAAGTATAAAAATATATTTTTATAGTAAAAAAAAAAAATAATACCAGCAATAGATTTAAAGTTATCTAGACCAAGTTGTTCTGTCTAAGATAACAGGCCGTTTTTTGTTTTTCCATATATACTCGAGTATAGTGCAGGTTTTTATGATCATTTTTTTATACAAAAAGTAGAAGGTGGCACTATACACAGAAAATCTTTTGAAGCAGTTAAAAATCATACATTTTCAGTGATTAGTTACACTATACACAGGTTATTATTTCTGTAGGTGTTAAAACTCACACAAAAAATTCAGGAGTCGTATTATACATGAAGTCAGTTTATACATGAGTATATATGGTAGATATATACATTTTCAATAAAAGAACAAAACTGGACAAAAATTTATAAAAGTATAATTGAGTTTATTCTTCATTTAAGATAATTAATATCCCTCAAACTTTTTGTATGTCCTTCCAAAACAATCAACCTGCAAAAATATTTTTTTTTAAAAGTTGGAAAAAAGTTTGCTAAAAAAAGTTGAAAGTTTTAAAAATATTTTTAAATTGTTAAAGAAAGAGTAAAAATAAATTATTTTTAAGTTTAAAACTTCACGAAAAAAAAATGCAGTTATCAATGATATAAACAGAGTTTCAAACTTGACATTTGTAAATAACAAACTTAGTCTAGATAACTATGTTAAAGTAAGGAATCGATCTGTGAATGTATGAACAAGACCATGCTTCTAAATTGATTTAAAAAACAATATTTTTCGATTGACAAATGTGATGGTTTGAAAAAAGGCTAATGAATGCTTATCTATAAAAGTTAATATTTTCTATATCTTTTATGAATGAACCTGTTCATTTTTTATGAATGAACCTGTTCATTTTTTATGAATGGACCTGTTTATTTTTTATGAATGGACCTGTTTATTTAAGTAGTACTATTGAATGGTGAATAGAAAGTTATTTTTATTTATACTATTTACATTGTTCAGACAGTTGTCCATCTTCTTTACCACATTCACATTTCAGATGTTCTTCAGCCTTCTTCAGGTGTTATATGTTTTGAATTTTGAATCTAACCATTTATTTAGTCCACAGGGGTAGATTGTTCTAATTCCATGTGGAATACTTTTTTTTGGTTACCTTAGTTTTAGTTAATTGACTTAATTGACAACAATAAAAACAGAAGCAACAGGAAGCTGAATGAGGACAGTATGATTGTGCATTTAGACATTCTTCTTCTATACACTGTATCCCATAAGGATGTTGGTGATCATGGCTCTCCACAATTTCCCATCCCCTGTAGCTCTTAATAACTTTTGTCTTTTTGCCTTCTTGACACATTGGACACTAGAAATTTAAAAGTTAAAAATTCAAGGGTTCACAGCCACATCATGTTGAAATACCAGTTCTCATATAATCATTGAAGTTAAGCAACATCAAGCCTGGTCAGTACACAGTAGTGTCTCTACATTTATATTCCAGAGAAAGTAAATAAATTTAAAAGACACACCTAAGTAGCTAATCAATATTTCATTCATTGATTGATTAGTTTTCTACGACTTATCAACCTTTTACAGGTTATTTAAAGCCAGAAAATTTTTTGGATTGTGAGAATTTTTTTTTTCTTTGAAATTACTAATTTACTCATAGCTGGTGGGGGGGGGAGATAGAAGAGGTGGATTCATACCTAATCAGAATTTGATAAAAAAAAACAAGAAACTGTCATGTGGATATAAAGTGGGGGATCAATTCCATATTACAATTAATATATAAACTGATCCCTCACTTTTCCCTCATGGTAGTTTCTATACATTTATATTCCAGAGAATGTAAATAAATCTAAAAGACATGCCTATGTAACAAATCCGTATTTCATTGATTGATTGATTCGTTTTCTACGGCTTATCAACAAAAAAGAAATTGTAATGTGGATATAAAGTAGGGGACCAATTCTATATTAAAATTAATATATAAACCGATCTCTCACTTTCTGGTCATCGGTAGTTTCTTCTATACATTTATATTCCAGAGAATCTAAATAAATCTAAAAGATATGCCTGTGTAGCTAATCAGTAGTTCATTCATTGATTGTTTTCTATGGCTTATCAACCCCTTTGCAGGTTATTTAAAGCCCCCAAAAATATTTTTAGATTCTAAGATTTTTTAAAAATAATAATGATTTAGTGAATATTACTAATTAACTCATAGCTGGAGGGAGAAGAGATGGATTCATACTTCTCCAAAGAGTAAGTGAACATAATGAACCCAACAAGAATTGGAACTTGGCTCTCTGATTAACAATTCCAAGCCATTATCCATTACACCACCTGCACATAGAAGCTTAGAGCACCTGGTATTCCCAAGCAGTCCCCCACCTAGGTACTGACCAGGCTTGATGCTGCTTAACTTCAGTGATTGGTTTCCATTATTTAGTCTAAAGAACTCCTTTCAAAAGATGAAGGATTTTTCTGTTTTGTCATTCAGTTAGCCAATAAACATAGTTAAACGTCAGATGGATTCTTTAACTTGGCAGGTTGCATCTGTAAAACACTTTAAAAACATCGTAATTTAAATTCAAAGTTTTTAAAAATTATCATCATTTACTCACCCTTTAAAATATAAATTAAGTCCACATCTGAAGAAATGTAAGTCCAATACAATACAGGTCTGAAGCAATAACAGTTATAACCGAAGTATAAATATATGGTTTATTTACCGACGAAATATCTACTAGTTTATGTAGGTCATTAGGAATAGTTTCAATAAAAGCAGTCCCAGCAAGTCGTTCCTCATAATGAGAAATGAAAAGAAACTCAAGATACAATGGAGACACCTGAACATTTCTGATGAAAGAGTCACCTTAAATCAACAGAAAGAAGAAGAAAAGAGAAAAAAAATCAATTGTCAATATTTGTTTGTTGTTATTTATAGATGATATCAGTGCTTAGCTGAAAAATAGATAAATAAAAACAGAGTGAGAATAAAATATACAAAGAGAAAGTAAACTGAAAACTTGTTTTCTAGAAATGAAACATTCCAGAATTCTTTGCTCATTTAATGACTTCACTCAGCTGTGCAGGTATTTGTTTAGATTTCTTTGTTTTGTTTGTTTAACGGAATATCAACTCCTTATTGGCTATTCAATGCCAAAATATAATTTTCTTTGATGTAATGAGAATATATGTTGTTCTGCTTTCACAATTGAGTACATGGTAGATGATACTCAGCTTTTGTGCATATACATGCTTGTGTTGACATTATTACAGTGATATGTGTGTTTTATGTTGTACATTTGTTGAAGTTATATTTTGGAATAGAGTTTGATTTCTTTTTGGATTAATGTCATGAAAGAGTTCTTTCATATTGGTCGATTTTTTTTTGTCAACCTCTATGGGTCACCTAATGCTGAAATCTAATTATTTTGAATGCAATTTCATGTCTTGAACTACAGACAAAATGTATTGTTGGCCATTTTGCTATAAAAACGTTTTTTTAATACTTTCTGATGTAATGGAATAACCAGTCACCCCCATGAATGATTACACTATAGGTAGTAAGTACCTATAAAGTCAACTGTCCTTGAGAGACTGGAGGAAGAGTGAGAGCAAGATGATACAAACACGTCCGACCTTCTAATTAATGGCACTCACTACTAGATTGACCTGTGTGTATAACTGTACCGTATTTCATATTCTATTGGTTGTGTACAATAAACCTTTCTTCTATTATCCACCAGGTGTTAAGTATTTATTCCCTTAGCATGGAATATAACACTTTCGTAGAGTTTTGCTTTTGTTTAGGGATTCACTATTTGCCCATAGCTGGGACCCTAACAGGTGCTACCACCTTTGGCCAGGGTAGACCTGGGAATAACAGAAATTAAGAGGTGGTTCCATACTCCTCAAAACCTCCAATCTCCTGACCTTGCTGTCAACTAAATTGTCAAATATATTAATACTATGAAACATAGGTATGATGATAAACTATAATTTGTCATCATACCCAGGACTAGATTTTTTTGCAGCTTAATTGTAAAAAGGACAAATTGCTTCACATGGCAAAGTGTCCTCGGGACAATAGGTCTGATGCTTTGGACTCAATGATTAATATGCTGTTTTGTTTATTTTATAAAGACGCAATAACTTTTGTTTTTAATCCAGGTTATGTTATAAAGGTGATATACAAGAAGAGATAGTGCTGTGGTACACTCACTAAATATGGATTACAGGCTCTTGAGTTCAAACGCATTCAATCCTTTTAAAAATTCTGTGGCTCTTTGGAATTCAGTTTAGCACTGGAGTGCCATTGCACCTGATCCACACTTAGGATGCTTAGCCAATTAATGTCCACTGTCCCAAAAATGGGATGTTGGGCATTAATGGGTTACGTGTAAAAACTATTAATACGGGAGCTTTTCAGCAGGACACAAAGAGAGGATAGAAAGATGTTAGGACACGTGGATAAAGTAGGAAGAAAGATGTTAGGACACACAGACAGAGGTGAAGAAAGATGGCAGGACACACAGAGAGAGATGGGAGAAAGATGGCTAAACACATGGAGAGAGGGGGGAGAGAAAGATGGCAGTACTCACAAAGAGAGAGAGAGAGAGCATGAAAAAAATTGCTAGACACATGGACACACTTTCGCAAAAAAACACCCAATTTTTTTTCAGTTATTTTATATATATATATATATATAGAGAGAGAGAGAGAGAGAGGGAGAAGAAAAACAAAAGGACACAGGGAGAGTGAGCAAGAAAGATTCCAGGACACATAGAAAGTGGGGGAGAAAGATAGCAGAACACAGAGAGAGCAGGAGAAAGACAGCAGGGCACAAAGAGAGAGTGGGAGAAAGATGACAGGATGCAAAGACAAAGAGTGAGAGAGGAAACAAAAAAAGAAAGAGAGAGAGAGAAAAACAGATCAAGATAATTAAAGGCAGCAATAATAAGAGAGAGAGAGAGAGAGAGAGAGTAAACCAGGAGTAGAAAGAAGTGAGAGAGAGGAGTAGAGAAGAGTGGTAGCAGTTGGGAGTGAGAGAATATTGGGATAAATAAAACCAAAAGGGAGATAACTGTTGCCCTGTACAGAATGTCTGCCAAGTGAACAAAATATTTTCTCAAATGTAACACACACACACTAAAATATGGTTTCGAGACTAAATAAAAAATATAAAAAATATATTCTTATGCTAAAAGTCGTCAATTCTAGGAGATTTAGGAAATTAATTTTTCTTAACAAAAAAAAAAACAACTTTTAGAATGCTTTTGATTATGCTTCATAGTATTAATATATTTGACAATTTCGATGGAAAAACATTTTAAATGTCACTGCTTATTAACTATAAGCCATCAAAAAAAATTTGCTTTATAATTCAAAGCAATAGATGACAAATCAAGACAGAGAAGAAATTCTTGACCCATTTCAGATTTTACGGTAAAGGTCAAATCACATTAGAAAAGTTTCTTACAGGATAAAATTTCTTCAAATAAAAATTGAAGTTGCAAAAATTGCCAAGCAAAATATTTATATTTATATTCAAAATGGCTGATTTGAAAGAATTTCTTTTTGCAGATCTTCAGCCAATTTCAATAGCAACTGCTAAAAATAAAAACTATCAAAAACTTTGGTCCCTCTCATCTTGACTATATATATATATATATATATATATATAGCATAATGAGAAGCCACGTATACTTTCTTGATATGTATATAATATATGGATAAAATAACTGAAAAAAAATTGGGTGTTTTTTTGCGAAAGTATTTATTTATATGTTTTTATATATATTTAATATTTCAGACCACCTCGGTCCTTCCTCAGAAATTAATTGAATTACTGTATTACTGTATTTGGGAGTTTGTTAAACTCCCAAATACAGTAATACAGTAATTCAATTCCCAAATACAGTAATACAGTAATTCAATTAATTTCTGAGGAAGGACCGAGGTGGTCTGAAATATTAAATATATATAAAAACATATAAATAAATACTTTCGCAAAAAAACACCCAATTTTTTTTCAGTTATTTTATATATACATATATATATATATAGAGAGAGAGAGAGAGAAAGAGAGATAATATTAACATATATATATATATATATATATATATATATATATATATATATATATATATATTTCCAAGAGGATAAAATCCAGTTAGAGCTCTATGTCAAAGACAGAGCAAGAATATATATATGTGCACATGTGTGTGTGTACGTATGTATGTATATATTTAGGCAAGATTCAATAGTAGCACTGTCAACAACTTTTCGTCTAAGTTACTTTCTCTTTTAATAAATGTAACAATCTTTAGATCAAAGTTGTGGCTGAACTTATCAAATCTTGCCAAAATATAAATATGTGCTATGGATTTTTTTTCAAATATCTCCTTTCCTCAAAGATATGCTACTGTCCCAAGCCAAGACACATGACTACATTTTTTTAAATTAAAAGGTAATGGTTAAATTGAAAACATTCTATTTTTTTAAATAAAAAAATAAATAAATACAGAAATTAATTTATAAATTTAAAATAAAAAAAAAATATATAAACAGAAAAAATTCAGCAACAACACAAACATTAGACCATTATTGTTTATTAGGCATTAAATTACATCACTTGGTATCGCTCATAGTTTATATATATATATATATATATATATATATATATATGCAGGCAGGGAGGGTGGGAGAGTTTTGAATTTAAATTTCAGCATTTTCAAATTTTCAGCATTTCCCCTCACTATATAATTAAAACCGATGCTCACAGTTTTGCATCTCTCCTTCCCACTACACATATATAACTACATCAATAAAATCATTATTTTTGTCTGATGAAGTCCTTTTAGAGGCCGAAACACATTACACAGAATTTTTCCTATTTTGTCATTCATTTGCCTAACTTATATATAGAAATTTATATATCATCTTAACCTCTGATGTCTTTTATTAGATACAGTTAAGGGGTGAATGCTCTAAGTTTGTGAATGACCAGAAAAATTGATTGACTTGTGGGGGGGGGGGGGTATCAGGAAGGCTGGCACAAATGGTCACATGACTTGTCTTTGTCTGTCTTGTCTGCAGACAAAGAAATAAGAACAGAATTCTTTGAGAAGTCACTTTGGTCATTCTCCCCTGCCTTGCTTTTCAGAACCTTTGTCTGCAACTTGACAAGTGCATATCCAAAATGAACGCCACAGATCCTAGCTTCAGTGAAACTGGGTTTTGCACATTGTATGATATAGCCAACCTAACAGCATGCAAAATGGGCGTGGGCCTTGCCTAATAAAGTATCTAATACCCCAGCCTTGGTAATGGGCTCATATATGGGTATTTTTGTGTGGGCGTATGCAATATTCATATATGCACAAGTGCACATAATCTGTAACTTCTCAAATGTAACACGAGATTTATAATGCATACTAGAAACTTTCTTTTTTAATTTATTCATAACTATCTATTTGCTATTTCTTTTAAAATGAAATTTTTGGTTTACAAGACTGAAATGCGATTTGTTAGTTGCTTGCTAATATGCTAGTATCTACAATGTATTCATACGGTATATGGTTAGATAAGTTACTTGGCAATACTCAACTCCTGCCTAAGTAAATAAGACAAGTAATTTTTTTTATTCATTCCACCCCAAGCAAAGCAATAAAGCCACTAAGATGCAAGGGGTTACTGAGTATGAGAGAATATTAGAAAAAGGAAACATTATGAAGGAGAGAGAACAATAAAAGAATAGCAATTAAGACAGAAGATAAGAATTGACACTGCATTTAAATCTTTGAAGATAAAAGTTGACCGGAAAGCAAGAAGCCAGAAGAGAGTTCCACAAGTGAGAAGTGTGTAAGAAGATACTGTTAGCATAGAACCTACAGTTACATGTAGCCATTTCAACTGTAAGATGATGGAACCTTGCAATCAATCTAGTAACATGCTTACATTCAAAAAGCTCATCAGAAGATTTCACCCCAAGCAAAACAATAAAGCCACTAAGATGCAAGGAATTACTGAGAAAAGGAAAAATGTTAGCAAAGAGAATGGGTAATAAAAGAGTAGAATACAAGAAGACAAAAGATGGTGATTGATGTTACATTTAATTTTTTTCTTTTTCTATGCAGAAATGGTGCTATTACACTTTCACCTCACCTCTGCCATGTTTTTCCCACAACAGCAGATGAAGTTTTGTGGCAATTTGATGCCAGAAGTTGACAAAAGGGGAATCACCAAACCTTTGAGTCCACATAAATTCCACCAGGTATTCAGAAATCATCCCCCTGTTGGTGCTTGGGGCCATTCATGGCCTTAAAATTAGCCTGGACATGCTTCAACTTGATTCATGGTGACTCCAGCGAAAGTGTAATAGCACCTACAGAAACTCGATTTTCTAATAATTTCATCCCAAACAAGGCAATAATGGTGACCAAATATTGGATGTGAGCATAGCTAAGTGATGGGCAATGAATTTCATCAGTGGTGACCATGATGTGTATGATAAACTATGTTCTGTATGGCCATACAGTGTCTTGCTCATTGTTGATGAAAATGCACAGCCAGTGTTTTTTGTTGCTTTTTTAATCATTTCGCTTCAAACAAGGCAATAAAGCCACTAAGCCGTAAGGGGTTACCGAGTGTAAAAGAATATGAGTGTTGTGTCGGAAACCTACCACCCCTCTTGAAGATGAACTTGCCTGCTAGTAAAGACTTTAAATAGCGGCACGTCGAGAGACAGAGTGCGAGAGAAAGTTCTTGGCTGAGCTAGTTATAGACTACTCAGGCGATTTCTGTACCTTTTAACAACCAATAAAACCCTTTTTATTGTTACGTGTTATTTGTCGTTTGTCTCTACAAACCCCAAACCAACATCATAACAATGAGAAAAAAAAAAAATTATTAAGGTGAGAGAACAATAAACGAACAGGAATTAAGACAGGTAATGATTGAGATTTCATTTAATTTTTTTTTTATCAAATATATTAATTACCAAATAAGTACAAAAATTTTCATAAATTAAACATTTCGATAATTATTTAACTTCATCAGAAAGTATGTTTGAAGTGAAATAATGCAGAGTTATAATTCAATTTTTAAATCGTGTGCCTTATGGCGTCACTGTATGTTCGGTTCTTGAGATGTTAATTTATGTTTGTATTAAAATATTTTAAATGTAAGTTAAACATGATGAATGTTGGAAGAAAATGTGTAATATGAGGTTACATCCACAAATGTTTAGATCTGACATTTTATGAATATGGGTGAGAGGAACAGTTGTACCTGGTAATCATTTATTAAAACTCTTTTCAGTAAGAGTCTGTCTATACTTCTGAGATGAGGTATTATGTACAGTATTTACATTAGTCGGACTATTGTCCTCATCTTTGTCGCCATATTTGTCAAGGACACATGGTACAGTGGATAAAGGTGTTGGTTAGATCCAGTGACAGACCCAAAAGAGTGTGAGTTCAATACCCGGTTCAGGCAGTGGAGAACTTTCAGAGGGAAAATTAGCAGGAGATAACTGATAACTGAAATCCATAAAACATGGCTCGTGGAACTAGAACAGTCTACCCCAGTGATCGAAATAAAGGGTTCGGTTCGAAATTCCAACCACCTGAAGAAGGCCGGAGCGTACAACGGCCGAAACGTTGTGACAAATATGGCGACAAAGATGAGGACAATAGTCCGACTAATGTAAATACTGTCTTTTCAGTAACTTTCTCCATAATAGTAGGTTTTTATGGTATCTTAAAAAAAAGGCCTGTTTTGTTTCTATGAGATACTATGGAATTTAATGATAATATTGTTGCATACACACATCTCATAGAGCCTTTTTTGAGTATATATATATATATAGGTTTTTATGGTATCTTAAAAAAAAGGCCTGTTTTGTTTCTATGAGATACTATGGAATTTAATGATAATATTGTTGCATACACACATCTCATAGAGCCTTTTTTGAGTATATATATATATATATATATATATATATATATATATAAATGGGTGTGCGTGTGTGTGTGTTTATGTTAATCATTTATTAAAATTCCTTCTAGTTATAGAAGAAACAAAAAGGTTGAAACCAAAGTAGCATGATCAGTTGATCTCCTAATTTTTTAAATTTATAAAATCTGCATGTTAAATTTTTATTCTATTTTCTTTATACATGTTAATTTTTTTAATACTACTGTTTCCAGATCTAATTCAACTCTGACCAATAACTTTCTTATTATTGGGCTGGTGCATAATTATCAGGCGTTTTTGTAGGCAAGTTATTTGTTAATAAAAATTGGTGTTTTGTTTACTTTTTTAATAAAAAATTTAATGATAATATTGTTGCATAAATATACACCTCATAGAGCCTTTTTTGAGTACATGTATATGTGTGTGTGTGTGTGTATATATATATATATATATATATGTGTGTGTGTGTGTGTATGTATGTATGTATATGTGTGTGTAAGCAGTGTGGCTGTGTGGCTGAGTGGTCTATGGCGTTGCTTTAGAATCACGAGGCACCGAGTTCGAATCCTGGCTGGAATTAATTTCAGCAGCTATCGGACTCCAAGCACAGGGCACCTTTGGCAAGTGTCTGTTCCATAGCCACGGGTCCACCAAAACCATGTGAGTGAATTTGGGAGAGGAAACTGTGTGGAAGACCTCGTTGGCCAAAGCTAGCACGATATCACAAAAACACAGTGATTGCGAGTTGAGGTGGCCAGCCTTGTTCATTTATGATCACGCTGGGTTCGCACCAACGCTCTAAAACTGTTAATTGGCTCTGCACACGCCAATAACAGTATAAACTGCAGGTGGGCTCTGTGGGCATTTCCCAGTTGGGAAATTGCAAAAATGCCTGTGCAAATGTTGCAATATGCACTAGCTAGCTGTGCATTGCAACGGGTGTCCTCGATATCGAGTGGCCAATTATTATTATTATTATTATTATATGTGTGTGTGTATTTATGTTAATCATTTATTAAAATTCCTTCTAGTTATTTTCTCCATAATAGTAGTTTTTTATGTTATTTTATTTCAATGAAAAAAGAAGTTTGTTTTCTTTCTATGAAATGCTATGGAATTTAATGATCATTGTTGTATACATATACTTTTTATTTTTTTTTAATCAATTTCACCTCAAGCAATACAGTAAAGCCACAGAGACACAAGGGGGTTACTGGGTGCGAAAGAATTTGAAAACAGAAAACATTATGAAGGAGTGAGAACAATAGAAGAGCAATCAGGATGAGGGTGGATAATGATTGATCTTGCAATTTTGAAGATCAAAGTTGTCCAGGAAGCATGGAGCTGGAAAGGAGTTCCACCAGACCTTGTTGCCAATCTAGTACAGCCACTTAAAGTCATGAAATCTAGATACCATAGCGAAGAGCTCATCCAAACATTTCCCATGAAAGTATTTATAGAAAAGAGACAGGGAAGCAACTTTACAGCAATGAGAAAGTGATTGAAGCCGACATGCCAGGTCAGAACCAATAATATTGCTGATTCTTCTTTGTATTTTTTTCAATAATCTCTAAATATAAAGCAGGAGCAGTGTATGTGGCAGCAATATTCTAAGCATGGATGAATGGTAGACTTATAGATATATAAGACAGATTCTGGTGAGAAAAATTGTCTAGTACAAAACAGTGAACCAACTTTCTTAGCAATTCATTCAATATATTCTTTCACTTCATGTCAGCCGAGACTGTTAGTCTGAGAAAGCCCAATGAGTCCCTCTCCTGGAGGTTAGCATCAGCCATGCCGATGGAAGGTCGAAAGGGGTCAGATGATTAATAGAGAGCAGCTTAGTTTTGGAGGCGTTAAAACTAACAAGCTATTCTCTGCCCCAGTTAACAACAGATTGAAGATCATTTTGGCTACCAGCTGCCATTTTGAGCAAGAGCAAATGGTTGTGCTGTCAGCATAGATACCAAGGTGAGAGCCAATGCCATCGGGAAGGCCGTTAATAAAAATTTAAAAAGTGGGATGAAAGGTAGAGCCCCAGGGGATACTTGCATTAGTATAAAAGAAAATCTAGACCGTATGCAATGATTTAGTGTGTTTTTGAACTAACTTTTAGTGTTTAATTATGTAGTAAGCTATTTAAAGATATCAACTAATTACTTAAAATTAAAAATAAATAAAAAAAATTCAATCATATCAATTTGTATTTACATTTGGTATCTACTGCCAATAATAAGTACATTATATGTACACTGTAATTACTAAGAAATACATATTTTTCCACAAAAAATTTAATTGTACCCTTTTTTTCCATATGTATTTTTTTTAAAATTTTATTTATTTGTTATGAAAATTAAATGATAGCATTGTAGTTGTGGGTGGAGCCACTTTATCTCCTAGCAACCAATATTTTTAGACCCAGTCCACCACTGATGACTGTTCCAGATAATGCTGTTTTTGGTATCAGTCCGATGTTGCTTGAAGAGTAGATTGCTATTTCCATTTTATTTTTCACAGTAGAGAAATATTGCAAATGACCCTTAATGTGATAGTGATAATCTCCAAACTAGAGCAACAAACCAACCAACAATGTAAGCCAGTAATATTGGTCCTATGTTGTTTGGAGAGGATATGGACACTTCTATTGTACTTAGTACAGAAATATCAAACAAGAACACTGCACGAGATATTGACAGATTCTTACATAGGAAAACCAACCGACCAAGTACCTTGACTTTACGAATTTAAACACAGTACTAGATTGGAAGCTAGGTCCCATCATTTTACAATTACTAGATGTAACCTTAAGTTATAAACTAACAGTTTCTTTTCTTGCACTTCTGACATTTGGAATTCTCCTCTGGTTTATTGCTTTCTAGGCAACTTTGAGTTTCATGAAATTTAAATTTAATGTTAATCGTTATCTTCTGTCTTCTTAAATCCTGTTCTTTTATTATTCATTCTCCTTAATTATATTTTTCTTCTTCTCATATTCTTTCACGCTCAGTATACCTGTTTATACTCACAATTCAGAAAAATCCTTGTCGAAAATACCCCCATACTTTTCCACAAAAAGAATAAATACAAACTAAAAATTCTTAAAGCTATTTATATCAAAAACTTGAAACCAAACCTCAAATTATTTATGAATACTCCACAAACATTTTAAAATGTATACAATAGATAGTCTTTAAATGTTAGCACCTGTCATTAATAGTTTTTCCTTTATCTAGCAACTACTCAAGCCCGGAATTTTTCTACAGCATACCTAGTTAACTCCCCTTAAACAGTCTCCATCACTCAAGCCATGACACAGTGTTCCTAACTCCACATATAAAAATGGTAATTTTCGGATGACTACAATAATTCTTGTCCTTCACAAGCATGAACACTAAATACTCTATAATTAACAATACCTTGATGATGACATTATGCTATGTCGAAAGTACTCGGAATAAATACAATGAGCCAACATGGTGTTTGTCTTTTAATAACCACACAAAAAAGCTTATTCATGAATATGAAAGGATCCTATCGAGAATAAGTAGACTAAACATGTCTAAATTATTTAACGAAATCTGTCTTTATATATATATATATATCCATCCATTGAAAAGAAAAAAACAATAATCAGAAAGACAGTAACAATTGACATTGCATTTAAATTTTTAAAATCAAAATCAAAGCTAACTGGAAAGCATGGAGGCAGAAGAGAGTTCCACAAGTGTGAAGTGTGAGGAGAGAAACTATTAACATAGAACTTACGGTTACATCTAGCCAATTCAACTGCAAATTGATGAGACCTTGTTGCCAATCTAGTACTGCGCTTAAATTCCTAAAGTCTAGGTACCATAGCAAAGAGTTCATCTGAACAGTTGACATAAAAGTATTTAGAGAAAAGGCACAGGGAAGCAACTTTATGGGGGTGGGAAAGTGACAGGATCAATAATATTGCTGATTCTCCTTTGGTTGTTATCAAGAATCTCTACACATCATAGTGCTCTCTATCTTTGTATGTATGTATATGTATATATATATGTATATATATAACCAGCTGTCCTAGGCGTGCAGAGGTAGAGGTATATATATATATATATATATATATATATATATATATATATATATATAGATATAGATGTGTGTGTATTGTGTGTGCGTATGCGTTGTAGGGGTCTGGGCGTGAGTATAAGATTTTATCGCCTATGGGGTGTGTGTGTCGCCAAGAAATGTACACTCTTCCGGTATATCTTTGAAAATACGCACCCTTTTCTCACTGAAACCCCTTTTTAAATCTTCCCTCTGTTAGATTTTAATGCCCTCTCCACCTTCAGACCTCCCTGTCTCTCTCGTCTGTTACCCCTCTATATAGATCACGGGTCCCCCCACACTATCACACATACTCTCACCAATTTTCCCGGAGTCGTTGTTCCGTTTTCTTTTTGAATCTGTAGGTCTGATGAATTGGATCGTTCTTACGATTCCAATGGAATAAATTATGACCATGGAATATTAGTGTTTAAGTCTTTTTATTATATTTATTATATATATATATATTTCCATTAGAAATGAGGAGAATAGATAATATACTTTGATTCCAGCCTAATGGCCAGGGAGTGAAGGAAAGCATAACTCAATTAGTACTGGCTGCTTCAGACAATGAATGCTGTATGTTTCTTTATCAGGAAATACCTAATATTACCATTTCCATTAGAAATGAAGAGAATAGATACTACACTTTGATCCCAGCATGATGGCCAGGGAGTGAAGAAAAGTGTAACAAGAGTAGCACGGCTGCTTGGTCAATAAATGCTAAATGTTTTCTTATAAGGAAACAGCTAATATTACAATTACCATCAAATAGTTACCTTGCAGGATTGGTGGTGGGGGTCAAAAGAAATAATCATGCCACCATTTGTATTTGATACACCAGTTTAATAAACAGAAACCATATAACTGTGGCATAGAAAAAATTATTTGAAAATAATGAACATGCCACAACAAACAGGTACCATACCAGGAGTGGGAGATAAAAATAACTTATCTGACCTGGCGCTTGTCTTAATACATCGTTGTTTGGTTGTTTCTCTGAGTGAAGAGATGATGAGTACCACATACTGGATCCTTTGTGATATTTCTATGCTCAACAAACTTACTTGGCAGTGCCCACCTCCTCTCCAATCAACATAGGACCAGTATTACTGGCTTACATGGTAGGTTGGTTGCTCTCTCTATGTAAAAAACAGTCAATGTCTTTTGTTAAGGAAACGTTACTCGGCAATGCCCATCTCCTCACCAAGTAAATTGAGCCTCATCATACTGTTGTTGAGATATTGTTGCTAGGTGTTTTATGGTAAAGAGAGTCACTGATAATGCCAATCTCCTCTCCAAGTAATATGAGACTGGCAGTAATGGGTTACATGGTTGGTGCCATCCCTAATGTAAAAGATTTTCAGGGTGCCATGATGGGTCCTTCATGACATCCGGCAGGGAATTATTTGGTGGTGCCTGTCTCCTTTTCAAGTAATATGAGATAGGTAGCACCAAGTTTCATGGAACCAGCTGCAGTGAAGTATTTCTGACCTAATTGCATTCATCTCCATCATTGTGACATGACAGTGACAAAATATCAAGTTATACAAAATAATTAAATTCTTTTCTGATATTTCTTTTCCCACCTCATTGTTGATTCCTTGCACTGTTCCAGAAAGAACCTGACACCTCCAGACATACTTTATTATCACATGACAAAAAATTAGATAAAAAAATCATTAAAAGAACCTGACTCCTTCAGACATGCTCTATCACAATCAGACAAAAACTTTTTAAAAGAGCCCGACTCCTCCAGATGTGCTCTATCATCACAAGATAAAAAATCATTAAAAGAACCTGACTCCTCCAGACATGCTTTATCATCACAAGACAAAAAAATCATTAAAAGAGCCCGACTCCTTCAGACATGCTCTATTACAATCAGACAAAAACTTTTTAAAAGAGCCCGACTCCTCCAGATGTGCTCTATCATCACAAGATAAAAAATCATTAAAAGAACCTGACTCCTCCAGACATGCTTTATCATCACAAGACAAAAAAATCATTAAAAGAGCCAGACTCCTTCAGACATGCTCTATCACAATCAGACAAAAACTTTTTAAAAGAGCCCGACTCCTCCAGATGTGCTCTATCATCACAAGATAAAAAATCATTAAAAGAACCTGACTCCTCCAGACATGCTTTATCATCACAAGACAAAAAAATCATTAAAAGAGCCTGACTCCTTCAGACATGCTCTATCACAATCAGACAAAAACTTTTTAAAAGAGCCCGACTCCTCCAGATGTGCTCTATCATCACAAGATAAAAAATCATTAAAAGAACCTGACTCCTCCAGATATGCTTTATCATCACAAGACAAAAAAATCATTAAAAGAGCCTGACTCCTTCAGACATGCTCTATCACAATCAGACAAAAACTTTTTAAAAGAGCCCGACTCCTCCAGATGTGCTCTATCATCACAAGACAAAAAATCATTAAAGGAGCCAGATCAGTCACATATCTTTCCAGCCTTTCAAAAGTGTTTTTACAATATTGTGGGTGATGAAAGATATAGGACTCAGTCTGTCTTGTTATTCAACCCATAGCTGTAGGGAGGGACGATGAGAAGAATCCATCTCTTGTTCATTTAATTAAAATAATTAACAACATCAGTATATGAAATCCAACTCACACCAGAAATATATTTACCAAAACCAATTTTAGATTGTTTCTGTTGACAAGCTATTGTTTTACAATCTTCATACTATTTACTGACTCTCTTGGGAAGTATAAATTATTAGGATCTTTCAGTGATACTGAGTAAAGTTCAAAAATTGACTTTTGATAATGTTACCCTGCAACCCTTTCCCCACAGACAAACCAGTGCTAACCTCTGGCTACTCTAGCATTATTTTTATGGCACATGTTTGGATAAACTACATTCTTTGGTTCATCTAGTCTAGACTTTCACAGCTAGGATTAACATAGAGTCAACTCATCCTAATTGCCTTTGTACTCCATTTGTAAAGAGGAAGTCCCATTCAGGCTTCTTCCTCCTCAGAACTGTTGCATTATGGAATGGACTCCTGAGTGGATGCTTCTCTGATAACTACACTCTTGGGCAAACAAAAGTTTAAAAAAGAAAAGTTCTTCTCAACTAAAAACATAAATGACAGTCTCATGAAAGGCAAATACGCTTTGTCATTATTGCATATGTTATTTAGACTATTATCCCTATTCTTATTGTTTTTGTATGGCTGCTTCAGTCAAATCTTCATCATAGCAGAAAATTCTTTGTCACATAAAAGAAATAAATAAAGTTGCACCATTTAAAAATACACTTCATCAAAAAATACATCACAAAATGGAAAGCCTGAGGAAAATTGCCTCTTGTCTTGTAAGTGGCTTCTCGTATTCAAGTGAAAAGGTCAGACAAGTACATTTAGTCAGACGTCAGATTCCAACACCAATATTAACATGAAGTGCAAGAATTTCCCAAAGACATTTGTTATTTAAATACCGGGACGTAAATATTGCATTAGATGAAAGACTTAAAATGGCCAGCATAGTCAAGATTTACGAAGAAAATCTAAAAGTAGGTTTGAAACATTTTAAAGTTAATATTGAAGTACGAATGACATATTTGTCATAACTGACAAAAAATATAACAGTGATCTCTTGCAAGCAGTTCAAACAAAGATCCATTTAGAAAATAACATATGAAACAGATTTCAAATTCCTTGTGAAAGGCATGAACCTCAATATCAGTGGCTCTTATTTAATGATAAATTAGCCAGAGGTAATAGCATGGTGAGGTTTGGTAATGCCTGGGGACAACGTGATTGCATGTCCCTAAAACTCAAGTAGTGGGGTATAGGGCCTAGTACTGAGAAATGTGGGAAAGGAAGACATTTTAAATATGTAAAAACAGATGAAGCATGAAATAAACACTTTATTTAAAATTTCAAAAACTACATTTTTATTTCATCTTTTGATTGGATGCCCTCCTGATATAGATGCCCGTGGCCATTGCAGCCTCTGCCCTCCCCACTTCTGCACGCTACTGGCCAGACAAATTCAAAATGATGTCTTTTTTTGTCACCTAAATGCTATAATGGGATATTAACAGCAAATGGAGAATCCACTATCTTTCCTTTAATGTCTGCTCTAAACATCAAAATGAAAAATGGAAAAAGAAAAAAAAGAATGAAAAAAAATAGAACAATGGAAAAAAATTTACAAAAAAAAAACAATGGAAAATAATTTTTTAGAATTCCCCCCCCCCCTAAAAAAAAAAAACCATCCACAAAAAGTTATGTTTAAACAGCTCCAGCCCCTCATTGGAGGGGGATCCCCCAAAAGACTCCCTAACACAAATTTTTAGATTTTCAGAACTTTTTTGAAGATAATAATCATTTACTGATACAAATACTATTAATTAACCCATAGGTGAGTCGGGAGAACAGGTGAATTCATACCTTTCCCAAGGGCATTTGTGCATAAGCGAACCTGGCTGGAGTTGGAACTCAACTCTCCAATATCCAATTCCAAGCTGTTATCCATTACACCAGCTGCACATCCAGTGTTCCTAAGCAGTCATTCATCTAGGTACTGACCAGGGTTGGCATTGCTTAACTCTGGTAATTGTATGTGAACTAGTGTTTCCATATGGTATGGCCATAAGCCATTGGAAGCAAGAAGTCAGAAAAGAGTTCCACAAGCAAGAAGTGCAAGAGAAAAAAATTCTTAGCATACACTTACAGTTATATCTAGCTATTTCAACTGCAAAATGATGAGACCCTGCCACTAATCTAGTACTGTGCTTTACTGGGCAGCTACATTATGGCGGTGGGAAAGTGGCTGAAACCAAGATGCCAGGTCAGAACAAATAACATTGCAGATTCTTCTTTGTATTTCATCAAGGTCTCCATGTCACTGATGGATCCAAAGAAACAGCAGAGCCATTAAAATTTGGCACCAGCACCGTTGGAACGGGGTTGAAATCAGCAACGAATTGCTTTAGGGGTTCCAACTCCAAATTGTTAGCTGTATAGTGTGTGCTACGCCAGGGCTACAGTTTTGAATTAAGAGTTAATTTCTCCTAGACTGGTTGCTACCCACGGATATAGAACTCACTCTGTCCTGCTATTTACCTGTAGCTGGTGGGAGAAAAGTGTATTAGTACATAAGTGAATGTAATGGATCCAACTAGAATTCGAACTTGGCTCTCCAATTCCTCAATTCAAGTCGCTATCCATTACTCTACTGTGTCTCCTCATTTTATTAGTAATCTCTAAATATATATAACAGAAGCACTGGACCAGATGTGGTAGGAATATTCAATGCATGGATGAATGGTATGAACACCCCATTCATTATAAACATTTTAGCAGCAACCCTCAATATCTTAACCTCTTCAAGTCAAGGGTCAATCAATATCTATCCCCCTAATCCTCACAATCTTCATTTCCTAACACCAACTCTTTCATTCATATCACTCACCTCATTCAGTAACCCTCTACATTGAATAGCTCTTGGGACATATATTAGGTAAATATTATTGTATATATAAAGGTTATATTAAAAGGAATAGCATAATTTATTGGTGCAGAAAGTTGATTTGGCAAGTCAAATTCAAATTCTAGTCTTTTCTGTTGTATTCACTTTTGCGCTAATAGCCGAGAGAATCTTTTCTTTCCCCAACTATAAGTTAAATAAGATGGCAGATTGGGTTTCGTAGCCTTGGGTAACAACAAGTCGAGGCGATTGACCCTGAATTCAAAAGAATGCAATAGGAAATCATTCCACAATCTTTCCTAAAATTCACTGATTAGTTTTTTTACACCTTATCTAACCTTTTGCAGGTTATTTAAAACTAGAAAGTATTTTTAGATTCTAAGAATTTTTCAGAGTGAATAATGATGTATTGATATGTCGTACTAATTAACTTGTGGCTGGTCGAGAAGAGGTGGATTCATACCTTTCTTGAGAGTATTTGCACATAAGTGAATATAAGCAGCCTGACTGGAATTGGAACCTGGTTCTCCAAATTCCAATTCTGAGGCATTATTCATTACACCACCTGCACACCTGGTATTCCCACGCAGTCACACATCTAGGCACTGACCAGGCTTGATGTTGCTTAAATTCATTGACTTTATGTCAGTTGATAAATATTAAAAAAAAGGAATCTGTGGAGAGTCATGTTCCTCTTCATTCTAAACGGATATGGCATTAAAAAAGAATATTTTTGTTTTAAATTACTTTTTATCTATTAAGATAAAAAGAATTTAGTCTCAGCATTCATGTGTCATCCCTTGAGTATTATTTCAGCAAATAAATTCATGAGCCAAGATTTTTCATCAGAGTGTGAGGAAGTAAGACATATTTATACACCCACCAGGAATAAGATAGAACCAGTGTATATCTACCCAGCATGCTACTGTTTATTCATTCTATCCAAGAAAGGTGTGGATGACTTCCCCTGAGGTCAGCTTATACTTAATTAACAATTACAATCCTCTGAAAAATATCAGTGAGTGTTTACAGAGTTCTTTCCCTTGATTTCTCCATTAGTCACTCACCTGCAACAGCAGGGAGGAACCAGTTACACACACACACACACACAAATATCGCAGAGGTAGCTTTTAGTTTACCTTAAAAACATTTTTGCATATCAGTGACTCAGTATGAATCCACAACCCCACAATCCTACAGACAAATGCCTCCAAACATTTTCTTTCCTTAATTTTTAAATATATACTGAACAGAAAAAAGATGAGATCATAAAGAACCTACTTCCAAGATGGCAGATAAGATGCACTTTTGAAGATAAAAGAAAAAAAAAATTAAATTAAAAAAAAATAGCTTCTCTGTGCTTAATATGTAAAAGGTGGAATGTTTATGTATACTTCTCTGTTGAAATTGAGGTGTGCTTTATATACATATGTCCTCACAATCACAAGTCCCATAGCCCAGGGGTCGGCAACCTACGGTACACATGCCACATGTGGCATGCCAAGCAATTTCCAATGACAGACAGCCGCAAATGACATCATGAAATCTGAACCAATAACTACTAGAATGCAAAGATATTTAGCTGTTTCAATTTTAATATATACTAAAGTAGGTACCTTCACTTGGTCACGTAAAAAACAGCATAGCATGATGAAAAAGGCCCTAAAATCAATAAAAACAAAGTCTTGTCATCGAAATGTTTATGTTATTATTAAGAGGAAAGACCAAAGTATTCTTTTATTATTTTTTGAAATTTTTTACTCTTTTCTAGCACGTCGTGTGTGGGCAAGATAGTTTGACAGAACACAACACTCTCCAGGTTGGTTTGAATTCAGTTTTCCTTTTCTAGACTAGTTGCCAACCAAGGTTATAGGACCCAGTCTGCCCTGCTATTTACCCATAGCTGGGGGGGAGAAGAGATGGATGTATACCTTTCCAAAGGGTATTAGCACATAGGTGAATATAATGGACTTGGCTGGAATTCAAAGTCAGTTCTCCAATTCCTCAATCAGATCCACTATCTATTACTCTATCATGTCTGCTGTGTGTCCTATCTTTTATTAAATATATCAGTTCTATTTCTCTTACTAATGTATAATCTGAGGCACAGTGGAGTAATGGATAGCAGTTCGGATTGAGGAATTGGAGAGCCAAGTTTGAATTCCAGTCAAATCCATTACATTCACTTACATGCTAATACCCTTGAGAAAGTTATGAATCATCTTCTTCTCCCCCCCAGCTATGGGTAAATAGCAGGACAAACAGGGTTCTATAGCCTTGGATGGCAACTGGTCTATCACAGAAAGAAATGCCAACCTACTGCGGGAAAAAATCTGCCTTGTCGGTTATGTATCGAAAGATACATGATCGCCTGAGTGTGTATCACGCATGGCACATAACTGAATGTATAATCTACAAGGAAACGGATCAGAAATTTCTGAGGTACCTAATGAGAAAAAAGAGCTTGGAGAATTTAACACTCACATGGAACCTAGCAGCTCATCTCTCTTCTGACCTAGCTTCCTTAATATTAATCTAAACAAATAAGATTCTATTCACCATTGAGTGATTGTGAAGTTTCATCTTGACTTCAGCCACTTTTTGCCACTGTCATAATGTGGTGACTCTGTACCTTTTCTATATTTTTATGGCAATAGTTCTGATGAGCACTCTCTTCCTTGGTACCTCAACTGCATGAATTTAAGTGTAGTATTAGACTGGCACTCAGTTATGTGCCATGTGTGATACACGCTTAGGCAATCATGTATCTTTTGATACATGACTGATGGGACAGAATTTTTTCCCCCCACAGGAGGTTGCCATTTCTTTCTGCGGTAGACCAGTTGCCATCCAAGGTTATAGAACCTGGTCTGTCCTGCTATTTACCCATAGCTGGGGGGAGAAGAGGATTCATACCTTTCCCAAGGTAAGTGAATGTAATGGATTCGACTGGAATTTGAACTCAGCTCTCCGATTACTACTGCAGAAAGAAATGGCAACCTACAGTGGGAAAAAATATGCCTCGTCAGTCATTTATTGAAAGATACATGATCACCTAAGCATGTATCCCACATGGCACATAACTGACTGATTAGATTGGCAAATAGGTCTTACTGTTGAAATAGCGAGATGCAACCATGAGTTCCATTGTAATATTTTCTTTTCTATAGAATTCTCTTCCGATTTCTTGCTTCTTCAAAAATTTAAATGCAACATCAATTACCATCTTTTGTCTTCCTGAATCCTGTTCTTTTATTGTTCTTTCTCCTTGTTAATATTTTCTATCTATTCTTTTCATTCTCAGTAACCCTTGCGTATTAGTGGCTTTATTTCCTTGCTTGGGGTGAAATGATTAAAGAAAAAAATTCTTCCGATGAGCTTTCTGAATAGACTAGATTGTTGACAAGGTTTCATCATCTTACAGTTAAAATGGCTAGATGTAACCGTATGTTTTCTCACACTTCTCACTTGTGGAACTCTCTTCTGGCTTCTTGCATTCCAGTCGACTTTGAGCTTCAAAAATTTAAATGCAATGTCAATCTTTATCTTCTGTCTTCTTAATTCCTGTTCTTTTAATATTCTCTCTCTTTAATAATTTTTTCTTTTCTTCATATTCAGTAACTCCTTGCATCTTAGTAGCTTTATTACCCTGCTTGGAGTGAAATGATTCAAAACTAAAAAGTGTTTCTACCAGTGACGACTCTAGGTCATCAATGTTTGTCAGGCTTATTACAATCTTTAACAA
This sequence comes from Acanthosepion esculentum, assembly GCA_964036315.1. Taxonomy (NCBI): domain Eukaryota; kingdom Metazoa; phylum Mollusca; class Cephalopoda; order Sepiida; family Sepiidae; genus Acanthosepion; species Acanthosepion esculentum. Next base: position 36,186,015 of record OZ038518.1, read on the forward strand.
AATATACTATTGTTATAACTTAGATACTAAAATGATTCCTTTACTCAAACTAAAATATATAATTTAAAAAAATCTCTAGCCAAGTATTTTAAAAAAAAAATAATGTCTGTATCTATCACGAGTGTGTGTTTGTATATATGTCTATGTGTTTATGTGTCTCTCTGTTTCTGAATTTTTAGTTTTATGATCAATACTGCTGACTAATATCATATTTCAACACTACCTCAGTTACACTCCTTACTCCAACCCTCCAGTTGATGCTTTGATTTTTGCCGACTTCAGGTCGGGCTAAATTTAATTTGCTTTTTTTTCAATTGATACACTGTGCTAAAAAATCTTATGCTGTATTATTTAAAATGGATATTTGAAAACAATAAGTTGAAATAAAAAATGTGTTCTTTGGAAAACAGGGCATACAAGACATTAGAGATTTTTAAAAGATTATTCATAAAATTAATGCATGAAATACATTACCTATTAAGTATGGCTCCAGCTCAGACCTACGCAACCCAACTAGCCACATTAATTTTATTTCATTCTTTTTTACTTACTTTCTTTGTTTTTTTCTTTCTTTCTTCTTTATTATGAACAATATCAACAAAATGTATTTCGGCCAATATTTTGAGGCACGGAGTTAAAAGAATTAATTTTGGATCCAGCTGAAGTCAAGAAGGAAAACGATGCACTATGAAAGATTTGTGTTGCTTTGAAATAGATATACTTGAATGTTGACTCACTCAGGCTGAGCCTGACAAGACTGACCCCCCCCCCCCCGAAGTCACTACTGAGTTCTACACACAACAGGACAAAAGATTTGCATGAAGAAGTCTCTATATTTCATGTTGAAAAACCATTATGTTTTGTTAATGTTTGAAGACACTTCTAAGAGCTGCTGGGGAAACTTGATCAAGAAATTCCTTTTGAAAGTTTCTTAATCACAAAAAGTAAAAGCAGTTATTTTTATACAGAGACATCTTTTGTAGAACCAATGGTTATTATTTATGGTCAGTATATTTTAGTGAATATCAAAGATTGACTTACTTTTGACCAGACAACAGAAGCAGTAAACACTTTCCACTGATCAGGTCAATGAAGAAATCATCTCGTCGTGCCGGCACAGACCTCAATCAAGATATCAATAGAACCAGCATGTAACTAGCATCCAACAAACAAATCAATATGTGAAAATTGATCTCTGCAATTTCATTTGTTTATTTACAGCCATAACCGGAACTTATTTGTCTCAGCTCTGAGGATCATTTCCATAATTGCAAACTCAAAGTTTGGAGTAAAATCCCAATAATTCTATCTCTCACTCTCTCTCTCATATATATATATATATATATATATATATATATATATATATATATATATATATTTAAAGATATTTTTACAGGTACAAAATTTTATCATAGCAATAAAAGTATTAAGCTTAATATTACTAGACATATTAAAAAACGCGCAAAGCAACCGGTTTCGCTCCCGCTCATCAGGCTTACAACGGGAGATTTAAATTAAAAAGACAGAAAATGTACAATAAAAGGAAATGTGGAGGGGGATAAAAAAAAATGAGCAAAAGGAGCTAGAGGCAAATGACAGTGAGCCCCAACAAACACTCACGTTGTTTACACAAGGAAGGCTTGCAGGACCCGATGTAAAGTGCCTCCAGCACCTTCAGGTGAAATAACGAGTGTGACCGGGACAATATATATATATATATATATATATATATATATATATATATATATATATGATAATTGTGTATTTTGGCAGTAATCCCTCTTTTATAGAAGTTTTGTTAAAGACGACAGATCAGGTACTGCAATTAAGCTTTTTATTTTTCTAGTGTTTGCAAAAGTGCTTTCTTTTCTGGACAAAAAGTGTGTAAAAACTATCCAAAAATTCTTATAACAGACACATACATAAAAAAACCCACACATTCAGTTAAAAGTAAAAATCATCTTTGATAATAGCCAAAAGAATAGCCAAAAGCACTTGGATATGCAGAACTTTTTGACAATTTTTATACACTTCATGTTCAGAAAAGAAAACACTTGTATGAACCCAAGAAAAGTTAAATAAAAAGGTTAATCACAGTATCTTGTCAGTCATCTTTAACGATATATATATTTTATAAATTAACTGATTTAAAATATGGTTTCTTCGCTACACAGGAATTACCATGTTTCAAAAACCAAAACTAAAAATGATAACGCATTCTAACCCAAACACCCCTTTTAGAAAGAATCTTTAAGTATACAAGTACGAATTTAATGGAAAAAAAATGCCGAAAAACTTTTTGTCAGTGATAAAAAAAAAAGCGTTAAACGGATGTCAAAATTTGTTGAAAAATGCACCCCTACCATCCCTAGACTTAACCGCTTTTTCAAACATAACTCATAATTGATACAATAATAGTTAATAAAAATGAACACACTACCACCCCTGTCAAAATGATTGGATTTCTCTGTATCCTTGGAAACCAAAAATTATGAATTTATATGTGCATTTAAAACTCAGTAAATTTAAAAATAAGTTATTCCAAAATTCACTTGAAGATGAAACAGAACTAATGCTTTTAATTTAATTATATAATTAAATTTGAAGTTTTTAGCTTCAGTTTTTGAAACATGGTAATTCCTGTGTAGCAAAGAAACCATATTTTAAATCAGTTAATTTATAATATTTATGCTCTGTAAATTTACATTGAGCACTGTTTCGTAAAAATAAAAATATCGATAAGAACACCAGATTATATATCTTACTGTTCTTTCTTTTTATTATAATATATCTATCTATCTATATATATATATATATATATATATATATATATATATATATATATATATATATATACAGGGTGTATCAAAAATAGTTTTACAAAATTTGGGGTGGGTTCCTGACACAAAAACAGGGACAAAAGTCCATATAAACATATGTCCACAAATCCTTCGTTTTTGAGTTATTAAGTTTAAAGTTTATGGTAGATACTGTTAGATGTACAACTGGTCATTCATTTTAGTGAAACTTGTATATATATATGAGATAATGATATATATTTTTATACATCAAGAAAAATATTAGGGAAATTGTATAACAAAGTGAAAAAAGTTTTCTTGTAACTCATTACGTCTTTTGGTTCTTCATCAGACTAAATTTGTTATATTGGTGTGACTACACATGCACACAAATGAGGGATGCTGGAAATTTAAAATTTAAAATTTTTTGCTTTTTTAATCTAGATGATCTCGTTTAGATTCTTTTCCTTTCCATCACTTTTGTCAGTAGATATCCCGCACTGTGATAACAGAAGATCTGCCAGGAATAGTGAAATATTGTAAGAACCAAGGCACAAATTTACCATAGATGACCTTGCAATCAAGGCACTCTTTAGGCATTTTCATCATAGTGAACTGTTTTCTCCTTTAATCAGAGTAGCATTTTTTATGTCAAAATTGTGGTCAGTTTTGTTACATTGTCAACCAATGCATTTGATGTATTGTTTTGTAAAATGTTCCTTTTGTGTTCATATAATCTTTTATTTAGATTCCTTGAGGAATATATATATATATATATATATGTATATATACACACACACACATACATACAGGGTATCCATAAAGTCCATGTATACTTTCAAAAATTTATAACTTTATTTGTATTTGCTATAGAAATAAATTGTAAAAAGGATTAGAAAGAAGTAAATCTATATTTTTAAGGTTTTATTGAAATTTTACTTAAGTTTCCACATGTCCTCCATTATTAGCAATACAAAATGTAATACGATTTTGCAGTTCACGGAAAACATTTGCCAACTGATTATATATATATATATATATATATATATATATATATATATATATATATATATATATATATATATATGATAAAAATATAGTTTTCATGGTCATAATTATATATACTCTATCCCTGATATTGAGCAATTTTAACCATAAATATAGTATACCTTAACACTATATTTTTTGTCTATATATATATATATATATATATATATATATATATGTATGTATGTATGTATGTATGTATAAAAAAATCAACCTAGCACCAATAATGAAAGCTTTCAATGAGTGCATAAATGAATTAAATTAAACTTAGCATAAAAATAATGAAAAATGAGAAAAACAACAGACAATTGCTGAGATTGCCAACGAGTAAACTGAACAATTAAAAAAGGGTTCATCTATGAAACTCCAGAGTTGAGGTGTTGAATATAACATCAATCAGCTAAGTAACAAATATTATACTTGTATTAATCCTATATATATTTATTATTTTTTGTGGTTACAGGTGTTTGAGTTGCTATCCCTGTTTTTTTTTTTATTAACCAGTTAAATTAATAAAAACCAGCCTAGATCGAGAAATTCTGCTAAAGAAAAATTGTGCCACCAATAGGAATTGAACCTGCCTCCCTTTTTTCCATCAAAGAAACCCCATTTTGAGCCAAAGTGTGCCTTTATTCTAACTTTGCACTGTCTCCATGGCCAAGCTTCAATCTGTCCTGTTAGTATCAAATTTTCCAAGCCCTCTATCCTCATTATGTGCCCTAGAAATTTCAACTGCATCTTCCTTTTTGTTTCCATTTTTTTTCTAAAACTGTTGTTGCTCACATATTGGTCCATGGTATCCTCAGCATCCTTCTGTAGAACCATGTTTCTGTTGCTTCAAGTCTTCTCTTCATCTTTGAGGAGACTGGCATTCACTGCCATATAGCAGGCCAGATATAATGCAACAGTTCAGTACTCTTTTCTTTGTTTCTGACATTTTTTGTTCTTTGTTTCTTAATACTCTGCATAGTTTTTGAAAGGCATCTTTCGCTATCCCAATACACCTTCAGATTTCAGTGTCACACTTTCTATCCTCTGTTATAACACTACCCAGAGTATCTCATATTCAGATTTTTTCAACAATTTGGTCAGTACTCCAGGGATTTAACATTTTAGATTTCTTAAGAGTTGATAGTTTTATCTGGACTACACTATCACATTTCCAATTTTTACAGGTAGACGGTTGAGTTTGTGTGCATAAAAATACTGTTTGAAACTACAGATCCAGCTTGTGAGCAGAGTGTTATGCAAGAGGGTGCTTACTCTTTAATGTTATAGCAATTGTACGGTATACTCAAATGTTACTGCTGACCATTTGCATCCCTTTCTGCTTGCTATGTGTTATGATGTTGGTTTGGGGTTTGTAGAGACAAACGACAAATAACACGTTACAATAAAAAGGGTTTTTATAGGTTGGTACAAAGGTACAGAAATCGCCTGAGTAGTCTATAACTAGCTCAGCAGGAACGTCTCGGACTTCTGTCTCTCAACATGCCACTATTTAAAGTCTTTGTTCGCAGACAAGTTCATCTTCAAGAGGGGTGGTAGGTTTCCGACACAACACTATGTCTTCCAGTAATGATGGATTATTCTAGAAAGACACTGCAAGACTCCATTATGCATTGGAGTGACATGACAGTCATACTATTGAATTCTACCATTCACCAGAAAAAGGATGAATACGACAAGCTCACTAAATTTTTTACAGCTACTCTCAGCAAACAACTCAGCCCTGGAATATGTCTCGACTGATACGACCATGAAAGAAATCTAGCATCACATGGGCTCCATTATTTATTACTAGCAGAGGTACCCGACATTGTTCAGGAATTAATTCTGCCTAAATAAGAAAACAAAGAGACACTTCATTTTATTTGTATAGATTATTAAAATAACTAAGGGAAGTAATCACTCATAAATTTACTAC
>OZ038518.1:36199286-36229286 GCA_964036315.1 Acanthosepion esculentum
AAATAAATAAATATATATATATATATATATAAATATATATATATATATAAATAAATATATATATATATATATATATATATATAAATATATATATATATATATATATATATATATATATATATATATATATATATATATATATATATATATATATATATATAAATATATATATATATATATATATATATATAACTGTAATGACAAAAGTACACATGTGTAGGCTTTAAGAAAGATTCAACTGAGAATACAAGGTTCGAGTATAGTGTCATTTTATAGTCCCAATAAACAGAAATAGCTCTCTCAAAGAGGAGAGTAATGAAACAAGGGGAGACCACTCTTGATTATTCACAACAACAGCATCATATATATAAATGTATAAATTCACTTTCATATATTTCAGTTTCATTACAATTCTAATCATCACTTTTTAAAATAATAAACATTGCCAAAGGAGTGAAGGTAGTTAAAATAAAAGTGGTATCAAGGAAAAAAATACATCCCCTTGACACTCAATTTTTTTACAGGCACAAAGGTCTATGTTTGTCATTTTTGGAGATGGGGGTGATAATTCTTGTGTAATAATTTTTTGGGGATAGGGGTAATAATTTTTGTAGATAAGTATTCATTAGACCTTCCTGTGCCTACAACGTTTGTCAGAATTGAAAAATATTGATATTTTATTATTTTAGAAGGTGGTCATATCCATAATATAAATTGTATCAAATCAATCCCTGACTTCATAAACAGTTATCTGTACACTACTGACGTTGTCCTTTATCTCCCAATTTGTAATAGTATACAATTATTAATGATGTAAGTTTCAAACAGTACATTTGTAAATAAAAATAAAGTACAGATAACTCTTTAGATATCAAGGATCTTAACACTGTATTTATATTATTATAAGACCTCCTTTCCAAAATGATAAAAATCAATATTATTTGATTCTGACAAATCTAGTTAGAGGGAGCTCTAATGAATGCTAAGCTAAAAAAATTGTTTCAAAAATTCTTTCCTGTTTTTTTATGAGCAGACCAGTTAACCTGAGTAGTATCTAGTTTGATATGCTAATGCCAGGTAAAAGCCTGTTAAAGTAATCATCAAGCCATAGCAACTCATAGATCAAAGGAAATGAATGCATCAGAATTAGTAAAAAACTAAAAATACAAAATGGATCACATGAAACTAATGAATTTTAAAGATCTGATAATCATCAAGTTGCAGTAATAGCCATCCTGATGACATGAATTCAAATGTATTTTTTTTTCACATCTTCTATATTTTATTTAACAAGCTATTTCATCAACTTTTTCTGACAATATTTTACAGTGCAAATTGAACTTTTATTTTCCTTAGAATGTTCATAAGACGGAGAGATCTTGATTGTGTGGAATGAGGGGAAAGACACTACTTAGTTTCAGTGAAAGAAAGAAAAAGAAAGAAGGGAAGATAGAAGTGTTTAATGTCTCCTGCCAATACCTCATAAATAATGAACTATTCTGTTTTAATCACATAGAAAAGACACTATTTGGTTTCAGTAAGAAAATGAAATGAAAGAAAGAAGGGAACATAGATTTTAACCGTTGTTTCAGTGAAATGTAAAAAGTTATCAATTCCATGTCTTTTCATTTGTACCCCCTTACTTCTTAAAATGATGACCAGCATTCATATTTATGATTGTTGTTGTTAAGCATTTTGCTAAGTTGTAACGCTTAAATATTTAATGATGTGATAGGTAAATTTCTATGGATATTTTATTGTTGCAGAACTCAACATTAAGATTCATCAGAAAATTAAAATAGAAAAACCATGAAATTTTCACAGGTCTTACAAGTTATTATTATTGCAGTCCAGATAGTCGTGGTTATGGTATTATAATCACAATCGTCCTTGTCTTTTCTGAAGGTGTCATACCATCGATTTTTCTCTCTCCCCGACAATATTCAATCATTAACTTAAGAATTAAGATTCATCAGAATATTAAAATAGAAAAACCGTGAAATTTTCACGGGTTAAAACTAGTAAACTATAATTTTGCAAAGTAAAAATTTCATTGAAATATTTTTGAAAATTTCATTGTTTTACTCTGGATGAAAAAAAATTACAAACTTGAAATCTGAAAGACATTATTTGGAAATTCCTACATTAAAAGCAGATTCTATGCAAACCCATATTCTTCTGGTATATGTTTAAACAGATGCCAGAAGGATACTGTTATATTACATGCTAATAGGAATATATACTTGACAAACACAGTGGATAAATAAGTAAAGGTTTATTGTAAAACCAGTAAAATAAGAAATAAGATAACAGTTATGTGCACGATCGTCGCAAGTCAATCCAGTAGTGAGTGCTGCTACTGGAAGGTCGGTAGTTCTTGCGTAAGTCTGAGTCATACTCAACAGATCCCAGCTAGGATATTTGCCAACCACCCCACATGATCAGATGTGGCACAAGGCCGAATTTAACATAGGGTATCCAAGCCCAAAGGCTCAGGCAAAAATTCCTCATAGAACCTGCATGAACGGGATCTGGTTGGTCTACCTCCCGGAACGAGACTTTGCCCTTCGGCATAGCCTCGTCAGGATTCCTCTCTGCTCAAAGGCAGAGAGTTCGACCAGCAAGGCGAAAAGATTCCAGCTAGACTGTAGTCCATTGACTTACTGCTACATATAGGTAGTTACTACCTATAGTTACTCATGGGGGTGACAGGTTATTCCATTACATCAGATACATATATTTTTTTAAAATCTGCTTAGCAAAATGCTATTTAGAATAAAAATTGAATATTAATAGTCTGTGAGATAAGAGTCCGAACCATTATTCTATGAGTATTCAGCGCCTCATAGAACAGATTGCATTTATTTTTTCCACTTCTCAATCAACCTAGTCAGAACCTCCAAGATAAATTTTGCAAGGCAGTATAAAAACCCTTTGAGGACCTGATATCAGGTAAATAGTTCATATATAGTTTTTCTAATAACAAAATATTTCAGTCTGGTCTTGGTGAAAACCATCCTTTCTCAAACATTGTGGTCTAGTGCTACAGAATCGCAAAGAACTGTTTCCAAAAAAATAGAAACAACAACTAAAATAGATATCACAAATAACTCAAAGAGAAAATAATGACATTGTGGGTTATCTCACTTGACTTTGTCAAAAGGCCATGGCTAGGGAGTGCTCCTTAAGACTATAAAAAGGTGTGTATTTCTCTCCTTAGCCTCTTTTACAGCTTTTTAGCTAGCTCTGGTCTTCAGATGTAGCTGCATATGGGTAAAGTGTCCCCAGCTGGGATATGTTCATTTCATGTATTTCTCTCTTGATTTTTGTATTCTCTCTCTCTCTCTCTCTCTCACACACACACACACACACACACACACACACACACACACACACACACAGCCATTTGTTTTATATTTAAAGTTTTGTGTTACTCATTTTTTACTTGGACTCACATTGAATCTACCAATATTGTTTGTTGGATAAATTTCCCAGGAGCCCATAAATATTTACTCTCCAAAGTGTTTATTCCTGCAATGGTGATAAATATTTACTTCCTCATACTAGCATCCTGTAACAACATAATCAAATTTCTCCTTTCAAAGTCAAATCACTAGTTTTTATTTTTAATTATTTCACCTGAAGTAAGGAAATAAAACCATTAAAACACAAAGAGTTATGAGTGTGAAATAATATGAGACAAAAGAAAACATTATTAAGAAGAGAGAACAATAAAAGAACAGAGATGAAGAAGACAAGATAACAATTGACATTGATTTAAATTTTATTATATACTAGACTACCAGTTGGGTCACTAACAGTTCAGGTTACAAAACATTGATTTCAACATTCCATTGAAATGAAAGTTAATGTTTTTAGGATTCAGTTAAATACTTCAATTCGTTCGTGTCATCACTGGTCTAGTTTACAAGTTCATGTTTTAACATTTTACTGATTATTTACAACATTTAATAGGAATAGAACTTCCGGGACAAAATTGAACTTTAAATCAGATTAATTTAAAAATATTTTTTAATATGCTAAAAAATACTTTAAAATCATATTCACTTGAAAATATTTTTTAAATATGGCAAAAAATATTTTTTTTAAATATTTAAAATATTGTTTGTTTTACGAAAGCTGAAATATAAATAATTAATCTACAAACAACTGAACAAAACAGCAAAGCGGGATCTCTTTGTGTCTGTCTTTAACTTAAAAATATTTTAATTAAAAAAATTGTCTGAAGAAAGTTAAAATAAAAATATTTATTGTATAAACAACTCGTATTTTTAAATCTTATTCACTTAAATCAAAATGAGCCAGACGGTTGCACCATGGAAGCATGCATGCAATCACAGACTTTTAGTATTATACAGATTTATCTACTGGACATGTTAACTTCTATTTAAATATAGATGATATCAAAAACAAAATTAAATATAGATGATATCAAAAACAAAATTAAATATAGATGATATCAAAAACAGTTAACTTTTGCATTATGGGCAGGAAATTAGTTTATATATAGTTTTCCTAATAAAAACAATTATTATCTCTAAAAAAAAAAATATTGTAGCTTGTGAATCTTGGTGAAGATCATACTTCTTTGAACCTTGTAGAGAAGCTACAGAATCACAAAAACTGTATGAAACAGAAATGACATCATTTGAAGACTCTCAACAGCAGCAACAACTAAAATGGATATCACATGTAACTCAAAGAGAAAATAACATTCAAGTTGATAACATTCCACACTACTTCAAATAAAAGTTTTGGAAGGAAACCCCCATCAATGTTGGAAAGAGCCATAACAGCTACTGAACTTTAGAAACCTATTTTCCTAAAAAATTGTTTTAACAGGAAGATTTTATAAATTTCAGCTACAAGCAACACTGGCTGCTATTACAATGACTGCTGAATATTTCCTTATAAGGAAATGGCTAATATTACTGTTAACATTACATTTGTGAATATCATTGAATCTAACCTGCTAAAACTATCCTGTGTTCTGGTTACAAAGAATAATTAAGACAATGGATTGATTGTTTTTTACAGCTTATCAACCTTTTGCAGGTTATTTAAGACCAGAAAATATTTTTATATTGTAAGAAGTTTTTAGATATAATAATGATTTACTGATACAAGTTCTACTAATTAACCCATAGACAGGGGAAGATCTCTTCCAATCTTGCACAAACTACCCATTGGGGTAAAAGAAAACATATATATTAACATACAGAAGTAACTCACTCTCAAAAGAGAGTACTAAAATGGCACATTGAAAAAAGTGCTCATTATCACAATAACAGAGCATTTGTACTATATGTATCATAATAATCCAGCATACACATGACCAACCAGAACTACTAGTTCCTTGTGCACTAATTCACGCACTCATTAGGAGGTTAGTACTAGTCGTAATATGGGCATATGATCTCTATGGTATATTCATCTTGGCAGTTTTAGTTGGTGAGTATATTCACCAGCTACTCTTATTATAACAATTTCAGTTAGCTGAGGGTGTATAAGTACCCATATCACCAAAAAGACCAGTACTAACTAGCTATTGACTGCATGTAAGAAACTGCTGGTCATGGTCAATCGTGCATACACTGGATTATTTTGATAAATATGTGTCAGTTTAAACTGACGATAGGATGATATGGGTTAATATCCTTTATCCAAGATTCTTCCAAATTTTCTTTTAATGAAGTTTCTGGAATAAGTTAAGAAAGCATGAATAAAATGGTTTGATAAGGAAAAGATTCATAACAAGGCAACATAAACAAAGAATGAAATGTGTTTGCCAAACACCTTGGAAGAGATAGTAATATGATGTCAAAAATATTCACAAAAAGATAAGACTGGGTTGCTACTTGAAATAGAATGCAAGAAGACATCTTAAAAAGTCTCTTGAGAAATAGCAAGGTAGCCATGGAATTGTATCTACAGTAAAGATGAATGTCTTCACATGTTAAAGATATTTTTCTCCAAGTATCATCATATAAAAATAAATAAAATAACAACACTGACTGCGAAAAGAACGATGGAAACAGATAAATGAAGTTAGATTTTTTTTTGAGAAAGGAAACATGGTGAAGGGGCAATTCCCCATATTTGTTCACTGAAAAACTATCATGACTTAAACTTTTTGCAAAGTTTCTTCAGTCTTCAGTATTAATCATTTGTTGATACAGTTTTAGTTAAACTAGTTTTACAGAAGTAATCAATGAAAAATTCTTTATTCCTTTTAAAAATCATGGCCAATACTTTTACTCCTAAAACTTATAGCCAATGCTTTTATGTATTCTAAAAATCACGGCCAATGCCTTTACATATTCTAAAAACTGTGGCCAATGCCTTTACATATTCTAAAAACTGTGGCCAATGCCTTTACATATTCTAAAAACTGTGGCCAATGCCTTTACATATTCTAAAAACTGTGGCCAATGCCTTTACATATTCTAAAAACTGTGGCCAATGCCTTTACATATTCTAAAAACTGTGGCCAATGCCTTTACATATTCTAAAAACTGTGGCCAATGCCTTTACATATTCTAAAAACTGTGGCCAATGCCTTTACATATTCTAAAAACTGTGGCCAATGCCTTTACTCCTGAAAATCGTGGTTAGTGCCTTCACTTCTGAAAACCTTGGCTAGAGCCTTTATTCCTTGTAAAAATTGCCATTGCTCCTTCTAAAAATCTTGGCCAATAACTTTACTCCATCTAAAATTCATGGCCAATACCTTTACTACTAAAACTTATGGCCATTGTCTTTAATCTTTATAAGAACTGTTGCCAATTCCTTTACCTGTTATAAGAACTGTTGACAATGACTGTACCCCTTCTAAATATAGTTACCAATACCTTTACTCTGAAAACTGTTACCAATGCCCTTTAATTGCAAAATTCATTGGCAATTCTTTTCCATAAGAAAAATCACTTGTTTTTTGTTTTTTTCTAATGGCCTTCTAGAGATGTACAGTACAATATCTAAGACAAAGGTCTTATTTTAGAGAAATGCAATGTGAACAGAAAATGAATCTTAATTAATATCCTGGCTAGCAAGTCAAATGGACAATAGAAAACTCTATATTCTTTCTGATGGAGATGTTTCTCATACATAACATCATAAAAAAGAGAGTTTAAACCATCTAAAATATAAAGAAAATAGAACTCATTTATAAACTTACCATTTTAATTGTATCAATCTGTCCCAACCAATTTCCCAGTTCTCGTTCTGCATCCTGGTCATCATTATCACTGTCCACCTCAACATCACTAGCACTTTTGCACTCATCTTCATCCATTCTGAAATTAAAAAAAATAATGAGCAATTTAAAATTAAGTCAACAAAAAAAAAATGACTTCAAATAAGGAAGAAAGTAAACCAAAAAGTCATTGCATAACATGAACAAACTTTCACTACAAAAATCTGTTGGTCATTTTTTTAATATAAAAATGTATTGCTGGTATTTTTACTATAAAAATGTATTTTTATATTCTCCTAGTGATTTTGTTTGAGGATTTACTATTTAAACAGAAGTACAATATTTTTTATTTCTAGAATATACAAGACACTAAACAATCAAAAAATATAACATACAGAAAAAAAAGAATTGCTATACACTATATATATATATATATATATATATATATATATATATGAAGAAAAATATGGAAAAACAAAAAATCCGAATATGGAAGCTTACTGTTTTTAATGTTGTTTCAATGTCGACATCAGACGTTTCGGTCTAGTAGATCTTCTTCAGGACATAGTTATTAAAACATAATTAAAATTAGACTGTCCTGAAGATGGTCTACTAGACAGAAATGTCTGACGTTGACATTGAAACAACATTAAAAACAGTAAACTTGCATATTCGGATTTTTTGTTTTTCCATATTTTTCTTCATACTGTCGGATCTATATCCACATATTTGCTTATATATATATATATATATATATATATATATATATATATAAAATAAAAGGCTCAAACACTAATATTCCATGGTTATAAATTATTACATTGGAATCATAATCAAGATCCAATTTATCAGACCTACAAATTCAAAAAGAAAACAGAAAATATATCTCTGAGTTTCAAAAAAAAAAAAAAAAAAAAAATTAAGTGAAAGTGTATGTGTGGGAGTGAGAAACAAGGGTGAGAGGGAAATGTATGAAAGCTCAAGAGAGAGGTGTAACGGAAGAAGAAGAACAGGTAAGGGCCTAAGGTGAGGGTGGAGAATAAAATTTAAAAGTGAGAAGTTTTAAAGAGAGAAGTTAAATAATGGTTTAAATGAGTGAGATATAGATAAATATGAGTTATATATACCTTTATTCTGAAAACTATTACCAATGCTTTTCTACTGCAAAATTCATTGGCAATTCTTTTCCATAAGAAAAATCACTTGTTTTTTTACTATGGCTTTCTACAGATGTACAGTACAATCTCTAAGACAAAGGTCTTGTTTTACAGAAATTCAATGTGAACAGAAAATGAATTATATATCTATTTCTTCAGCCTAATCAAGTTTTTACAATAAGTTTTGTTTGGTTATTTTTATTTAGCAGCATATCAATACATCCATGGGTTATTTAATACTGAAATTTAAACATTTTGCATGCAATTTGATGGCTTCTACTACATATATTTTGAACACAATTTTTATGACTAACTACAGATATTTAGACCATAATTTTACATTTTCAGGGTAAGCATATTTCTTTTTTAGATAAAAAGTTTGTAGATGATAAAATGTATTGTTGATAATTCTTTTTTTTAATGTATTGCTGGTAATTTCACTACAAAAATCTGTTGGACATTTTTTTAATATAAAAATGTATTGCTGGTATTTTTACTATAAAAAAGTATTTTTATATTCTCCTAGTGATTTTGTTTGAGGGTTTACTATTTATCCATAGCTGGGACCCTAACAGGTGCTACCACCCTGGGTCAGAGAGAACCTGGGGACAACAGCAATTAAGAGCTGGTTTCACACTTCTCAAAATCTCCAATCTCCCAATCAGAGGCCTTGCTGATGGATATAGTTTATGATCATATCCAGGATGATGTTGCAATAAGGGTAGCTGGTGAATATACTCACCAACTAAAATCGCTGAGTTGAAAATATCAGTTCTGGTTGCTTGTGTGTACGTTGTATTATTATGATAAATATAAATGCTCTGCCATTGTGGTAATGAGCACTTTTTTTTCAAGTGTGCCATTTTAGTACATTCTTTTGAGAATTAGTTACTTCTGTTACTTAAGTCATAACATAACAGTCCATTGATGCTTGGCTTACAGCTACATCACATTGAAACACCAGTTCTCATACAATCACTGAAGTTAAGTAATGTCGAACTTGGTCAATTTCTAGATGGGTGACCTCTTGGAAATAACAAGTTCTGTAACAGCACCTGGTAAATATCATTATTTAATGAGTAATTTATGTAATATTCAATATTGTTACAGTGCAAACAATGACTGCATGTGCTTTTCCTATAATTTGAGTAATAAAATTTTATTTATTCAATTAAAAACAAATGAAAAATATGTAAAATTTTAATAAAAATATAATTAATGTAAATTAATATTAAATATGAATAAAATGCTGCCCATTAATTCAAAAAGGGATAACCAATTTTTTAAATAATACAGTTTATTACTTTATTTAAAAATATTAATGTTTCTTATAACTTTGCCCTTGAAGTCACCTGCTAATTAATTACCTGTAACCTTTCTCTTGTTTCTGAGCTTTTTCTATAACAATATGGGTGGTCCCAGCAAATTAGGTGGCTCCACCTAGTGGAGAAATGGTGTAAAGAAAGGCAGGTAATTTTAACAAAAAAAATTTCAACTGCAGAAAGTTGCCAAAATATAAAGGAGAGTTGCAAATTAAAATAGAAAACACTGGCGTATTGGACTAATGATGGAAAGAACAAGTGAAGATATCTATTGCGAGGATAGGCAGAAGCACACACACACACTGAAGATCATTGTGTCTGAGTGAGCATGTTTGTAGGGTTACTTGCTAATACAAAAATTGAGCTGAAAATACCTAATAAAAATCTGTTGAAAAATTAGATGAATAAAAAGAATGCGGAAGCAATAAGTACAAAAATCAGAATTCGGTGTGTGCTTTGAAACAGAGAAAGAATATAGTGTGAAAAAAAGAAAAGAATAAAGTATAAAAAAACTTATCAAAGGATAAAAACAATTAATTACAGATTTAATTATAATGAGAACATTGCATATTTCTCAGACCTGTTTGCATGTTATTTGAAAATGAAAAAAATTCTGGTTTCATGGAAATTGTTCTGATGAGCTTTCCTCAACTTGACAAATTTAAGTGCAGTACGAGATTGGTGACAAGTTCTCATCATTTTACATTTCAAATGTCTAGACATAACCATAAGCTCTATGGTAACAGTTTCTTCTATCACACTTCTCGCTTGTGGAAGTCTCTTCCAGCTTCTTGCTTTCCAGCCAACTTTGATCCTCAAAAATTTAGATGCAATGTCAATCATTATCTTCTGTCTTCTTAATTCTTGTTCTTTTATTGTCCTCTCACCGTAATAGTTGTTTTTCTCATATTCTCTAATACTCTTGTGCCTTAGTGGCTTTATTGCCTTGCTTGGGATTGAATTATTAAAACAAATGTAGCAGAGTAACAATAGTTCTATGCTAACAGTTTCTTCTTTTGCACTTCTTGCTTGTAGAGCTCTCTTCTGGATTCCTTGCCAACTTTGACCTTCAAAAATTTAAAATCAATGTCAAGTGTTATCTTCTGTATTCTTAATTCATGTTCTTTTATTTTTCTTATATTCTTTTATACACGGTATCCCCTTGTGTCTTAGTGGCTTTATTGCCTTACTTGGGATGAAATGATTAAAAAAATATAACTAAAAATGACCATGCTTCACAAATCTATTAATGCAGTATTTGGACTATAAATAAATCAAATAATTAGGTTGTTATGAAATAAACTATAGACAAGTGTCTCAGACATGTTAAAACATTATTCAACCAACAGGAAACGATTTAAGTTTTTATATAACAAATTAAGATATGACCAAGGTCCTCAGACCTGTTAATACAGTATTGAACTCATAAAGAAACAATTTGTGCTTTATTGTTTTTTATTTTATCATCTCACGCCAAGAAGGGCAATAATGCCACTAAGACACAAGGGGTTACTTGAAATGAAAGAAAATGAGAAGACATTAGTGAAAAGAAAAGACAATAACAGAACAGAATGCAGGAAGACGATGATGATTAACATTGCACTTAAATTTTTGAAGATTATCGGTGTCAGGGAAGCAAGAAATTGGCGGAAAGTTCCACAGACAAGAAGTGTGAGAAAAGAAACTATTAGAATAGAACTTACAGATACATCTATCTACTTCAACAGTAAGATGATGAGACATAGTTGCCTATCTAGTAGTATACTTAAATTCATGCCGCCAAGGTACCAGGGACCTCAGAACAATCATCAAGAAAATATTCATAGAAAAGACAGAGGGAAGCCATATTACAATGGTGGGAAAGTAACTGAAGTCGAGATGCTGTGGTAATACGTTATTTAGCCCCCCCCCCAACCCCGACAAAAATAGTTTGGGGTTTAGAAAACAAGCTAAAATATGATCAAGCTCTTTAGACTTGTTAATACATTATCTAGCCCCCCAACACACACCCACGGCAAAAAAGGTTGAGGTTTTATGAAACAAGCTAAAATATGATCAAGCTCTTTAGCTGTGGTAATATAATATTTAGACCCCCTCCCCGCAAATAAAAAACAGTCTGGGGTTAAGGAAACAAGCTAAAATATCATCAAGCTCTTTAGACTTGTTAATACATTATTTAGCCCCCCCCCCAAAAAAGGTTTAGGCTTTATGAAACAAGCTAAAATATGATCAAGCTCTTTAGCTGTGGTAATACAATATTTAGACCCCCTCCCCCCCCGAATAAAAAACAGTCTGGAGTTTAGGAAACAAGCTAAAATATCATCAAGCTTTTTAGCTGTGCTAATACATTATTTAGCACCCCCACCAAATAAAAAACAGTTTGGGCTTTACAAAATAAGCTAAAATATGATCAAGCTCTTTAGCCTTGTTAATACATTACCAACCCTCAAAACAAAAACAAAAAAAAAAGTTTGGGCTTTATGAAACAAACCAAAAAAAAAAATGACCAACTAACAAAATAATCTGAGCATAAAAAGACAAAGGCAATCAGATGTCAACTGGCAAAAGCATCAAACGCACGAGAAACAATGGCAATTCATGTTGACAATGACAACAAAAACAAAATTTTGTCTGGAAACAAAAGAACATGCTTTTGTTGTTAGTTAATCTAGCCAGACGTAAGAACGCCACACAACTGTTCACAGCCCTGCCCAACCAGTCAGTAATCACACATGCAAAAATCAATAACCTTTATTACAGTCACTGTACAGCCCAGTCTGACCAAATGTTCCAAGCAAAAATTCTAAAAATCAATACAATTGCACAATATTTCTTTTCAATTCAAGATATGTTCAAGGAGACAGGGTATTCCTCATAGTCAGTGACCAGCTTCTTTAACCCTTCGTATGTACGGTGGAGCATTGTCACTGTATTAGTACTGTGGCAGTTTTCAAACCCCACAATTAATATAATATACATATATCATTTAGTTCTTAATTTTCATGTTATATACTATTCTTTCTGATCTTTATAGAATAGATGAATAATAGTCTCCTCCAGGGTAGCATGCTTGCTTCGCCCCCTCTTCAATATCTACAAAAATGATCAAGCTCATCCACCAAAATTCTTGGAGCTTTGTCTATGCAAATGATCTCTGCATTGCATCCCAGAAGCAATCTTTCAGGGAAGTTGAGACCTCACTTACCAGTTCTCTGGGCGGCCTTATCCCATACTATGCTGCCAACCACCTTTGAGCCAACCCTGACTCAAATCAGTGCCTTCCACCTATGGAACATTCACCCTTGCATGGAGTATTGCTGCCATATATGGTCTGGAGCCCCTTCTGTTTGTCTCAAGGTCCTTGATAAAATCCAGAGATGGATATGCAATCTAACTGGCCCAGATCTGGCATCTTGTCTGCAGTTGCTCTCTCACAGATGTGCCGTCATCCCCCTATGTCGTTTTTACAAATACTTTCATGAGCTGCTTTTGTTGGTTCCCAGACTTCATGAATTTAAGCGTTCAACTAGGCTGGCATCTCGCTCTCACCCTTTCACTGTCAAAACTGTTAAATGTAACTGTCTATTCTACTACAATGGCTTCATGTCTCGCACTTCTTGCTTGTGGAACTCCCTCCTCTTTTCCTGTTTCCCTGATGGCTATAATCTCCAACTATTCAAATGTAATGTCAATTGACATCTCCAGATGCCTTGATCTATCCCCTATCCTTCTCGTCATCCTTTCCTCTATCACTCCTCGCTCCAACTCTCTGTAATCCCTTGCGTGCTAGTGGCTTCTCGCCTTGCTTGGGGTGAAATGCTTAAAAAAGACAAAAAAAACAAAACAGGGAGGCTAACTGCCAGCTCAAGATCAACTGGTATGGAAAACATTGTACATTTCCAAGCCTGTTTAGGTTCACTCTGGACCAAGCCCTTACGTACAAGAACCACATTGCAAAGACAAAAGCCAAGGTAGGATAAAGAAACAACATACAAGAGAAGCTGGTTAACACCAAATGGGGTGCCCACGCTGGTATACAATCTGCAGTACAGCCACAGCAGAATATGCCTCATCAATGTGGAATAGATCATCACATACAAAGAAAATCAACCCTGCCTTAAATGCCTTTTGCAGATCAATCACTGAATGTCTCGAGCCACTAAAGTAAATGCTTAGTGGCACTGCTTCCCTTTACATAAGAAGGACAGTAGAAGTAGAAAATTGAGTCTCATCATTCACTCCGTGGTGTGAACCAATGACAAAAAGATTCAAGTCAAGACACAGCTTTCAACATTCAGTCAAACCACTGAACAAGAGAGCTCCTAGTCACTGTCTGTCCCTGTAGTGCAGTCACCTGGACAACATTGAACACAGGCTCTCACTCAGCCCTACAGAATCCCTCCCCATTGGCTCCAGTGATACTTTGGCCCTTCTGGTTCTGTCTAATTTGCCTCCAAACAACTGTTGATCACTGTAAAACCAACCTACAGAAATATGTCACTGGTGATGATCCCAACAGCCAATGCTGGCAATTACAAACTACATTTTCTAGTTTGCCCCAATCTTGAAAATTCATACATACTTAACAACCTTGAAACCTTAACACTTCTAGCAAGGCTCTGTGTGCAGCATTGGATGAGTGTAGTGTAGTGACTCAATAAGAAAAAGTACAGGATAAATAACAATAAAAAAACCCTGAAAGGCTTTATTTTGAAAAATCAAATTAAAAAATCAATTAAAAAAAAATCTTGGGTCTGGTATTTCAATTTTAATGTAAAAAAAAAAAAAATGAATGAGACTGGTGAGTATCAACTCATATAAAAAAACAGAAAGAACTATCTACTCCATGGATTTAATAAAGTGTTCAATTCAAAGTTTACAAAGATTACTGAGTATAGCAAGTAACACTGGAAGAAGGCCAGAGGGTACAATGACTGAAATGTTGTGGGTAAAACAACCAAGATGAGCAAGCTGTTGTTGTTGTTGTTGTTGTTAGTAGTAGTAGTAGTAGTAGTAGTAGTAGTAGTAGTAGAAGAAGTCTCCAACATAAATTATCTTTATAGATAATACAGTGCAACCTCGGTACTCAAATATCTCACATGTCGAACAAATCAGTTTTTTGAGCAGAAAATTCCAGATGAAAATGCCTCAGTTATCAAACAAAATTTTGGTTCTCAAACAATATTGCCAAACCAAGTTAACCCACTTGGAATCATTTCTGAGTCGACCACTATGTTGTATACATCCGTGTGTGGCGCCATGCTTTTCTTTTCCAATTTTATTGTACTGTGACTTTTCTTCTCTACATTGATTCCTACTGAAAAAATAGTTTCAGCTTACAAACATTTCAAGTTACAAATAGCCTTCAGGAATGAATTAAATTCATGAACCAAGGTTCCACTCTATAAAGATAATATATAAATATATAGATAATATATAAATATAAAGATAATATATAAATATAAAGATAATATAAAGCAAAAATCTTTTTGAAGCAGATTGGCTTTCAGACGGTCTGAAATTACAATTGTGTTTTCGTTTTGACAATGTAGCCAAATTTTAACTGTCTCAATTTAGTGTCTATAAATCTTCAATATTTGATATGGAATTGCCTTTTTCAAAGAGAAAATCCAACTTCAAAGAAAATTATATGGTCTGCAGATGCCTGCCTTTACCACAAATATGTAATAAGGTTTACAATTCTCAATAAAAATTAGAAATAAACAGTGCATGCTTGAAGCACATTTCTAACAAAGAGGATTTATTGATTTTTGCCAAAACATGTCAAGCTTTTACAAAACTTGGATTTGAACTGAATGAATTACAGGTTGATGTTTGTCTGGGTGCATCATGAGGAAAACTAACTTTCTGAATTTTATGGTTGAAATCACTTATCTTGAATATATGATGAAAATCTAGCAAGTACAAAAATTTAAATATCTGTTTTAACAGAGAATAGAAAATGTGATTATCGAAATACAAACGTGCATTGGGATATCCAAAGATGCATTCCAAAAGCTAAGCAGAGTATTAAGAAACAGGAAAATCCTGTTAGAGACAAGAAAAAGTGTACTGAACTTTTACATAATATCAGTTCTCTTATATGGCAGTGAAGGTGGAACAACATCTCTTTCCAGATGAAGATATTTGAAGCAACAGAAATGTGGTTCTACAGAAGGATGTCGAGAATACCATGGACTGAACATGTGAGCAATGATGAAGCTTTAGAGACAATGGCAACAAAAGGAGACTTACACTTAGCATCAGAAAAAAATAGATGAAATTTTTAGAGTACATAATGAAGAAAGATGTTGAGACACACACAGGAGAAGGCAAGAGGTGCATAGGAAAGGAATATATCTAATGAATTTATTCAAATCGATGGCAGAACAGCAAATATCCTGTGTGTATCAAATTTTCCATGATTGCTTTCCTCACTATGTGCCCTAGAAATTTCAGCTGTCTTTTTCGGATTCTCAGTATACGTATCCTTTTTGTTTCCATTTGCTCTAAAATTTAATACAACCGTTAGATTTCCAACTACAACATGAAAACTATTAGGTACCTGCAATTATTAAACTATCTAAATAATAAATTAGCATTATTATATCACTTGGTGGGTGGGGGTCTGCCTAAACTGAAGTCAATGGCCAGGGCAGAAGTTTCCCTTGAACAGCTGTGATATGAAATATCCAAAAACATATATAAAAGTGGAAAAGTCATTACTCTGGCAATGACTTGGAGAGGGATGGATTCGACCAGGTCTACTTGTCTCTACAAGACACACTACACATGCATGAATTGAACGAGTACTTCTCCAGCATTCAACCCAGATATGTGGAGGGAATGGGTCAGGTACTTATCCATGCAGTGACCCTATGCCCACACCCAGTCAGGGGATTGATGATGATAGATTATTAAATATTTACAGTATTTACATTAGTCGGACTATTGTCCTCATCTTTGTCGCCATATTTGTCACAACGTTTCGGCCGTTATATGCTCCGGCCTTCTTCAGGTGGTTGGAATTTCGAACCGAACCCTTTATTTCGATCACTGGGGTAGACGGTTCTAGTTCCACGAGCCATGTTTGATGGATGTCAGTTATCAGTTATCTCCTGCGAATTTTCCCTCTGAAAGTTCTCCACTGCCTGAACCGGGTATTGAACTCACACTCTTTGGGTCTGTCACTGGATCTAACCAACGCCTTTATCCACTGTACCATGTGTCCTTGAGGACACATGGTACAGTGGATAAAGGCATTGGTTCAGGCAGTGGAGAACTTTCAGAGGGAAAATTAGCAGGAGATAACTGATAACTGACATCCATCAAACATGGCTCGTGGAACTAGAACAGTCTACCCCAGTGATCGAAATAAAGGGTTCGGTTCGAAATTCCAACCACCTGAAGAAGGCCGGAGCGTACAACGGCCGAAACGTTGTGACAAATATGGCGACAAAGATGAGGACAATAGTCCGACTAACGTAAATACTGTACATAATACCTCATCTCAGAAATATAGACAATTAAATATTTCTCCTCACTGAGATAAATCCATAAAGCATTGAACTTAATAATAGATTAGCAATCTTTGCTCTGCAATGGTGGACTTGTACCAAGCCAGGTCAGTAAATCCCTCACGCTGTCTGTGTTTATGGGTATATTTTGGCAGCAAGAATTCATTTAAACAAGTTTTATAAAATTCAACCAACAAAACTTTTGTTAATTCACCTCAAGCAAGGCAATAATGTCACTGAGATGTAAAGGGTTACTGAAAATGGAAGAGAATGAAAAAGATTTTAGAAGAAAATGAAAACCCAACCATAAATAGGAAATAAGGGATAAACCTCTACTCCTGTTCTAAAAACTGGGGAGGAGTGTGAACCGGACAATAGGTATATAGAAATCAACAGTGCATAATGATTGTCTGTTTCACACCTCAAGCAATTTTCAGTGACTGTAGCATGTTGATTTCTGTGTCTACACTGTATGTGTGTATATATATATATATATATATATATATATATACACACACACACACATACATACATATATGAGAGATCATTTGTAGATATTGACTCTGTGAACATTGAAATCAACAGTGCATAATGACTGTCTGTTTCACACCTCAAGCAATTTTCAGTGACTGTAGCATGTTGATTTCTGTGTCTACACTGTATGTATGTATATATATATATATATATATATATATATATATATATATATATATATACACACACACACACACACACACATATATATGAGAGATCATTTGTAGATATTGACTCTGTGAACATAGAAATCAACAGTGCATAATGACTGTCTGTTTCACACCTCAAGCAATTTTCAGTGACTGTAGCATGTTGATTTCTGTGTCTACGCTGTATGTGTGTATATATATATATATATATATATATATAGATATATATATATACACATACACACACATACATACATATATGTATGTATATATATATATATATATAAATTGAAATAAAATGATGAAAATTTATCTTGCATGCTAAATTAAAACACCTTGTCTGTCGTATTCTATGAAATATTTATGAATCAAGGATTGCTGCCTAAATATATAAAAATATATATATATATATGTATACACACACACTTCTTTATTATCAGATATTACATTTGAACATAAGTTTCAATGTAATATCTGATATTAAAGAATTATCGTTCTACTATTGTAGTGAACCCTGTATTTAAATTAATGTTGTGAACATTTGAATTTATATTTGATTCGTTCTCAATTTATTTGTGTGTGTATATATATATATATATATATATATATATATATATAGTTTTGCAGAAATTACTTGGCTCTTCAATATATGTGTGCGTAAAAATGGAATATAAGCTTGATGTTTTGATACTCTCTATAAGCATTTTCAGAACACAACTGAAAACTGATAAACCTTTCCATTTTGCAAACTTTGTTGGATATTTCACATCATTTACTTATCTTATATATATATACATATATATATATACATACATACATACACACACATATATTAGGTCATCACATAAGTTCTGTCCAAATTTTAACTTTTTGTTAAAATGAATTAAATTTAAAGAGTATTTTATAATGTCTAATGGAGCTGAACATTATTTTTATGTTTAGATGCATTTAAACTGATCAAATTTTATTTCAGAGAATGATAAAATTAAATTTTGTTTCATTAAAACCCTGCTAACATGGAAGTATCCAAGAATCATTTGAGGCACATAATGCTTTATGAGTTCAAGAAAGGAAACTCAGCAGCCAAAGCGGCTAGAAACATTCACTCAGTTTATGGAATGTGTGAATGAAAGAACTTGCAGAAGATGGTTTGCAAAATTCAGAGGTGGAGATTTCACCCTTGAAGATTGAGATCAAACCGGACGTCCAGTTGAGTTTGATGAAAAGCTTCTTGAAGCAGCCCTTGAAGAAAGTCCTGCTTTATCAGTTGAGGAATTGGCAGTGGTTCTCAGTTCA
Organism: Acanthosepion esculentum; assembly: GCA_964036315.1. Taxonomy (NCBI): domain Eukaryota; kingdom Metazoa; phylum Mollusca; class Cephalopoda; order Sepiida; family Sepiidae; genus Acanthosepion; species Acanthosepion esculentum. The sequence goes on from OZ038518.1 coordinate 36,218,478, forward strand.
AACCATACAACTGTTCATCGTCATCTTCAACAACTTGGAAAAGTTCCTAAACTTGGTAAATGGGTGCCTCATGAATTGTCTGAAAACAACCTCAAATCCCTAGTTGACATCTGTTCTCTCCATTCTCGCCAACTTATTTCACCTTTTTTAGATAGACTTGTGACTGGCGATGAAAAATGGATCTTTTATTGAAATGTTAAGCGTCGTAGACAGCGGCTTGGTAAAGGGGAAGGACCCCAGCCACAGCTGAGAAGGGAACTTCATGGGCAAAAGGTTCTTCTTTCAATCTGGTGGGATTGCCAAGGAATAATCCATTTTGAATTCTCACCACCTAATGCAACAATTAATGCTCAAATATACTGTCAGCAATTAGAGCGTTTGAACCAAGCTTTGAGGAAAAAAAGACCTGCTCTAGTGAATCGAAAACGCGTGATGTTTCATCAGGAGAATGTGCGACCACACACAGCAAGAATCACGTCACAAAAGATCGAAGAACTTGGTTGGGAGAAAATTCCTCATCCACCTTATTCTCCCGACCTTGCTCCTTCTGACTACCATTTGTTTCGTAGCTTCCAGAATCATTTGGAAGAAACAGCTTTTGTAACACAGGAAGAGGTTAAAACTGACATTTGTGAGTTCTTCGAATCTAAGCCAAAAGAATTTTACAGTAATGGAATTAGTAAGCTTGTTAATAGATGGAAGGAAGTCATAGATAATCAGGGAAAATACATTGTTGATTGAATCTGTAATTAAATGTAACATTTGGTCACTTGTTTTCTTTATTTAAAATTCGGACAGAATTTATGGGATGACCTGATATATACCCAAATGTAAAAGATTGAAAATATAAATTCAAACATTCATAGCATTAATTTAAAAAGGCTCAATACAAGAGTGGAGCAATAGATATTTATTATAAACTGTCACATTAAAGCATGCAAGGTACTATGACAAAAATGCATATTTGTTTCAATGTCTAAAGACATCTCATCAGGTGGTTAACGATGTGATGTCTTTAGATGTTGAAACTCTCTCTCTATATATATTGTTGTGTCGGAAACCTACCACCCCTTTTGAAGATGAACTTGTCTGCTAGCAAAGACTTTATATAGTGATACGTCGAGAGACAGGGGGCGAGAGAAAGTTCTTGGCTGAGCTAGTTATAGACTACTCAGGCGATTTCTGTACCTTTTACCAACCAATAAAACCCTTTTTATTGTTACGTGTTATTTGTCGTTTGTCTCTACAAACCCCAAACCAACATCATAACATATATACATATATATATATATATGGTGTATCATAGTTTTACAAACTTTAAGGACAGGTTCCTCACACCAAAACAAGGAAAAAAGTCCATATAAACAAATGTTCACAAATTCTTTGTTTTTGAGTTAAATTTAAAGAAAGTTTACGATAGATGGCGCTGTATTGCCATGTAGACAAGGTTACATTTGTCATTCGTGTACATTTGTGGCTAGTCTGTCTTCAACGTTTAACATGTGTAGTAGTGAGTTAATCAAGAAGGGTTCCAATTAATTGTTAATATTCATATCGTGAATAGGCAGATATGATTTTTACATACCCCGCAAGCAAATGGTAATGGATGCAAGGCTGCCTGCCTGTATCAGATTGTGCTTCCAGATGGAAGGTAGCCAAGTCATCCAACCTTAACTGCTGTTTATCACTGCATTCCTGAGACAGGATTAGTGGCAGCACAAACTATGGATTGAGAAAGATTGCTTGCACATCTAACAGTATCTACCATAAATTTTAAACTTAATAACTCAAAAACAAAGGATTTGTGGTCATATGTTTATATGGATTTTTGTCCTTGTTTTGGTGTGAACCCCCCCCCCATCTCCCAATGTTTATAAAAGTATTTTGGATACACCATACATGTTTCGTTAAAGATGACTAACAAGGTACTGTGATTAAGCTTTTTATTTAATTTTTATTATGTTCATACAAGGGTTTTCTTTTCTGGACACAAAGTGTGTAAAAATTGTTCAAAAGTTCTGCATTTCTGAATGCTTTCAACTAAACTTTTAGCCATTTTCAAGGATGATTTTTATTTTATCTTTTATCTGAATGTATAGGTTGTGTTATGCATGTATCTGGAGTTATAAGGATTTTTTATTTTCCAAACAATATATTTTACATGTGGATGAGGTTATTATGATTGCATTTTCTACTAGGATGTTTCAGATGGAGTCTGGTAGGTTTTTGTGTGTGTTTAAATGAGTTCAAATAGAGCTGTGGTCAGATGGGTGTAGCGTAAGTTATCTGGATAGGCATGTAGTAGTGTAACTGATGTAAATATTTGTGAGTTCGATTTGATCAGGAACACAGTTCCTTAATGGACATTTGAACTCGTAAATAATGTTTGTTTCTTTGTAGTTTTGTTTTTTGCAGGTATGTTGTTATTTTTGATGATAAGTTTAGTATAAATAATTACATGTAAATAAGATTAAAAATAATGGAAGCCCTAATAATAAAAAAGAAAAACCCAACACTCAATTAACTATGAACATGGCCACCATATGCTGACCATGCTTGGAAAATAAAACATCCCTATAACTCTAGATACATACATACATACATACATACATAACACAACCCATACATTCAGTTAAAAGTAAAATAAAATCATTAATTTTGACTTTAGCTGTAGCTAAATGGTATAGCACATCAGATCAAATGACAGTTTTTGTATAGGAATACACATTCAACTCCAGTTGGAGAACGCATAATTTCTAGGAAATTTCTCAAATATTCAAGCTGGTAAATGTAATTAATATTGTTTAATTAAAAACAGAGCATTTACTTAAATAAACTGTATCTATAAAGATAACATATAAACAGAAAATATATTATATATATATATATATATGTAAGCAAATATGTGGACGTAGATCTGACGGTATGATGAAAATGTGGGAAAGACAAAGCAAAATCCGAATATGTGAGTTTACTGTTTTTTATTTTGTTTTTGTTTTTGCATCCAACTCCAAGAAAGAATACTCTGACTTCAGAATTTCAGTTTTTTCTGTTTCTGACTAGTCCTGTATATATCGTCTCTTCATTTAACTTAAATCTAATATAAATATGTCTCCATTAACTATGTCCTGAGGAAGGTCTATTTGACCGAAACGTCTGACATCGATAGAATAACAAAAACAAAATAAAAAACAGTAAACTCACATATTCAGATTTTGCTTTGTCTTTTCCACATTTTCATCATATATATATATATATATATATATATATATATATATATACACAATAAAACTGTTTTTACAAACAAGAAATATATTAAATAGATATATATATATATATACACAATAAAACTGTTTTTACAAACAAGAAATATATTAAATATATATATATATATATATATATATATATACAATAAAACTGTTTTTACAAACAAGAAATATATATATATATATATATATATATACACACACACACAATAAAACTGTTTTTACAAACAAGAAAGTATATATTGTCTGGGAAATGGTTATATTAAAAAAAGTGCTCAATGCACAGTTCAAAAAATAAAAAATGCTGAGCTGTTTAAAATATTATAAATGTCAACCTTTTCTGCTACTCTGGTTTCTACCAATAATGTTTTCCTCAGGCAGTGAAAAAGTCAATTGATTTACTATACATTATTGTGTGTGTGTGTGTGTGTGTGTGCATATACAAGACATATTTGGTTCCTTTTGTTCATGCATCTCTCTGCATTTGTCATATATAATTTTTTTCTGTGTAGTATTTTAATCACAGTAAGTTAAAAATTGAGATTTTGTGTAATAAAGGGAAAAAATTTAGAATCACTGCTGGAGGCAGCTACAAGGAAATGGTGCAATTTGTGCAGAATTATAAGTTAACAAAAATACATAAATATCAAAACGAACAAGTCTAAATAAATGCCATGAGCTGTTTTTATCATATCATATTTTTAATGATGATGGAATGCACCCATCGACTTAAAACAATCTTTTTGGTATCCATCCTTAATTATAATTTATTCAAATTTAAATTTATTTTCTGCTGAATGTATATGGATATTTAGTATAGCGGACAGTTGCAGTTTGTCATTTTCAGTAAGAAAAAAAAGATATGGAAAAAGATTAAAAGGAATAAAGAATGAGAAGAAAAAGGAAAAAAGAAAAAAGAAAGGAAGAGAAGAATAAGAAAACGAAGAAAAGAAAGAAAAAGAGAAAATAAAATAAAAAGGAAAAAATAAATCAAAAAGAAGAGGAAAAGAAAGAAAAAGATACAGGAAAAGAAAAATGAAAGAAAAAAGAAAGAGACAAGGAAAAGGAAAAGAAATAAAAAATATAAAGAAAAACAGCAAAGAAAAAAGAAAATAATGAAAAAAGAGAAAAGACATTGAAAAAAGAACAGAAAAGAAAGAAAAAATAAAAATAAAAGAAAGGAGAGAAAATAAAATAAAAGTAAAATAAAAAAGAAAATCATAACAAAAAGAAAGAAAAAGAAAAGAAAAAATTAAAGAAGAAAGAAAAGAAAAAAGAAAATAATGAAAAAGGTAAGAGCAAAAGAAAGAAAAATAAAAATAAAAGTAAGAAGAGAAAATAAAAAAAGTAAAATAAAATGAAAATAACAAAAAAAAGGAAAGAATAATGAGAAACATAATGAAAAAAGAAAATAAGAAATGGAAAGAAAAAGAGAAAAGAAAAAAGGAAAGAAAAAGAAAAGAATAATTGTAAACATAACAAATAAAGAAAAAAAAGGAAAAGGGAAAAGAAAAAGAAAATAATAAAATGAAAAAGAAAGAAAAGAATAATGAAAGGCATAATGAAAAAAGAAAAAAGAAAAAGAAAAGAAAAAAGGAAAGAAAAAGAAAATATTGAAAACCATAATGAAAAAAGAAAATAAGAAAAAGAGAAAAAAGAGAAAAGAAAATAATAATAAAAGAAAAAGAATAATGAAAAGCATAATGAAAAAAGAAAATAAGAAAAAAGAAAATAATAATAAAAAGAAAAAAGGAAAGAAAAAGAAAAGAATAATGAAAAGCATAATGAAAAAAGAAAATAAGAAAAAGAAATAAAAAAGTAATAATAAAAGAAAAAATAATGACAAAGGAAAAAAAAAGAGGAAGATATAGAAAAGAAAAAAGAAAATGGGGCCTGCTGTGCGCATCATTCCTAAAGTGAAGTATTTGCATATTCCTTTCATTTCCATTGCAAAATATCAACATCTATTCTTTGTTGGCCATTGTTATGCGACAAGAGTAACTTGACACAATGCTGAATTTTCTTTGTTTTTCCCCAAACAGACTGGACTTGCCTCATTCAATCTATCAATAGATTTTAGGATCCATAATATTAGAGCAAAATGTTCATTAATGTTTTCTCTATCTCTCTCAGTCAACACATAGATTTTTTTTTTGTCAACAAAGTTTCTTTCAGAAAAAATAAACAAAACATGAACGGAGACCACTAAAATTTTTACAAAAGAAAAACTTTAAAAAAACTGGAAAGACAAACAGAAAATCAAAATATCTTAACTAACATTATGGAAGCGCTACTTACTTCTGGCAAGAAAGACATAACATGATTGTTTATTCTTCACTGCCTATATATTTATTTAATAAATTACAGTTAGGTTATTTATAGCCAGACTAATGTCTTCATCTTTGTTGTTATTATCACAACCATCCAGTCATTGTGCTTTTTAACCTTTGTCACATGTCTGTCTCTATCCTGGGAAGATTTGGGAAATTTTGCACTTAACACTTTATTTAATCTATAGTGGTTGATTGTTCTCATTCCACTGTCCACATCTTGGGATACCTTGTCTTGTTCTTTTTAGAAAGGAAAGGAAAAAGAAAAGAAAAAAAGAAGAAGAAAATAAGAAAACAGAAAAGATATAGAAAAAAAAGAAGAAATTTATTTAATAAATTACAGTTATGTTATTTATAGTCAGACTAATGTCTTCATCTTAGTTGTTATTATCACAACTCTCCAGTCATTGTGTTCTCTGGGCTTTAGGAAATTTTGCAGATAATACTTTATTTAATCTACAGAAGTAGATTGTTCTCAATCCACTGTCCACATCTAGTGATATCTTGCCTTGTTCTTTTGAGTATTGCTCCGTTATTGCTAGCCTTGTTTCTACTGTGTCTGAGACTTCACTACCATACCCTAGTACAGACTTGGGTAATGTAGGAACAGGATGAACAAGAACTGAGCAGTACTAAAAACAAACAAGAAGAGATAACACTAGACATGGGCAATTGAACAAGAATAGTCAACATCCTCTGCAACTATAGATTAAATAAATAGATCAGCAGGAATGTTGTGTTGACAACATTAAAGACCCCAAAGAAGAGATTCTATTATGGTGTTTAGTTAAATGGGCTTTATTTTCAGTGGTATAGTGAAATAGACTCCTATATTCTGTTGATTTATAAGTCATGAGTTTTGTTATTTCTACTGAAATGCAAATACATAAATACTACATTTCTTAACAAATCTACTACTATTTACAGTTTGGACTTCATTTATTTTTATTTTTTTAAATATAGCTTTCATAAATTTATTATTTTTAAAAAATAAAGCATTACGAAATCAATTAAACAAAAACGCCTGAAGATACTGAAAAGTTGAAACCAAAGAGATAGGGTGTACTGAGGGTAACTTTAAAAAGAGTTGGTTCAATCATAAGTCATCTTTTAAGCTAGAAATCCTTAGGGAAAAAAAAAAAAAACTTTTTTATTAGCTCTTTGCCAGATTTGAGCACTCCGGCTGCTGGTCTAGCATTTATATACATCATGTATATAATACATTAACAATTCCCTTTCTCTGCAGTGCACTAATAGCCTAGGGGTAGAGTCTCTGACTGATGCAAAATTGGTCGAGTTTCGATGCCGGCTTGAAGCAATCGAATGTCTAGCCACACTGTTGAGCTGTGATATATCGAAACAGGCTGTTGATGGATGTGTGTATGTGTGTGTGTGTATGCATATATATATTATATATATATCTAATCCACATACATATATTGGATTTACAACCACCCGGCTCTCCAGAAGATTAACTATGCATCTAAATAATTCTAGCTCCATTAAACAACATATTAAGTCACATACTGTTTCCCTTACGCAATCTTATCTACGTAAAATACTTGTAGAAAATACTAAAATTATAGATAAACATACAGACATTATACGCCTTAAAATCTTAGAAGCATTACATATTAAAAGCAAAAAAACCTCTTATTAATCGTATAGATTACAATATTTCTGGTAATATATTACAATGTTTATAATATATTTAAATTTTCTAACGTATTCTTCGATCTTTTGGCTTGTATAATAAAAATCTTTTTCATGCTGTCACATGATAAAAATTTTGAATTTAAAAGGATTTTAACGTTTATTTAGTTTGTAAAAAAGTAGCAACATGATTACGCTACAAGATAATTGGCAAAAGTTTGTTTAAAAAAATTTTGACTAAAAATATTGACCCTGAAGATGAACAATGATGTTCGAAAGCGCTAGGTCATCGTACGGACAAAACTTATTTCGAAATCATTTTCAAATAAAAAGTCTCATTAGAGAATATGAGAAAATTCAAAAGAAAATATGCAAGACTATGTTGTCTTTAACATTCAATACTACATGTTTAAAAGAAAAGTTGCTGCCAAATTACACACACACACACACATATATATATATATATATATATATATACACACACACATACACACTGTGAAGTTCTTCATGGTCATGTGATAAAGCATTCCCACAAAAAACTGACAAATTTTCTCAAATGCACAGGCTGATAGATTTAATAGACCCTGTTTAATAAATAAATATGCAACATCTATTTTTTAAAAAATGAAGTGTCCACTGTAATAATATCTGAAGTAATAAAAATGTCAGATTAAAAATAAGTCCATTAATTCTTTAGAAAGTGCTTTGTTTACTTTTCAGATATGAAACTGAGCAGATATTCACTCACAAGAAAAATAATCTGAGTGAAGGGGATGTGCTTTTCTTTAAATAGGGTAAAAAGAGCCTTACTTAATAAATCTTCATGGCCAAGTGGTAAAGCATACCAGATCAAACAGTATTTTCCCCTACAAAGTGGGACACAGGTTTGATCACTGCTGGAGGATACATTTTTTTTTTACTAAGATTTCTCCCAGATTGATAAACAGCTGTAATATACATTGTTTAATAAATAAAAATGTGGTGACTATTTCAAATAAGTTTTGAACACTATAACGATTAAAGTAATAAAAATGTCAGATTAAAAATAAATCCATCATATCTTTAGAAATATATGACAAAATTAAGCTGTTGAAAAATATATTTCAATTGAGCACTGTTGAGAGATAAGCTGATTCTATAAACAACAGCCACCTGCGTTAATGCAAAGCTCTTCAGTAAAATGAATTGGAGCACTCTGACTGATTGGCGTTTATTTACATTCGTAAAAAACAATACGCTAGAATTAGCCATTTCTCTCTGCTGAATGATGATAGCTCAGTCGTAGAAACTCTGTCTGACACCAAATTGGTTGGGTTTCGGTTCTAGTCAGATTGAGGAGCTGTGATACAGCGAAACAATACTGTCTGCGAATGACATATATCTGTGTATATGTATGTCTGTGTATATATGTGTGTATGTATATATATGTATGTATGTGTGTGTATATATGTATATATATATATGTGTGTGTATAGATATATATACATGTATATGTGTGTGTATATATGTATATATATATATGTGTGTGTATAGATATATATACATGTATATGTGTGTGTATATATGTATATATATGTGTGTGTATAGATATATATATACATGTATATGTGTGTGTATATATGTATATATATGTGTGTGTATAGATATATATACATGTATATGTGTGTGTAGATATATATATATATATATATATGTGTGTGTGTGTGTGTGTGTATATATATATATATATACATGTATATGTGTGTTGGTATGTGTGTGTGTGTGTGTATATTTGTTATGAAAACACTCCCATGAGTGCTCAGGATCGCCTCGTCAGTGATGTTATGACTTGGAGTCATGGCAAGTTTCGGGTCTTCCAACATCATACTTGCTCGCCCAAGAGACCCTACCGAAACAGTACTATTCCGGCAGGCGATCCTGAAACAAACAAAAAAATACGCCAAGCACACAACAAATGGACTCCGCCAATAAAGCCACTGCTGTCCAATCAGCGCCGACTTACGTCACTTCCTCCTCAGCTAAGACGATACAAAAAAAGGCTCGACGGCCAGCTCGTCTTTTTCTTCGTCTTAGTTTGAACACACGGATCGTCCTTTATCTTCAACGAACAGTCTGACATAACAGGTAAGTAAAAACAAGAAAAGTTTCCTTTCAAATGAAATGTTACATTATCCCCCCCCCCGCAAAAAAAAAAAAAAAAAAAAGGACCACGTTCGTAGGAATTATGATTGCTAATTGCTTTCCTTTACCACCGCTCCCATTTCTTCCTTCCCTCCCCGCCCCCTCTCTCCTCTCCCAACTAAGAATGCAGAAAAAAAAAAAAAAAAAAAACCAGTTAGGACTACCAGTGACATTGTTAAAAAAAAAAAATATAAAAGAGAAAAAATTCAAAAAAAAAAAAAAAAAAAAAGGACCCTCCCCCAAATAGCGACTTAGGTCATCCCTCTACGTATCTCTTTTCCTCCCAACTGCCCCTCAACGCCCACCAATCCCCGTCGTAGAGCTCCATGGAACAGATCTTTTTATCCATAACCATCTCGAGGCTTTTTCTGCAGCTTCTGATAGGGCCCTGATTGCCTTTCTCTTTTTTATTCCCCTGACTCCAAGCCGACTTAGAGCACTGCATACAGATTTTCCTGCAAAACCTCGGCATCCGATTTCAACTGGAAGGCAGGTCGTCCGCCATTTGTTAGCTCTGCATCTCTCAACTAGCTCCTGGTATTTCTCCAACTTTCTTTCAAAGGCTTCTTCCAAATTCTCCTCCCAAGGTACTGTAAGTTCGAGCATTATGACCTGTCTGGAGACAGTCGACCAGACCAATAAATCCGGGCGCAGGGACGATGTCGTGATCTGCACCGGGATATTCAATTGGTTCCCCAGGTCTACTCTTAACTGCCAATCTCGGGCTGATGCGAGCATGCAGGTTGACGACTTTCGCACTGTGGAAGATTTTTCCCCGGCCTTGATGAAACAGATCGCCTTCGTTTCGGGCTTACAACTGCAATCGCTAATTGCTGTGGCGACTATCTCGGATAATTTCTTTAGTACCTGGTCATGTCTCCACCGGTACCTCCCTTCACCAAGTGCTTTTGGGCAAGCGCTTAAGATATGTTTCAGCGTACTTTTCCTGGAACAGAGTGGGCATGATGGTGACTCGCTCATCCCCCAAATATGCAAGTTTGCAGGACTCGGTAGTACATCGTACACGGATTGCACAAGGAATTTAATGCGACTGGCGTCGGAGTGCCAGATCTCCGACCAACTTATTTTCCGCCGTAAAATACTCTCCCATCGTGTCCATGCACCTTGCTGGCTTAATCCCACCATCTTGCATAATCTTTTTTCCTCAACGTTAGCACGTACTTCCTCTAGAATTAATCGTCTTTTCTCTTTATCTCTAGCCTTCTTGACTCGGTTACCAGGAAAGTAGCCCAAACCTGCATGACCTGATGCCACAGTCCCCATGAGAGCCTTCTGTCTCAAACGCTCCTCCGCAGTACCCAGTTCGCTCTCTGCACTCCATTTCCTTCCATTGCGGACTTTTATGCCTGCTTCCGCCA
>OZ038518.1:36234286-36244286 GCA_964036315.1 Acanthosepion esculentum
TTTTGTCTTAACAACTAATTCACTCTCGATTAAAACTGCATTCATTGTCAGAATAATGGTCAGAAATTATAATAAATAATGCTTTGTGAATTTTTTTGTAAACGACCACTTTTGTGTTCTTATGTTCAGTTGTTTAAACTCTTAGAAGTCTCATCTATGTATTTCTTGTGACTATTATTACAGTCTACAAGAGTGGACTGAAAAGTTCATAGGCTGACTATGCTAGAGCTGGGGTATCTATATGGGTGGTGGGAGTCAAAGTTGAGGTATTGCCCGGTGAATGTTGGCTTGCAGTATACGGATATCTTGATCCCATGTTCTTTTTAAGATATTAGTACATCCAGGGATTGTAGTTTGTCGCTTTTCAGTTAGTACAATAATAGGCAATAAAACATAAAGTAGGTAGTTGTTGATAACAAGTGTTTACAAAAGGTATTTGATATGTTGGAAATGTTTATTCTTTGAGAATCAGCGTAATTGAATGTCTTCTATCTCAAAGACAGGAAATTCACCGAAATTTAATTGAAAATAATGAATAAAAAGGAATACACAAGATCTGTCATGTTTAGATACAATTAAAATTACAACAATGGCCTAACTATTGTATAAAATATATAATCTTTTTAGTTTTTTCCACTAGAAAAATGGGGTGATAATTCCGAGACTGTGATGTTTCATATTCTTCATTTGTTGACACCTGTTTAAAATTAGAACAGTTTTACACACTAGATAAACTCCACCTTCCACCACCCATATAGTGTAAAGAAAGAGGTTGTCCACTGCCTTCAACATCAAGCAAAATCATAAGGGTGACCCAGAGACACATGAACAAGAAATGGTTAGCATAAGAAATACTCTACAACATAACATCTACCCTGGGAACATGACAGCAGCCCCAACAAACTGGGATAGAAGGGTACAAGATGATAACAACACTCAGAAAACAGTCAATGCCTGCCTACTCTATGTGAAGGGCTTACTGGAAAAGATACAAAAGTTCTGTGGTCCTTATGACATCAGTACAATCTTCAGGAGTGGTTCAACACTATACAGACATCTCTTCTAAATAAGACCTCCAATAGAAGAGAACATGACTAAAGACTGTATATACTCCATCCCATGCAGTTGTGGCAAGAAATATGAAAAAACAGGCTGTCCTCTTAATATAGGACTGCAGGCAAACCATAAGGCCATAACACTAGAGGAAATAGAAATATCAGACATGGCTGACCACATATGGAGAGAAAAGTAAAATGACTACCCTCTGTAGGATGAAGTTGAAATAATAGAGAACATCACTGGAAAATATGAAAACTTAAGGAATCGGTGCATATGTTAAGCCAAAACTTCTAAGATGGCTAAGCATAGACATGAATACAATATGGAAATCAGTAATACAGAGAGACAGAAAAACATCAATAACAAATTAGGTGAAAAAAAATTGTAATATGAATTCAGGTAAAAAATGATTATGGAGACACAAGGTTTTAAGTCCCCAAAATTCACTAACTTGTGTCCCCAAAGGTCCAGTGTATAAAAGTATTGGTTGATTGATCCAAAATGTAACTTGGCATACAGATTTCACTTTCCATGCTGATAACTGACACACTGACAGCAATATTGTTCTGATAAGCATTTTTGATATCATATTTTTGAGATTAATTTGCATGTGATATTTTTAAAACTGAACTGAGACTTTCTTGGAACAATTTTTCTTGCAAGAATTCATCTTACATACTACCAAGACTGCAAGATAAGCAAGGGTAAGCAGTGAGTAACCTACCCAACGTAATTGCATAAATTGATAGCAGAAGAAGGACTGGGTGGGATACTATGGGAAGCAAACACTACTTAGCTTTACAAAGAATAGGAAGTTGTGGAGAGCCATGAATGCTTACATTCTGAAGAGATACAGCATTTAAAGCATAAAAAAAATTCTGAAAAAGTTAAATAGTACAAAACTACCCCAATCAACAAAATATGAAAACCTTACAGAGTATAACGATATGACCAACAGACATAAACAAAATAAAGTGGCTGTCATTTGAATTTACCTTCTGAGAAATTGCCAAGACAGGGGAAGACAGAAACCTGTGCAACAGATAAATATTGTGATAAAGATAACAAGATTAGGGAAATGGTTTGAAAGTGATCAAGTATAAAAGCAATAGTGAATTATATAAAATTTCTAAAAGCCTTCATGACCTTCATTTTTATTTTTTTTAATCATTTCATCCCAGGCAAGGAAATAAAGCCACTAAGACACAAAGGATTACTGAGTATGAAAGAATATAAGAAGAAGAAAAAATTATTAAGAAGTGAGAACAATAAAAGAATTAAGAAGACAGAAGATAATGACTGACATCGCATTTAAATTTTTGAAGATAAAACTTGACTGGAAAGCAAGAAGCTAGAAGAGAGTTCCACAAGTGAGAAGTGTGAGAGAAGAAACTGTTAGCATCAAACTTATGACTTGAGTACAGCTGTTTTTTGTTTTTTTTGTATTTTTTGGTGTGTGTGTGGGGGGAGTAATCATTTCACCCCCAAGCAAGGAAATAAAGCTACTAAGACGCAAGGAGTTACTGAGTGTGAGAGAATATATGTTATGGTCCAGGTTAGGACCAAGGAAGAACAACACGAACACAAGAGTAGAAATATAAAGATATATTATACAGAATAATAATACAAGATGTGGAAGGTGTTAGTATGACTGTCAGTCTGGTTTGGAGTGAACTACTATCGGCTCAACTCGATTCGTCCCTCTCTCTTGAGAGGCGTAGTATACATAGTGTTAGAAAGAGTTCATTCTGTAGTTATAGGTAAGGACCCATAACAATATGTGAAAAAGAAAACATTGTTAAGGAGTGAGAACAATAAAGAACAGAAATTAAGAAGACAGAAGGTAACAATTAACATTGCATTTTATTTTTGAAGATCAAACTTGACTGGAAAGCAAGAAGGCGGAAGAGAGTTCCACAAGTGAGAAGTTTGAGAGAAGAAACTGTTAGCATAGAACTTAGGATTACATTTAGCCATTTCAACTGTAAAATAATGAAACCTTGCTGCTAATCTACTACTGCGTTTAAATTCATAGTCTAGGTGTCATAGAGGAAAGTTCACCAGAACAATTATTATGAAAGTATTTATAGAAATGGCACAGAGAAGCTGTGGCAATATAAAAGTGAATGAAGCTGAAATGCCAGGTCAGGACAAATAACAGTGCAGATTCTTCTTTGGATTTTATCAAGGATTCAATGATAATAAAAATCACAACAGTGGAAATGTGATTATAGATTATATAACATTTGCTAAAAAAAAACTTCATGACCAATGTATATGAGTCAATGTGCTATATACATGCAATAAAAATCAAAACCTTGGAGATATATAAAATTTCCTCACAAAAAAAGTAAAAAAAAACCTACATGACCATTGTATATGAATCAATGTGAATAAACACAAAATAAAAATTAGTAAATGTGATTATAAATTAGATAAAATTCCCTTACAAAGTGACATGACCATTATATGTGAGTCAATATGCCATAATCCTGCAATAAAAAAAATCACAACAGTAGAAGCATGATTACAGATTATATAAAATTTTCTAAAAACCTTCAGGACCAATATATGTGAGTCAATGTGCCATATACCTAAACTAAAATTCAAAACAATAGACATATGTTTATAGATTTCCTAAAAAACAAACAACATGGCCATTATATATTAGTTGACTGATTTTGTTTAGGGGCATATCAACCTCTAACGCCAAAATCTAAATATTTTGAACACAATTTTATATCTTCAACTAAGTATATTTTGAACGCAATTGCATGCCTGCAACCACAGCTAAAGTATATTGTTAGTCATGTTACTTTAAAAACGTATTGTTAGTCATTTTACTATAAATACGTATTATTGGTAATTTACAGTATTTACATTAGTCGGACTATTGTCCTCATCTTTGAAGCCATATTTGTCACAACGTTTTGGCTGTTGTACGCTCCGGCCTTCTTCAGGTGGTTGGAATTTCACACTCTTTGAGGACACATGGCACAGTGGATAAAGGTGTTGGTTAATGTCCTTGAGGACACATGGCACAGTGGATAAAGGCATTGGTTAGATCCAGTGACAGACCCAAAGAGTGTGAGTTCAATACCTGGTTAAGGCAGTGGAGAACTTTCAGAGGGTAAATTAGCAGGAGATAACTGATAACTGACATCCATCAAACATGGCTCGTGGAACTAGAACAGTCTACCCCAGTGATCGAAATAAAGGGTTCGGTTCGAAATTCCAACCACCTGAAGAAGGCCGGAGCGTACAACGGCCGAAACGTTGTGACAAATATGGCGACAAAGATGAGGACAATAGTCCGACTAATGTAAATACTGTACATAATACATAATACATCTCAGAAATATAGACAGACTCTATTGGTAATTTTTATACAAAAATGTATTGCTGGTATTTTTATTATAAAAATGTATTTTTATACTTTCATTGTATTTTGCTTTTGTTTGGGAGTGTCATTATTTGCCAATAGTCGGGTCCCTAACAGGTGCTACCACTCCAGGGTGGACCTAGGAACAGCATCAATTAAGAAGTGGTTCCACACTCCTCAAAACCTCCAATCTCCCAATCAGAAGCCTTGTTGCTGGATTTAGTTTATCGTCATATCTAGGATAAATAATATCAATGTGTTATATGCATGTAATATCAAAACATTGGAACTATGATAATATATATAAAAAAAATATATCACCATTATGTATGAGTCAATGTGCCATACACCCACAATAAAATTCAGGGCAGTGAAAATGCGATTATAAATTATATAAAATTTTATAAAAAGACTTACATGAGCATTATATATGAGTCAATGCACTAAATACACAAAAAATAAATATTGTGGAGATATCATTAGAAATGATAAAAGTATTGGAGATATAATAAAACTCTCTGAGAATTTAGAAATTGGTACATTCCTACAGACAAGTTAATATACTTTTACCATAATTTAATATTCTTTATTTATTCTAAGTCAAAAAAGTCTTTTAAAAATGACCAATAGTAAAAATAAAACAACAATACAACATATCTAAGTTTGTTTTTTTTTTCTACTTACAACAACACTGAACTTTCCTCAATTGCTTCTTCATCCTGATTCCAATCTCTAATCTCCCCCTCCATCACCCCAACATAAAAATGAAATCCTATTCAATTCTACAAAGAAAGTTATTTACCAAATGATCATAGGTTTTGTGCTTGGCTCAAAGTTCAAAGAATTTCTGCTGGATTGATTAGTATTCTCTTTGACCTGCCAGCCTCTACCACACAAACCAAAGTGATAAAAACAAACCTCCGCAAAGAATTTCTATGATTATTCCTTTCTATCTTCTTAATATGATTCCATACTTTTATTAGCGTCTTTTTCATAATAATTTCTATCAGCCGTATTATCATGAGAAATCCACAGGAATGGCATCATCTATACTACTATTAGATGAGCCTTGATGTAAATGAGTTTCAAACACTTATTCCTACAAAGAGAAAAAAACAAGACAGACTGAAATGATGAGAGTAGATCAATAATTTTGTAACGTGATAGATAATTATAAACTAAATTTTGATCTGAGATTTACTCTGTATAATGTTTCATCAATGATTTATAGTCAGAATTTAACTAAGTGCAGTGATAAGGAGGGATATTATATTAAAAAAAATAAGTGTTTGTTTTCTTTTAATCAATTCACTCCAAATAAGGCAATAATGCCACTCAGACCCAACGGGCTACTGATGGTGAAAAAGAACAAAAAAGAATCATAAACCTCTACTCCTGCTCAAAAGACCAGAGAGGAGTATGAATTGGACAATAGGTGACCCTACCTACTCCAATTGAAGGAAAAAATAAATAAAAATAAAAAATATAAAAAATAAATAGTTAATAAAATTTCAGAGTTTAGACAGACGTCAGAAGTAAAGACTTGAAGTAGACTTTAAAAGGAACTGGAAACCCAATCCTAAACAGGAAACGAAGGATAAACCTCTACTCCTGTTCAAAAGACTGGGGTTATATAAAATACATGCTTTTTCATTATAAAAGAACAAGCTTATTGATGTTTTTACATGCGTGTATGCACACATACACATATTTATTTAGCAATCCAAACAAGTCAGATTAAAAAGAAATCTGAATGTTTAATATTTTATTGTATTTTTAAAATTTTCGAATAAGGTATTGAATATTGTGCTCGAAGTTGTGGATATATATATATATATATATATATATTTTGAACGATAAAAATTATTAAAAAAATTAATTAAAATCTTCAGACATACTGGGTTGTAGATTAATATTCTTATGCTTTTATTATTATTATTTCATTAATATTCCTCGACGAGTTTCGGCCAACATGGCCATCATCGGGAGAAAAAATGTTTCTGCTTGCTGTAGCAGTAAACTACAGAAATGAATGTCTTGATATATATATATATAAGATAAAGAACAAATACAAAACATTTATCAATCTAACGTGTTTCACTTTTGTCAAAGCTTCATCAGAGAATGAGATATGGAGAAATATGAGAAATAAATTTTGTTATTTTTATTTTTGTGTTGTTTGATTTTCATTGGTTAATCAAGTTTTGATGTGCATTTGAGGAGAGATGATGAATCCTTTTGAAGTTCCAAGAAATTAACAGATTCCAAGCATGACTAAGAAAACATAAATATTACTTTATATACGTAAGTGTATAATAATTATAGTTTATCTATGTGGGATTCAGATGATAATGTATATTCATAAATGTGTGTGCATGTGCATGTGTGTCTGGTAGACGACATGCTTTTGGCATCTTGATTTGGGAATGTTTTACAAACATACTGTTTGCATTAGACAAATATACTTCAGATTCGTTAAGAATGGATTCAATAAAGGTTGGTGATGTAATATAATGCTTTTGACATCTGTTATATTTCTGAGATGAGGTATTATGTACACTATTTACATTATCTAGACTATTGTCCTCATCTTTGTCGCCATATTTATTGCAACGTTTCGGCCCTTCAGTATCTGTCTATATTTCTGAGATGAGGTATTATGTACACTATTTACATTATTCGGACTATTGTCCTCATCTTTGTTGCCATATTTATTACAACGTTTCAGCCGTTGTATGCTCCAGCCTTCTTCAGTTGGTTGGAATGTCGAACTGAACCCTTTATTTCGCTCACTGGGGTAGACTGTTCTAGTTCCACGTGCCATGTTTAATGGATGTCAGTTATCAGTTATCTTCTGTTAATTCCCCTCTCCAAGTTCTCCACTGCCTTAACCGGGTATTGAACTCACAATAAAAAAGTGTTGGTTAGATCCAGTGACAGGACCCAAAGAAATACTGTATGCATTAGACAAATATATTTCAGATTCTTTAAGAATGGATTCAATAAAGGTTGGTGATGTAATATAATGCTTTTCACATCTGTCTATATTTCTGAAATGAAGTATTATGTACACTATTTACATTATTCAGACTATTGTCCTCATCTTTGTCGCCATATTTATCACAACATTTCGGCTGTTGTACACTCTGGCCTTCTTCAGGTGGTTGGAATGTCGAACTGAACCCTTTATTTTGCTCGCTGGGGTAGACTGTTCTAGTTCCACATGCTATGTCTAATGGATGTCAGTGACAGGACCCAAAGAGTTGTGAGTTCAATAACTACGTTAAGGCAGTGGAGAACTTGGAGAGGTGAATTAACAGGAGATAACTGATAATTGACATCCATTAGACATGGTACGTGGAACTAGAACAGTTTATCCCAGCAAGCAAAATAAAGGGTTCAGTTCGTCATTCCAACAACCTGAAGAAGGCCATAGCTTACAACGGTCGAAATGTTGTGATAAATATGGCAACAAAGATGAGGACAATAGTCCGAATAATGTAAATAGTGCTTTTGACATGTGGTTATATATATTAGTAATCCTTGAAAGTACGTTCAACATAAAGAATTATGTTCTTTTTTAATTAGAGTGGCATTTGTAAAATCAAAGTTATGACACAGTGAAAAAGATTTTCTCATGTTTTGTCCTTTAGGACATCATCAATCTAAAGTGATGTTTATGTTGATGTGATTACATATGTACATGAAGGAGGGGAGGGACACTGAAATTTTAAATATTCTATTTTTTTTAAATATGTGTTACCAAACAGAAACCACTTGAGGACTTCCAACAGCCACAACAACTAAAATGGATAGCACATGTAATGCGAACAGAAAACAACAACATAATCAAAGTGTTAACATTCCACTCTGCTTCAAATAAAAGGTTAGGAATGAAACCCCCATCAGTACTGGAAAGAGCTACTGGAATTGAGAAACCTACTTTCCTGGAAAATTGTTTTAAGAGAGAGATTTTATAAATTTCAATTGAGAGCAGATACTGGATGTTTAGTTGGTTAGATTTTCCATAACAGCACGTCCGAGGTCATTTTATGTCACTCAGTACTGTCTGTTTGGTCATGAATGCCAAATGTTTCCTTATAAAGAAACAGCTATTACCATCCTACTTTGGAAAACACTATCCGTGTTGTACAACTCTAAAAACCCGTGCATAGCAACAACCCTTTGCTCTTTCAGAGAATCAGTCAGTTTTCTGGGATCCCACTTTGCACTGACCTTTGAGAGGTAAACATAAGAGCATCAACCTGTTTGATCTTCATACAGTATTTACATTAGTCGGACTATTGTCCTCATCTTTGTCGCCATTTTTGTCGCAACGTTTCGGCCGTTGTACGCTCCGGCCTTCTTCAGGTAGTTGGAATTTAGAACCGAACCCTTTATTTCGATCACTGGGGTAGACTGTTCTAGTGCCACGAGCCATGTTGCTTCCCTGTGTCTTTTGCTGTTTGATCTTATCCTCATTCGCAGCAGGGTCGCATCAGTAAAATTATTTCCTCTTTTTCCTTTGGGATTGCCAAGAACTTTACAGACCTATCTCTGTTTAATCATCTGAGAAACCCCTTTCTGCCTTCCATCAGCAGGGCTCATGCTAACCTCCAGGTGAGTGACACATTGCATGTTCTCGGGCCAACATGAGGTAAAAAGAATATACTGAATCTATTGCTAGGTCAGCTTCTATGTAAGTTGGTTCACTGTGTTGTCCTAGATACTTTTTCTCACCAGAATCTATCTTACATAACTATAGATCTACCATTCATCCAGGTTTAGAGTATTGTTGCCACTCATGTTCTGGTGCTCCTGCTATATATTTAGAGATTCTTGATAAAATCTATTGAATCTATTGCTAGGTCAGCTTCTATGTAAGTTGGTTCACTGTGTTGTCCTAGACACTTTTTCTCACCAGAATCTATCTTACATAACTATAGATCTACCATTCATCCAGGTTTAGAGTATTGTTGCCACTCATGTTCTGGTGCTCCTGCTATATATTTAGAGATTCTTGATAAAATCCAAAGAAAAATTAGCAATATTATTGGTACTGACTTGGCTTCAGTCACTTTCTCACCACTGTAAAGTTGCTTCCCTGTGTCTTTTCTATACTTTCATGGTAATTGTTCGGATGAGCTCTTTGCTATGTTACCTAAACTTAATGAATTTAAGTGCAGTACTAGACTGGCATTGAGGTCTCATCAATTTACAGTCAAGTAGTTTGTTAGATGTAACTGTAAGTTCTATGCTAACAGTTTCTTTTCTTGCAGTTCTTGTTTGTTGAACTCTTGCTTTTCAGTCCAGTTTGATCTTAACAAATTTAAATGCAATGTCAATCGCTATCTACTGTTTTCCTGATTACTCATCCACACCAGTAACTCCTTTTATTTTTACTGCCTAGTTTCATGTGAACTTTAAAAAAAGTATCCAACTTACCTAGTGTCTATATGCCAAAGAAGTTGAAATTAATACTTACTCAAGTATCCAGGCAGTATCTCTCCTTCAGAAGGGAGCTGGGATCATTACCCAGTGCCTGAGGTGTCCCCGAAA
>OZ038518.1:36249208-36316708 GCA_964036315.1 Acanthosepion esculentum
ATACACTGTATATACCCGAGTATAGTGCAAGTTTTTATGATCAGTTTTTTATGCAAAAAGATAGTGGGGGTCAGGGGGGTGAGTCACACTATACACAGGTAATTTTTTGAAGAGGTTAAAAATCATGCATTTTCAGTGACTGCTTGCACTATACACAAGTAAATCTTTTTGGAGGTGTTAAAATTCATGCATTCGTTACACACACAGACACATCCTGCCTTTTATATATATATATATATAGATAGATAGATAGATAGATAGATAGATAGATAGATAGATAGATAGATAGATTATTTTATTGATCTCGCTCCTTAATAATGTGTTTTTCCCATATTCTCTCACACTTAGTAACACCTTGTGGCTTTATTGCCTTTCTTGGACTGAAATTATATATATATATATATATAATGAATGCTGAATGTTTTGTGATAAGGAAACAGCTAAAATTACCTTTACCATTAGAGATGAGGTGAATACAAAACAATACTACACTTTATACCAACCTGATGGCTTTATATCAAGAAAAAAGATTAATTTTTCTTTAAAAAAATCATCAAAATTTAAATTTAAGAATTTTACATCCTATTTTCTTCAAGTGTTCCCAGAGAAGGCAATTTCCTAATAACATGAGGCTTTTCTGGGGGGTCCCCTACCTCACGTTACATTCAGGAAAGTATGCCAGCAATAAACATTCTCATTACATGAGTATGATATTAATTTACATCTCAATAAGAATTTTAATGCATAAAATTCATAAAAAAAACGTGTGACAGGGATAAGGGGCCAGTTTTTTAATTATAATTTATCCTAAGTATAAATAAAATTAAGTTCCAGCTAATTCAGCATTTATAAATCTATCATCAGCATCATACCAACATTATTAGATATATATATCTGTGCTTATAAAGGTAAATGCATAATCTGGGGGGTGATGAAAATTTTTTTGGATAGAAAAAAAAAAATTAAATTAATAATACTTGGCTTGATTTTGGGATGTGTTATATAGGAATAAAGTGTCACTGCCGACATTTGAGTTTGAACATAGATCACTAGTGAGCAAACACAGGCAATCCTATTATTGAATTAAGTAGACCACGTGACCATAGATGAAATGCATATATGTAGGAAGTAGCTAACGACTAATGATCATTATTTCTATTCTATCCTCTATTACTAAAAAGATCATATATATATATATATATATATATATATATATATATATATATATATATATATATGTGTGTGTGTGTGTGTGTGTGTGTGTGTTATGATGAATAAATTGTCATCTAAATTATGGAAAATGCAGGGAAGAGACAGTTGTAATGTATAATATCCTTCTGCAATCATTAAGGCTTAACACATCCGTACGTATGCCCATATAATGAACAGAATTAGATAGATAGACATTGAAGTTAATTGAACAGACTGAGATAGCTAGATAGATAAATAGATAGATAGATAGATAGACAGACTAATGTTTCTCAACGTTTTTTGTCCAGTGCACCCTTTTCACGATATGCCAGAATGTCATCGCCCGCATTCTGAGATTGCCCAACTCAAAAGGTACATTCCAAATAATATGCATCTTTTACTGAAGATCCTAATTCTTTTCCATATTAGTACATAGACATTTACATGGATTTTTTTTATAAAGCAGTTTTACAAATTTAGTAACAATAGAAAATGTTGCATTTCCCATCCTCTGTACCTAATTTCTTCCTTACTTTTATTACCTTACATTTGAAAATCATCTTCATCCTTGTTGTTTTTATCCAAATATTTTAGCTTATCTCTTCTTTGGCTTTCATTCATTTTCTGGAATTCTGAACAAGGAAATGTCATTATTTTACCAATTATTTGAACCAGTATCTTCATTCTTGTTGTTTTTATCCAAATATTTTAGCTTATGCCTTCTTCAGCCATCATTAATTTTCTGAAATTCTAAGATGAGACATTGTCAGTATACTCAACCTTGATTTTATCCCATCAACCAATGTGTTTTTCATCCTTCCTCAAGTGTATAATTCATCTTGTGCAGCGGTTCTCAACCTTTTTTGCTTAATGAACCCTTTTCACCATATGTCAGAATGTCATTCCCATCTTTCCAAGATTGTCCATCTCAAAAGATGCATTCCAAACAATATGTACATATTATTAAAAATCTTCATTGTTTTCCATATTAGTACATAAACATTTACATGGATTATTTTTACAGAGAAGTTTTACAAATTTAATAGGAATAGAAAATGTTGATGGATTTTAAAATTTTGAATACATGGATGGTAATTTAATTCATAAATAGTTGCTAAATAAACTGAATCATACTTCAATAAACAGGAAGTCCAATAGAATGCCAGGGTATTGTAATTCACGAAACAAAATTCAGTAAATAAAAAAAAAATAAGAAATAAGATTTTCCCTCCCAACTGAAACCCCCAATTCTCCTTCCCCCCGGGGCAGTTTTCCCCCTGGTTTAGAACCCCTGTTCTAAAATATAATATCAGTTTCTTTACAAAGAGAATATAATATTCACTGTTCTGGGAACAGCTGCTGTTACGAATAGACTAGCTAAATGCATTTAAGAGTCACTATTTAGGGCATAGAGAGACCCAACCCTTTTGCTCTAAAGAGAAATCATTAAACACCTGGTGACAAGAGTAAAGAAAAACAGTCCTGTAACTTAGAAAGAAAAGGGGTTAATTGCACTCTCATCTTTGTAGTTTTTAAGTTTCGGGTGCTGAGATTATATAGAAAGAAAGAGATCAGTTTTCAGAATGCATGATGGTTTACACATGAGCAATACAAAGAAACAAAGTGCATAATTTTGATAGCATTCTTAGCTTTACAGACTAAAGATTTATGGTATGAATACATTATACTTGAATTCTGAGTGTGGTAGAAGACTTTTTGGTAAATTTTAGCCTTCATGCCTGCAATAAAGCAGTATGTAAAAAGGATTTTCTTTTTTTCTTAACACCACTATCAATTTTAACTACTTTCACTCTCTTGGCAATGTACATTGTTTTAAAAAGCAATAATTAGAATTTTAACCCTAGAACACTAACCATAGGTATATAGTACCCAGCCCAAATTTTCATATTTTTAATTACAATTTTCAGTACCTGATTTTCTTACCTAAATAATATGTTTTTCAGTTTCTATTAATGTTTACTCAAAGAACAAAGTTTGAAGTGCCTGCATGTAAAATATTTCAAATAAAGATTTATATTTAATATTTTTTTTTATATTTTCAAAATCGGGTATGATATACCCATGGTTAGTAGTGATGTAACTTTAATTGATGGTTAGTGTTCTAGGGTTAATAAAACCCAAACATATGAAAGTGAATTTATATGTTTTCTTTGTTCTTTGAGAATTTTCAATGAAAATATTATACACTATATTAGTTTTGTATTTAAACATAACTAATACAATGCAATGTTTATCGTTTATCAATTTATAAAGAAATAAATTCTTTTTTTTAATTCATTGATATTTTTACAAAATTATGAATAAAAAAAACTTGTTTTCTTTGTAATTTATAAAATGGTGAAGAATAAATATTGCCTTGTAGAGAATTTACATATTTTGATAATTCTGTTATTTTTCAAATTTTTGAATAAAACGATTTCTTTTCACATTTATTTCTTTATAAAATAATAAATAATAAATCTTTATAAAACTATCTTTATAATAACTATCACATTGCATTTGGTTCATATATTTTTTTAATTATGTAAATAAAATTGTTGAGGACGTGAAGGGAGTACAAAATAATAGCGGTGTCAAGGGAAAAACTGTCTTCATGACACATCCTTTTTTATGGGCACGTAAATTAAAGTTTGTCGATTCATTTTTATTATCAATGTGTGGGGCATACATTTTTTGAGATTTGTCAACTACTGAAGATAAATTTGATAGCTTTTTAGTTGTCTTCTATATGATGTGTCTCTTCATGAGGTGGGCAATCGTGGCTCTCCACAACTTCCTATCCATCATAGAAAAATGTTTGTCTTTTTACTATCCCTCCCACCGTTAAGTAGGCTAATCATTGTTTCCGTCTGTCCCTCTTACCCTTAATATGTCCTTTGAGTGTCAAATTTTCTAAGCCTTCTTTCCTTGTTATATGCCCTAGAAATATGAACTCTCTCTTTCTGATTCTAAGTATAACAATTCTTTACATATACATTTTTCTTAAAGCTTCCTTATTATTCAAATGCTCTGTCTATGGTTATCTAAGCATTCTTCTTTAGAAACACGTCTCTCTTGCCTCAAGTTCGTTTCTCTGAGTAAATTGTTTATAACAAAATGTTCCTGTTTCTTAATACTTTTTATAGAAGGCTGAGTCATTGCATTAGTTTCCATGGCTTTCTTTAGGCAAATTTGGCATGTCTCTGCCTCTTATTTAAAATCAAATTAGATGACTGTTCAACAGAACAAACTTTTTTTTCTCATATAGAACAATGCATATGGTATGTATTGACTACTTTTGTTGTTCTTTTGTTTTCCTCAACTGCGTCAGAGTAAAAGAGAGAGAAGTGAGTGAGGTAGAGAGATTTCCAGTTCCTAGTAGTTGGCCTGTGTGTTCAATTGTAAGTTTTCTTTGTTCCTCTTGCATTCAATATGACCTATGAGTGTTAAATTTTCCAAGCCTTCTTTCATCATTATGTACTCTAGAAATTACAACTCTCTCTTTCTGATTCTAAGTATTAGCATCCTTTACATTACCATTTTTCTTAAAACTTCCATGTTACTCATATGCTCTGTCCATGGTCTCCTAAGCATAATTCTGTAGAACCACATCTCTCTTGCTTCAAGTCTGCATCTCTGAGTAAATTGTCCAGTATTCACTGCCATATAAGAGGACTGATATTACACATGAGCTTAACACTCTTTTCTTTGTGTCCAGAAAAACTTCCCTGGTTTTTAATACTTAGCTTTTGGAAGGCACCTTTTGTTATCCTAATATGTCTTCAGATTTTGATGTAACATTTTCTGTTAATTGTTAAAAAAACTTCCCAGATATTTAAATTTTAGTAATGGGCACAAAAAATGACTCACGGTCATGGAACAGGCTGCCTAGAAATCATCCTGTTCCTTCAGCTTTTGGTACAGACATCAGATGCTTTTTAATAATTAAGAATAAATAGCACAATTTTTATAAGGTCATTAAATATTAATTAGATAATTAAAATTACTTCAGGCTTTTCATTAGTTACCATGAAAAGCTAATGCCAATAATTTTAAAGTATGGAAACCTAAAAAGGAAAAAAAAAATTAAGCTGTATTTAAAAACTCAATTTCTAATGTTAGTCTGAGATCAAATTTCAACAGTAATTTCATCTGAAAAAATCAAATTTTTAAAATTTTTTTCCCAGTCAGTCGCATTCACCTTTTCAGTTGAGTTCTAAGACCTTTGAAGCTTTGCCTGAAAAAAAATAAACTCAAGCTGTCAGAAGAACTTATTAGAGAAAGTTCTGCTTGGACAGCTTTTTACCAAAAGCTGCTAGTTTGTTGAATAGGCTCCTGCATGGATGCTTCCCTGAACACAACAATCTCAAGTGCTTCAAGTCAAAAGCTAATCCCTCCTACTTATCCCCATAATCTTCACCTCCTGCCACCTATTTAGTACTGTTTGCCAGGAAAATGGTCTGGTGGATAAAAGCATTGGTTTGTTTATTTGGTGACATAGTGGTTGTGAGTTCAATCCGTGGGTCAGGCAGTGTGTACTTGCACTCAGTGGAAATAACCGAACAGTACAAAATAAAGATAAGTACTAATATGCTTAGACATCTGTCTATATTTCTGTATTATGTACAGTATTTACATTAGTCGGACTATTGTCCTCATCTTTGTCGCCATATTTGTCACAACGTTTCGGCCGTTGTACGCTCCAGCCTTCTTCAGGTGGTTGGAATTTCGAACTGAACCCTTTATTTCAATCACTGGGGTAGACTGTTCTAGTTCCACGTGCCATGTTTGATGGATGTCAGTTATCAGTTATCTCCTGCTAATTTTCCCTCTGAAAGTTCTCCACTGCCTTAACCGGGTATTGAACTCACACTCTTTGGGTCTGTCACTGGATCTAACCAACGCCTTTATCCACTGTGCCATGTGTCCTTGATAAACATAAATATAAACAGTTACGCATATAAACAGTTACGCACACACACACACATGGCACAGTGGATAAAGGTGTTGGTTAGATTTTCTTTGGATTTTGTCAAGAATCACAAAATACATTGTAGAAGCACCAGACCAGATGTGGCAAGAATATTCAATGCATAGATGAATGGTAGACGTAATTAGTTTAGTCAATGAAGGATGAAAAAGGTTTAGAGTGACAATGAAAAAAATAAAATCTATACAGAATAAAAATTCTTTGCTGCTTAAAGTCAAAGTTAGATTAAATAACTCACCCAATAATGAAGTCAACAGAATCCAGGGAAAAATCCTCTAAGGATGAGAAGCTTAGAAAATCCATT
Organism: Acanthosepion esculentum; assembly: GCA_964036315.1. Classification (NCBI taxonomy): domain Eukaryota; kingdom Metazoa; phylum Mollusca; class Cephalopoda; order Sepiida; family Sepiidae; genus Acanthosepion; species Acanthosepion esculentum. The sequence goes on from OZ038518.1 coordinate 36,255,694, forward strand.
ATGAAATATTTCGTTGCTGTATTAGAAAAAAAAAAAAAACCTTGTGATGTTAATAACCGTTTGCCTTTTTCAACATTTTGATAACGGAGTAAGCAGTCAGTACATGTTTTTCAGCCAAATAGCGGCTACACTCTGGTCAATTGACCCAATGTCCACAGGAATATGTGTCAGTCTTGTGATTAGTCACAAAACACTTGAAAATCAGAAACAAGTCTAATATAAAAAATTTACAGGAAAGAATTAATGACTCCACAAATGACCCCTGAGGAAGAAACGACAGATACTGACCTCTAGTGTTGCCCAAAGGAGAAGGATATAATCACTTCAAGTTAATCACATGCCCACATTATGTTTATATAAACACACACACACACATACACACACGTAGTTATATACATACACACACAGTTACACATGCATAGTCACACACGCATGCAGTTACACACATGAATGCACTCATATAAACAGTTACACACACACACACAGTTACATACCCGCATGCATGTACATAGTTATATGCCCTCACCTACATAGTTACACACACATGCACCAAAATACATAGACACATAGTCTCTCACACATACAATGTACATATTAACATACACAAAGTTATACACACACACATGTACAATGTTGCACACACACAGAATCATGCACACACATACAGTTACACATACTCAGTGACACACATGAATGCACTGACATACATAGTTACACATATGTATACACTCGCATTCATAGTTACACACCCACTTGCACCAAAATACAGTTACAGACACATACAGTTACATACACGCATCTCTCACACACACACAATTTGCATAGTAACATACACAAAGTTACACATATGACATGTACAAAGTTATGCACGTACATAGTTACACATGCTCATAGTTATACACACACACACACACACGCAGTTACACACATCAATGCACTCACATAGTTACACACACACATGTAGTTACACACCCGCATGCACATACATAGTTATACACACACACATTCACCAAAATACATAGTTACACAGACACATACATAGTTACATACACATGTAGTCTCTCTCACACACATATAATACACAAAGTTACACACACACAAACACATATTCAAAGTTACACACACACACACACACACACACAAAATGTAAAACTACATGGAAATTAGCTGTAATAATCTTTGGTCCCCTACTGACACAAGAAAAAACAAAATTTTCAATCAAAATCTTGAATGTTCTAAAAAGGACAAAAAATATAATTTAATAATAAAAAATAATTTGGCTTTTCATCTTAATAATAACAAAGATTTTGACAATAAAACTATTTCTATTAAGTTTGAGGCATTTTTTTTTCATCATGGTAGCTCCTTTTTTAGCAAATCAGTAGAGATAACTATTTTATATTATAGGCATTTTTTTAAAGGTTGAAAACAGATTGCAATGAAATATTCAAAATTAAATTCAAAGGTGTTTGATTAAAGTATGTACCTTTGCCTAACGTTTTCCCAAAAATCTTCTATGACCAAAAAAAAAAAAATTACTTAAAGTAACCTTTAAGTTATTATCCTATGGACAAAAAAAAAGTGTAATTTTTTTTTTAAATGGTAAAGTTTTATCAAAGACAGAAAAAAAAATCTTCACATTTTTTTTGTTTTTTTTTTTCTATTTCATTTTCCAGTTCAAGTTCTAAGAACTCCTTAGCCTGGCTATTTGATTATCTTGTGTATTAGTTTATTTTTAGCAATGATGTTTCACATTGGTTCAAAATATGGGTCAAAGAAGTGACTTCAGTTGATGAGTCCTGCAGATATTCACCAACTCTCTTAATTTTGATCACCATTTGAACTTAGAAGTAAAGCTTTATTCAGCAGTATCCCTAGTTTAAATAAGATCCCTTAAGAGACTTTCTGATTCTTTTGATGTTTTCTTAATCTTTAAGGTTGCAGTTCTGTTACCGTTTTGGTTGTGAGGAAATAAAACTGACAAAAAGCTGCATATATAAATTATAAAATTCTCAAACATGATGGTCGAGGTTTGCATGAATGACAAGTATAAAATTCTCCACAATGATGGACCAGACAAACATGGACATATGTAAACTAACTATAAAATCGTCCACCATGATGATCGAGGTTTGCATATATAAAAACATTTTCAATTGTCAAAATTTAGGTTTAAATATATAAAGCAAGTAAAAAATTCTCAACCATGAAGTTCTAGATTTGCTTATGGAAAACAGGTAAAGACAAGTAAAGGAATTTTAAACCATGATGGTCTACATTTGCATATGTAAAGGAAGTAAAAAAAAAATTCTGAACTTTGAAGATTTAGGTTTGTGTGCATAAAGCAAGTATAAAATTCTCAGCCATGATGGTCTAAGTTTGCATATGTAAAACAAATTTTAAAATTTCCACTAAGAAAAAAATACTCAACTCTGAAGGTCTAAATTTGCATATGTAAAACAAGTAAAAAAATTCTGAACCTTGAAGATTTAGGTTTGCATTATAAAGAAATTATAAATTTCTCAAACACAATGGTCTAGATTTGCATATATAAAATAAAATACTTAACACTGACTGTCTAGATTTGCATATGTAAAACAAGTAAAAGAATTTTTAACCATGAAGTTCTACATTTGCATATGTAAAGCAAGTAAATAAAATACCTGACCTTGACATTTTAGATTTGCATATGTGAAACAAGTAAAAAAATTCTGAACCTTGAAGTTTTAGGTTTTGTATACATAAAGCAAGTATAGATTTCTCAACCATGATGGTCTAAGTTTGCATCTGTAAAACAAATTTAAAAATTTCCACTATGATGGTCTAGATTTGCATCTGTAAAGCAAGCAAAAAAATACTCAACTCTGAAGGTCTAGATTTGCATATCTAAAACAAGTAAAAAAAATTCTCAACCTTGAAGTTTTAGGTTTTGTATACATAAAGCATGTATAAATTTCTCAACCATGATGGTCTAAATTTGCATCTGTAAAACAAATTTAAAAATTTCCACTCTGATAGTCTTGATTTATATACATAAAGTAAGTAAAAGTTATCCTTCATAATGGTTGAGGTTTCCTTATTCAATGTTTTTTTTCCATGCTCATGCATACAACCATTTCCATCCTACAAACACTCAACTGAGGTCCCTTAACCTATATTTTGATATTATTCTGAAGGAGGCAATCTCCTTCATTTCTTTTTTAAAGAACATTAATCAACAAAAATCAATTACTACAAAATTTTTCCCTATTTTTTATGAGAGGACCAGTCTATTTGAGTAGAAATGGCCTCCTTAAAAATCAAATTGCTCCCACAGAGTGGCAATTTGAATTTTGAAGAGTGGCCACTCAAGAATGAGTTATTACCAGTGAATTTTTTTCTAGTGAGTCTGTGTGAGTGTAAGTGTGTGTTGTAGCATACCTACAGATGATAATGGGTATATCTCCATTCACATAAATACAGTAGTAAATATTCTATGTTATTCTGCAGTTGGAGATTCATCTCCAGCTGTGCTGGTCACACACTCTACCTCTGGGCAGAGAGGATCCTCAGACAAGGCTATGTCAAAGGGCAGAGTCTCATCTTGGGAAACAGCTACCTGACCCCGTTTTATACGGGGTCTACAGGGAATTTTTGGCCAAGCATACAGGCCTGGGTACCTCACATTAAATTCGGCCTTGTGCCACATCTGACTGGGTGGGACGGTTGGTAGATCTCCTGCAGTTGGAGATTCATTGTGGAATTCACTTGACTCACTTCTAGCAGTTGACTACTACGAGCCGATGGTGAATCTTATATGTGTTGTTCTTGTCCTAAGTATTATCGTTCATCACCAGCCTTTGTGTGATTATTCTATTCAGTAACCTTCCCTAGGTTACAACGGTGTGTATGTGAATTAATACATACAGTGAATATACAGTATGGATACATAAAAAAAATGTGTGTGTATGTATGTACATGTGTAATTATGTATGTACTGTATATAATCCATCCTGGGTATGACGATAAACTACATCCGCATCCTGGGTAAGACGATAAACTACGTCCAACAGCAAGGACTCTGATCAGGAGATTTTGAGGAGTGTGAAACCACCTCTTAATTGCCAGCATTACCAGGTCCAACCTGATCTGGGGTGGTAGCACCTGTTAGGGTCCCAGCTATGGGCAAATAGTTGACACACAAACTTAGGTAAAAATAGGTTTTAATACCAGAAATACTTTGTAATGAAAAAAAAAATTATTATCAGCAATACTTTAAAAATAGAGTACTAGCAATACAATCAGCTATACATTCTTTGAAAAAAATATGACCACCTATAGATTTCTTCAAGGTAAAATATTCCCAGAAATAGATTTTTGAAGAAAAACATTACCAGCAATAAAAATTTTGTTGGCATTAATAAAAATTACCCATTCAGGTTGATATGCCGTAAAACAAACCCATCCAAACTGTATATAATATATATATATATATATATATATATATATATATATATATATATATATATATATATATACTAGTAACACTATTTCTATAAATATTGTAAAATTTTAAAATTTAATGATAATAGTATTGCATATATGAAGTCAAAAGTTCTTAAGGGAAGTTAACAGCTTTTTTGGCTTTCACCATGTGAATAGGAATTCACTTTTTGAATAATAAGAATTATGTCATGGGGGTGGGGCTTCTGGATTTTAGAGATGCAGCATTTTCTATTGTTACTTACTTTGTAAGACTATAAAAATAATTCATGTAAATGTCTATGTACTAATATGGAGAAGAATAAAGATTTTCAATAATATATGCATATTATTTGGAATGCACCTTTTGAAGCAGACTAGCTGTCGTATGGTGAAAAGGGTGCACTGGACAAAAAAGGTTGAGAACCACTGCACAAGATGAATTTTTACATCAACTGAAACATTTGGATAAAAACAACAAGAATGAAGATACTGATTCGAATTGGTAAAATAACGACATTTCCTTGTTCAGAAATATATATGTACTAATATGGAGAAGAATGACGATTTTCAATAAAATATGCATATTGTTTGGAAGACGCCTTTTGAGTCAAATAATTTTGGAAAGGGTTAGGAATAACATCCTGTCTTATGGTGAAAAGGGTGCATTGGGCAAAAAAGGTTGAGAACCGCTACACTTGATGAATTATACACTTGAGGAAGGATGAAAAACACATTGGTTGATGGAATAAAATCAAGTTGAGTATACTATCTCATCTCAGAAAATTAAGGAAGACTAAAGAAGGCATCAGCTAAAACATTTGGATGAAAACAAAACAAAAAACACAGGTTCAAACAACAGGTAAAATAATGACATTTCCTTGTTCAGAATTCCAGAAAACGAATGAAAGCCAAAGAAGAGATAAGCTAAAATATTTGGATAAAAACAACAAGGATGAAGATGATTTTCAAATGTAAGGTAATAAAAGTAAGGAAGAAATTAGGTACAGAGGATGGGAAATGCAACATTTTCTATTGTTACTAAATTTGTAAAACTGCTTTATAAAAAAAATCCATGTAAATGTCTATGTACTAATATGGAAAACAATTAGGATCTTCAGTAAAAGATGCATATTATTTGGAATGTACCTTTTGAGTTGGGCAATCTCAGAATGCGGGCGATGACATTCTGGCATATCGTGAAAAGGGTGCACTGGACAAAAAACATTGAGAAACATTGGTCTGTCTACCTATCTATCTATCTATCTATCTAGCTATCTCAGTCTGTTCAATTAACTTCAATGTCTATCTATCTAATTCTGTTCATTATATGGGCATACGTACGGATGTGTTAAGCCTTAATGATTGCAGAAGGATATTATACATTACAACTGTCTCTTCCCCTGCATTTTTCCATAATTTAGATGACAATTTATTCATCATAACCTATATATATATATATATATATATATATATATATATATATATATATATATATGATCTTTTTAGTAATAGAGGATAGAATAGAAATAATGATCATTAGTCATTAGCTACTTCCTACATATATGCATTTCATCTATCTGGATAAAAACAACAAGGATGAAGATACTTGTTGAAATGATTTTCAAATGTAAGGTAATAAAGATAAGAAAGAAATTAGGTAATGTCCAGAGGATGGGAAATGTGACATTGAAATCCAAACATGCATTAGAATGGTAAAAGATACATTCCAAAAGCTGAGCAAAGTATTAAGAAACAGGAAAATTTCATTAACATCAAAGAAAAGAGCACTGAACTGCTATGTTATATCAATCATCATATATGACCCAATTCTGAACAATCTTCTCACAGATGAAGAGAAAACTGGAAGGAACAGAAATGTGGTTCTACAGAAGGATGTTGGGAATACCAAAGATGGAGGACAAAAACAACAAAGACTATGGGAAATGGAAACAAAATGGATGTAGTTGTATCTTGTGTTGTCAAGATAACAGAGAGAAATAAATAAGGAAGACAAACTTGTAGGTAAGTAATGAACTAGAAGGTTTACTACACAAAGGTACACTTAGCAAATAACCTAATGCTAACTCTCTTCAACTCTGCTTATCTTTTACAATTTTAAACGCATGTTTGGATTTCAATGTCGCATTTCCCATCCTCTGTCCATTACCTAATTTCTTTGACAAAGTTTGCAATTAACAACAACAAGAAAAAGTAAAGAAAAGAAAAAGACAAAAAATAATATGAAACAAGCAAACAATATATGCAAAGCAAATTAACAGTAATACAGCAAAAAGTTCACAAATTAAGAATTGGGGTTAACACAAAAGCAAGTTCAGATAAGTGAATGTAGCATTCTAACATCAAGACATATTCAAACTGGTGCTGAATCATGGGAAACCTAGAACTAGCCTATTTGATTGGCTTGGAAGAAATCCCAGCATGCATTTGTGCTTTTGCTTATAAATTGGGGAGGAGAAAGTGTTTTGCAGTCATTCCCTACCAAGACAGTCACATCAACATGGTGTAATGATTAGCAAGTTTGTCCCATTAGATCAATTATTTATTTATTTTTTTTTTTTAAGCGTATCACCCCAAGCAAGGCTGGAGGCCACTATCACGCAAGGGGTTATAGAAGGGTTGGAGGAAGAGCAGATAGGAGTGGTAAAGGAGAGGATGTGGAGAAAGAGAAAGACAGTGGGTCGATCAAGGCAAGGGGGTTACGGAAGATGATGGAGCGAGAGCAGATAGGAATGAAAGGTGAAAGGATGTGGAGAAGGGAAGTGGATAGATCAAGGCAACTGGAGATGTCGATTGACGCTACACTTAAACCGTTGGAGATTGTATTTGTCAGGGAAACAGTAATAGGGAAGGGAGTTCCACAGGTGAGATGTGTGAGACATGAAGCTATTGGAGTAGAAGAGACGTCTACATCTAACAGTTTCAACGGTGAAGGGGTGGGAACAGGATGCCAGCCTCGTAGGACGTTTAAATTCATGAGGCCTAGGGACAAGCTTCAATAGTGAGTTTGATCTTCACTGAGTGCCCCATATTTTAGGCCATGTGCCATATCTAGACTATGCTTAGAAAATCATTTATGAAATTTTTATATCATGGGTGTTTTTGTATGATCCCTGTGAATATACGGTACTGTGGTCTATGTTGGATTGAATGGTGATGGATGAGTTCTTGTGATGAATGAGCAAATTGTAATGGATTAATGGGTCATGAATCTGATTACCTAGGTTAAGGATAGTTAAAGTAGACAAGCCTCAACCCACTTCCCCTTTGGCCTTGTGCCAAAATTGTATTATTTTGCAATACAGATTCCCTATCAAGATTGGAACCAACACAGACTCTATCAAGGATGCTTCCTCTATCACAATAATCTTACCTCTTCAAGTTAAGCATCAACTGCTATCTTTTCTACTAATCCTCATATTATTCTTACTTTTTCCCTTACATCTCATGCAACAACTTAATTCATTAACATACTACCTTGAGTGGCTCTTGGGCCTTGCATTGGGTGAATATTAGAAAAAAAAAAGAATAAAGAGTGTTGAAAGATTATGTGCTAAGACACAATAAAAGCATCATGTACAAATGTATCTGTTTAAATAACTCATAAAATAATTCCATATTATGCAATTAATATGCCATTGTTAAAAACTCCTGAATATTGATTAAAAGGAAGGAAAGAATGATGACCATCTGGGCCTGAAAGGCAAACCAGGAGAGAAATGGCTGCTATTGATTGAAACCACATATTATGCCGAAACCAGTTTTCATTAATAAATGAATATTCTGGAAAGCCATAAAAAAATTCTCCCTGGACAAGGCAATACCGATGGATATCGATGTTAATGAAGGATGCCGTCAGATAAGTTGGCTGCAATTCTGGTCATATTTCCTGCTGTCCTTCATACAACTGACCTTGTGAGAATTGAAAACATCCATTACATACACGGGACGTTCTGAAAGTAATGCCTCTTATTTTATTAACTGAGCCCAAATCATCAAAGGTAGATATTGGTGGAATGGTAGTAGTGGGTGGGCCTTCCTACCAATAACTCTTAATTTTCTATTTTTTACCATGTTATAGATGGCAGTTTGGCAAAATGGAGTCTGATATGAAAGTGTGTATGAAGCAAAAGTGTATCCCTCCATGCAAAAAAAAAAAAGAAAAAGAAAAAAAAGGATGATATTCATCAGTGCTTGCTAAATGTTTATGGTAACCAAACTATTGATAATAATACAGGTGGTGAGCAATGTGTTTTAGTAATAGTAACAATAAATGTATAATAAACAACATTCTGAATAGCACTGTACAGTTGTTAACCCATGAAATAATTCTCCTCACCACTGATGAAAATGCTGTTGTCATCACTGGGTTCTTGTGGCCTACTGGCAAGTCCTCAAGCTCCAACACTGCATCACAGACTGAATGAAGGATGGACAATCTTCTTCAGGTTATTTTTTACTCACTTTATTTCAGGATTGGATGGATCAAACCTGTCAGGCTTACCATTAAGAAAGAAGTAAGTAGTTTTATCATGAACATTGAAACTGAGACAAGAACTGATGACATCAGGAAGGTTGTTGACAAAAATTAGGAAAAAAGTAAGTCCATGGCTAGAGCTCTGGGGGACACACACAATCATGGAAAAAGATCTAGAATAATAGCCATTCAAGACAACTTTCATTTCACAATTTGAAAAGAAAGATTGAATTAGATAAAAAATTTGTTCAGAAATACCATAACCCTTTAACTCTTGAAGAAGACCAGCATACCAAATCCTGTCAAACACCTTTGAGATATCTAAAGCAACAGCCTGAGCTTGACTATTCTTGTATAATGCTTGAAAGACCCTTTCAGCAATAACTATTAACATATCAGTAGTTGACCTAGAGAAACAAAAGCCATATTGCTTATCTGAAAGAACACCCTATAAGGTGAGATGCTTAACCAATTTGAAGTTCATTAGAGCCTCTTGAACTTGAGAGGTGTAAAACAAATAGGTTGACAGAAAGATCAGATGGTTCTTAAAAACAAACTAAAGAAGAGTATTTCCAACAACCAGGAAAGCATGAAGCAGTAATGCATTTATTGTAGAGTTTAAAGAAAACTAGCCATTCCAAGAGATCATTTCTGAAAATCACACCAATTTAAGCTGCTGCTGCTTCAACAACAGCACAGATGAGATTAGAGGAAATAATTTGCAGAAAACATTTTTGAATGTAAGGGAAGAAAGGTGGATGAAAGAAGAAAGAAAAAAATTAGATAACAGATCTTCGATGAGACTATGGATCTGCAGGGAGCATTAATGCTTAAATTAGGAACCATTTTTTAAAAAAATCCCATTAAATGAATCATACACTTGAAGAAGGCTGAAAAACACATTGGTTGAAGGGATAAAAAAAATAGATTGAGCAAACTGACAATCTCAGAAAATTAATGAAAACTGAAGAAGGCATCAGTTAAAATATTTGAAGAAAAAAAAACAAGAATGAAGATACTGGTTCAAATAATTGGTAAAATAATGACATTTACTTGTTCAGAATTTCAGAAAATGAATGAAAGCCAAAGAAGAGAAAAGCTAAAAAAAAGAAAAAAGGATGAAGGTAATTTTTGAATGTAAGAATGGAAGATGCATCAAGCCATCTTGAATTTTTACTATTTTTTTAGCTTCTACCTCTTCATTAACTGAAGATTTGATTGGCACTAAATTTTATAGCATCAGAAAATTGTTTTATCACTTTGCTTCATGATGGGGCAAAGGTTATAAAAAAATTAAAATAAATAAAGATTAACATACACATTGATTAACTGATTTGTTTTCATGGTTTATCAACAGGTGACATACGGTGGAGTAATGGATAGTGGCTCAGATTGAGGAATCTGAGAGCCAAGTTCAAATTCCAGTCAAATCTATTACATTCACTTACGTGCTAATACCCTTAGGAAAGGTATCAATCTTCTTCTCTCTCCAGCTATGGGTAAATAGCAGGACAGAACTGGTTCAGTCGCGTTGGATGGCATCTGGTCTACTGCAGAAAGAAATGGCAACCTACTGTGAGAAAGAATTTGTCTCATCAGTCATGTATAGAAAGATACGTGATTGCCTAAGCATGTATCACGCATGGCACATAACTGACTGACTGACAGGGTCAATATATCATGAACCTGGCACACACACATTTTGAAAAAAAAAAGATGATTTTTTTGTATTTTTTTTCAAAGATTTCTGAAGAGTTCTGTTTATTTTCAACCAAATCTACTTATTACATATTATTACTAGATGAGAGATCTCGAGACATAGACAATAGAATGAGAACAGTGTTCAGTTCAGAATTCAGATTGTCCAGATTGATATACACCTGATGAAGGCTATGATGGCCAAAATGTTGTGATAAAAACAACAAAGATGAGGACAATAGTTTAAATGTTATTAGTGTAAATAATAACAACTCCTTCTCCCAGAAATTCAGACAGATATCTATTTGAAGAAAGGTGAAAATCTATATAGGAATTTTCTTCAAATAAATATCTGTCTGAATTTCTGGGAGAAGGAGTTGTTAGGAATCACCATCATTATCTGTTTAGGCGTCCAGGGTAAGATGATAAACTACGTCCAACAGCAAGGCCTCTGATCAGGCAGTTTTGAGAAGCGTGGAACCACCTCTTAATTGCTGATGGTCCCAGGTCCACCCTGACCTAGGGTGGTAGCACCTGTTAGGGTCCCAACTATGGGCAAATAGTTAACCCCAGTTAAACTGAGGTAAAAATTATTATGAAAGTGTAAAAATAGGTTTTAATACCAGAAATACTTTGTAAAATATTATCACTAGAAATAAGTTTTTGAAGGAAAAAAACTATTACCAGCAATATATTTTTGAAAAAAAAAAAATATTAACAGCAATACGTTTTTGAAAAAAAAAAATATTACCAGCAATACATTTTTTAAAATAATATTACCAACCATACATTTTTGAGGAAAAAATATTACCAGAAATAGATTTTTGACAAAACAAAATATTACCAGTTAAAAAGAGTTGTCTGCATTATACAACCCATTGAGGTTGATATGACCGAAACCAAACAAACCAAAACATTATCTATTTAGACCATCATGCTCGTTGTGGTTATTATAGATGCAGTATTTTGGCTATTATTCTACGTTCCAGCCTTATAACTTATTGAAATTATTATATAGATAAATTATAAAGATACATAGATAAAACAATTGCCTCCCTTTGAATGGGTTGTTATCACCAGCCCCTGTGATTGGCTGAAAGCAGCCTATCACAGCTCTCCTTTTCCTGTATCACCGACAAGTCAACACAGACAAATTTAGCTCTGTAAAACTCAACCAACAGCCACATAGTGTTCGGAAATGGAGAATCCAAGAATACGTAGGAGTGAGGATATCCCGACAATTACAGCAATGCATCAGAAAACTGAATCCCTCTTTGACCTGAAGATGAAGATATTCCCACATTGCAACAAAAATGAGAAGAACTGTTAACTGAACAAACTTTACTGCCACCAGTTAAGTCCTCACAAAAACCACTGCTTTTTACGATTTTTAAACCCAATTTTTTCTATTTTCCTTTTTTCTTCTTCCTGATATAAAGCCTTTTTTTCCACTCAAGTTTGGTGTTGTCCTGTTTTCTCTCTCCGTGTTGGGTCAATGCTCTTTTCACCCTTATTTTCTACAGAGGACAAATTATTGGTCACAGAAATTCAAAGGGTATAAAAATCCTCACAAACTTACTGGATTTTGAACCAAGCCTTTCGTTGGGTTGACAGAGAAATCAAAAAGTGAATTGGAAAAAAAAAGATTTAATTTCAAAATTCTATGTAAGTTACTGAGTTGAAGAAGATTGGTGAGTACAAACCCCAAATTATATGAACATAACAACTAAGTTGATGGTAATAGTCTGAATACAAACACATAACTAAAGTGTGAAAATATATGTCAGCTTTAGACAAAAATAATGGTTGACAATGCTTCATCTAAAATTCAAGATAATATTACTACAAGTGTAAAGAAAGCAATCGAAATGAAAATGAAAGAAATACTAGTCAAAAATTAATAACAGTTGACAATGCTTTACCTAATAAAAATTCAAGATAATTATTACTACAAATGTAAATAAAGTAAAATGAAGATGAAAAAAATACTAGTCAAAAATTAATAACAGTTGACAATGCTTCACCTAATAAAAATTCAAGATAATTATTACTACAAATGTAAATAAAGTAAGTAAAACAAAGATGAAAGAAATACTAGTCAAAAATTAATAACAGTTGACAGTGTTTCATATAATAAAAATTCCAGATAATTTTAATTGCTAATAATATTATATATAAAGTAATAATATTAAGATGAATGAAACACAAAATAAAAATTAATAATAATGAACAACATTGTTTTCATATTGCCCTCAAATAGAATAAATATAGAATCTTCTTTGTAACAATGAAAAAAAAAAGACACTAAATAGCTTCATTTGCAACAGGAAAATATTTCTTCTTTTATTGCTATGGACATGAACATCAACTGACAAGAACCACTAATTCCGATGGCTATTTCAGTTGTCACATTCAAATAACAAAAGAAATTTTATGACAGACATTCAATCATTTATGTACCATATTTAACATATATAGACTCAAGTTTCTTAGAACCACCCTCATGATATTATGTATATTCTCTTTCTTGAACCTGAGAAATATAATCTAAGTAATAACTAAAATCCTTGTAGCCAAGCATCCTGGATTCAGGTTTGCCTGAAGATAGAATTACCTTATCTTCATATAAAGTGTTATTGAACTTGATGCAGAAATTTCAGTATCTGGGCTGCATGATAACGAGTAACGAAAATTGTGATACAAATTTGAAGAGACATTCTTTTGGTTTGTGAATTAAAAGGAGTCTAGAAGAAGATTGGTTTTTTACTTTTTTTAAATCTAACAAGGGGACTTGCAAATATCTAAGGAGGGGATAGAATTAGTCTTGAATTGAATGAATGAAGGAATGGCATCTAAACATGTAGAAAATTATTTAAAGAGAATCAAAAATTTTCTCTATATAAATATTGTTACCACAGATAAATATAAACATTACTAACTAATTAGCCAGAAAGATATTACCATAATCAAAAACCTATAGTGGCAGCAAACTGCCTGCATACAGATAGGAAATGAATTGAATAGACATACTAAAATAGAAAGGAGTGTAAGACAAGGATGTGCCTTCTCTCCAGATTTATTCAACCTATACAGCGAGGCAATTCTGAGAGAATTAGAAGTACGACCTGGATTTATTAGTGGCAACCACACTCTTAACAACATAAGATATGCAGATGACACAGACATGGCAAGAACTACAAAAACTCCTACAGAAGGTAGTGAAGGAAAGCAAGAAGAAAGGACTAAGCATCAATTACAAGAAGATAGAATGTACGGTTGTTAGCAAAAGGATGAGTCCAAAATGCAAATTACAAACTGGAGATACCAAAATGAAACAAGTACAAAAATTTAAATATTTAGGAAGTGTTTTAACAGAGGATGAAAAGTGTGACACAGAAATACAAAGGCACATTGGGATAACCAAAGATGCCTTCTAAAAGCTGAGCAGAGTATTAAGAAATAGAAAAGCTTTGCTCAAAACAAAGAAAAAAAGTACTGAACTGTTACATGATATCTGTCCTCCTATATGGCAGTGAATGCTGGACAATCCCCTCACAGATGAAGAAGAGACTTGAGGCAACAGAAACAAAGAAAAGGGTGCTGAATGGTTATATAATATCACTCCTCCTATATGGCAGTCAATGCTGGACAATCCCCTCACAGATGAAGAAGAGACTTGAGGCAACAGAAACAAAGAAAAGGGTGCTGAATGGTTATATAATATCAATCCTCCTATATGGCAGTGAATGCTGGTCAATCTCCTCAAAGATGAATTAGAGACTTGAAGCAACAAAAATGTTGTTCTACAGAAGGATGCTGAGGATACTATAGACTGAACATTTGAACAATGACAAAGTTTTAGAGAAAACAGAAACAAAAAAGAAATTTATACTTAACATTATGAAGAGATAGTTGCAATTTCTAATAATGAGGAAAGACGACTTGGAAAATCTGATACTCACAAAACAGATTGAAGACAAGGGGCCAGTGAAAAACAATGCATAACATACTTCAGTAAGTGGATGATGGAACAGGGTTAAGGAGAAATAACAAAAAGACAAAATTTATTAAAAGCTACAAAGGACAGGAATTTGTGGAGAGCCATGACCGCCTAAATCCTGATTGAATATGGCACCTAGAAGAAGAATATCTATGTCTTTTTATGGGGAGAGTAACCATAATCCCAGTTATTGAAAATTGATTTCTCTGTCTTTTTTACAAATACTTTCACGGTAATTGCTCCGATAAGCTGCTTTCGCTGGTTCCTAGGTCTCATGAATTTAAACGTCCTACGAAGCTGGCATCCCATTCCCACCCCTTCACCGTTGAAACTGTTAGATGTAGACGTCTCTTCTACTCCAATAGCTTCATGTCTCGCACATCTCGCCTGTGGAACTCCCTTCCTTATTCCTGTTTCCCTGACAAATACAATCTCCAACTATTTAAGTGTAACGTCAATCGACATCTCCAGTTGCCTTGATCTATCCACTTCCCTTCTCCACATCCTTTCACCTTTCATTCCTATCTGCTCTCACTCCAAATCTTCTGTAACCCCCTTGCCTTGATCGATCCACTATCTTTCTCCACATCCTCTCCTTTACCACTCCTATCTGCTCTTCCTCCAAACCTTCTGTAACCCCTTGCGTGCTAGTGGCTTCCAGCCTTGCTTGGAGTGATAAGCTTAAAAAGAATAAAACAATATATATATATATATATATATATATATATATATATATATATATATATATATATATATGTGTGTGTGTGTGTGTGCACACATACACACACACTCTAAAGAAAAACCAACTATTTTGGTGTGACTAACAGACAACTTTCCAGAAGACCTAACACCTTAGACATGAAAAAAATCCCACACAAGGAAAGACTGAAAGAACAAAAGGCACACACCTACCTACTCAGTAATGTGCTGAACACCTAGATTACCTGACAGACCAAAAAATGCTTCACAATTTTAACTCCTTAGAAAAGGTAACTCCAGTTGTTACTCTAGTTTCATGTTCTCATGAACATTTGTACAAGTGATATCTTTTCTGGACAAAAAAAAATATATATTATCAGTTTTAAATGTTTAAATTTCCTTCTGTTTGATTGAAAGACACCAATTCTGTTTCAATTCATTTACATAGTCCAACTGTAGCAGATGTTAATCTAAGAATATAATTATAATATAAATAATTGGAAAAATTCAAGGTTGTGTTTCAGTCATCTTTATTAAGCTATTTAGCTTCCTTGTTCATTGTTTATAATCATTTACAAAAGAAATTGATTTTTCTCTTGTGAAATTATTCCCAGTGGCAGTGCAATGGAATTGTCCACCAGTTCATTTCAAACTTGTTAATAGATAAGGTTGTTGGAATTCAATTTGACTGTCATAATGGCTGGCATATCTATTCAATTTCTAAGTTTTCATATAGATCTTCCTTTTTAAGGAACAATCCAAAGTCAGCATTGGGATTTGGAATGGAATTATAATTTTGTTTACAGGCATATAAAATCGCTCAGATTGATAAACAGACAAGTGTTGATGTTACGGACAGAATGTTTTTCCGTGTAGGGAAATTTGTATATGTGAGAGGATACTGAAAAGTGATCATCTCCAATACACTTTTCAAAATTTGACTCAATAACCAAACAATATTTTAATCCTTTTTCAGTTGATCCATGAATTTATGTGCATCTCAAATGCAATTTATTTTTTTTTTAAATCTGCAAGGATTAATTCATTAATGTCCACCACAAATTTTTCGTATTAATTATAAAACTTAAGATAAAAATCCAGTATTAATTACAGGTCTCTAAAATATAAATCCAGTATTAATTACAAGTTTCTAAAATATAAATCCAGTATTAATTACAAGTTTCTACAATATAAATCCAGTATTAATTACAAGTTTCTACAATATAAATCCAGTATTAATTACAAGTTTCTAAAATATAAATCCAGTATTAATTACAGGTCTCTAAAATATAAATCCATTATTAATTACAAGTTTCTACAATATAAATCCAGTATTAATTACAAGTTTCTACAAGATAAATCCAGTATTAATTACAAGTTTCTAAAATATAAATCCAGTATTAATTACAGGTTTCTAAAATATAAATCCAGTATTAATTACAGGTCTCTAAAATATAAATCCAGTATTAATTACAAGTTTCTAAAATATAAATCCAGTAATAATTACAAGTTTCTAAAATACAAATCCAGTATTAATTACAAGTTTCTAAAATATAAATCCAGTATTAATTACAAGTTTCTACAATATAAATCCAGTATTAATTACAAGTTTCTACAATATTAATCCAGTATTAATTACAAGTTTCTACAATATAAATCCAGTATTAATTACAAGTTTCTACAATATAAATCCAGTATTAATTACAAGTTTCTAAAATATAAATCCAGTATTAATTACAAGTTTCTAAAATATAAATCCAGTATTAATTACAGGTCTCTAAAATATAAATCCATTATTAATTACAAGTTTCTACAATATAAATCCAGTATTAATTACAAGTTTCTACAATATAAATCCAGTATTAATTACAGGTCTCTAAAATATAAATCCAATATTAATTACAGGTCTCTAAAATATAAATCCAGTATTAATTACAGGTCTCTAAAATATAAATCCAGTATTAATTACAGGTTTGTAAAACAAAAATCCAGCTTAATTAAATTTTAAAATCATTTTATGGTAAATTTATATATGATGGCTGTCAACTTTTTAAATGAGCATGACCATTGCTAACAAGTCTGATATATAGTTTGAATTCTCGTGAGAGTAACAATGGCTCCGGAAGCCCACAAGTGATTTGCAATGCTCTCTGCAGGGTTACAGAGAGTTAAAGAGAATGAGAAAACTTTAGTGAGGCGGCGAGAGGAAAGGATGATAAAGGAACAGGGTTTAGTGAGACAGATGACAATTGACATTGCATTTAAATTTTTGAAGATTGTAGGTGGTAGGGATGCAAGACATCAGAAGAGAGTTCCACAGGTGAGAAATGCGAGAAAATAAACTATTAAAATAGAAGTGGCAGTTGCATCTAGTTAGTTCAAAAGTAAAACAGTGGGACCTAATTGCCAATCTAGTAGCATGAATAAATTTATATAGTTGAGGCACTGGGGAGAAAAGCTTATCAGAACAGTTGCCACGGAAACATTTGTAGAAAAGACAGAGGGAAGTCACGCTGGTGAGAAAGCGAATGAAGTCAAGATGCCTGGGCAGGATCATTTGCCTTATAGACTCTTCTTTGGAATTTGTCAAGAATCTCGAGATATACAGCAGAAACACCAGACCGTAATATGGCGGTAGTATTCGGTGCATGGCTAAATGGTAGATTTATAAATGTGCAAAACATATTCTGACATGAAAAATTTCTGGCATGGCACAGTTAATCAGTTTTCCCAGCCCCCACAACACTCGATTATGCTGGCATCTGCATTATTACTGATCCCCATTTGTTAGTGCAATGAGGGAGATACGGCTGTAGACAGCTGTTTCCTGAGACTGACTCAATAATATTTTCAGTTGTGCATTGTCTGCAGAGACAAAACTGAGCTGCACTCTGTCCAAAAGACAGAGACACAACTGAGAGATGAAATGTAGTTTATCTGCTGGGGGCAGATACTACACTTTGATCCCAGCCAAACGGTAGATAAACAATTATTGATGTCACCATCAAGAAGTGATGGCGACCACAATTATTGCACCATTTTTCCAGTGCACAGTATCAGATGATGGAAACCATGTAAGGTAATTGGCAAAAATCCAGTTACCATAAATAACATTGTCTGCTGAATTATTTTAAAATTATTATTAAGAGAAACGGCTAGTTAGATTACTATATTGTATTAATTGCTGTGCTCAGCTTGCTAGGCAGTTAGAGCCCTCTATTCTTGTAAGGCAGTTTATCTTAGGTGTCAGTCTAACACACTAGCCTAGTGAAAACTGAACAGTATTAGGTGTAGTTGTGGCTCTCCCCATGCTCTACAAAAAATCTACAGGAATAAAAAATATAAACTAAATGAATTTAAAAGTTAGGATGCTTGTCGCCATTGGTAGTTGCATAATTAAAAGAAAAACTTGTAGTTCCAACGAATGATTTATTTCATGGAAATATTTAAACTAGCCGTTGCTAGCCTGGTAACTCCTTTAATTTGAATAAAAACAGTGTAAAGAAACTAGAAACACTTAAGAATTCAAATCAAGGAAAAAAACAGCTAGTCAAAATATTTCCATGAAATAAATCATTCGTTAGAACTACAAGTTTTTCTTTTAATTAAATTAATTTACTTAAAAAACACTGTTTTGGGAATAAATAAAATCATTATTATTCTTTTATATGCTGTGCCCCTTCAGTACATAAGCAATCATGGCTCTATTTTCTTTCCTTTGTAGCTCCCAGCAATGTTTGTTTTCTCTTTTACTATTCATTCCCCTTTCTAATGTGACACCTACCTACAAACGATTGTAAGAGGTTACTTGCTGTTTTTTCTATCCCTTAATATGCCCTGTGAGTGCCAGATTCTCCAAGCCCTCTTTATGAGACTAAGAAATTTTAATTATTTCTTTCTGATTCTAAGTAAAAGTATCCTTTTTGTTTCCATTTACCTTAACATTTTCTCATTGTTCATATGCTCCAGTCATGGCATTCACAGTGTTCTTCTATAGAACCACATTTCTATTACTTCATGCTTCCTCTACATCTGTGGGAAAATTGTCCAGCATTCATTGCCATATAGGAGAATTTCTATTATATAGCAGTTCAACACTCTTTTCTTAGTTTCTAATGAGATTGTCTCATTTCTTAATACTTTGCTTAGCTTTTAGAAGGTAACTTTTGCTATTCCAATGTACCTTCAGATTTTATGTCATATTTTCTGTTTTAGGTTTCAATAAATTAACAAATGAATTTGGACTTTCCTTGAAAAGGGCCATTATATCTTTCAGTTCCATATGATATATTTTTGAGTTGATTTTTTAATGTTTAATGCACTCTCAAATTCACAATACAAGCTCTGATAAAAAGTATGAGGACTCTAAAGTATGCAGAGTGAAATCACTTGGCACAAATTGACCATGGACTATACTGTGCATGCACACTAAATTATAATATACTTGCTCACTTCTATTGTTTATAACAGTGCTTGGAAGGAAAGTGTGCAGAGTGTGGTCATCTCATCACAGAGTTTCCATCAGTGACCATGACTTGTGCAGCAGACATTCTTATTGAAGACATTCATTTATCAAAGGGAGAGACAAACAAAGCTAAAAGAAATCTGAAGGTAGCTTCATCAAGTAACAACAAAAAGAAATTTACTAAGTTATGCTAAAAAAAGGCTTTTTTAGTTTTAAGGCTTGCTTAGAGTAACATGTTATCAGAAATAGATCAGCACAAAAAAAGTGAAAAATAATAAATATAATCCCTTATAAGATTGATTCACTTGAATCTACAACAAATAGTTTTTTGGTATAACCTTTAGATTTTGAAGTTTAAATGACACCATTCTACTGCATTAAATAAAAAAAAACTGAATATGCAAAGAAGAGATTCATTGCTAACAACATATACTATGAAATGCAACTAACTTTAATAGCAATATTTTATTTTTTATAATATGAGATACTGTCAAACATTATAATAATTTTTAAGATGTATTTCATTATATATATATATATATATATATTTACTTTTTAACATATCTCAAAAACGAAGCAGTTCAAAACTAATGATAATGGCTGACAAGGCTTCATCTAATAAAAAATGAAGATGAAAGTAAATACTAGTCCAAAATTAATAATAATGCTTGAAAATACTCCTGTTTGAATTTCTGGGATGAGGAGTTATCACTAGTTACATTATTTACATTTGGATTAATATCTTCATCTTTGTTGTTATTATCAACAACACAGGATGAGGATATGCATCCTATTGTAGATAGTGTAAATAATGATAACACCTTTATCTAATAAAATTTCAAGATATTACAAGTGAAAATAAAGCAATTAAAATGAAGATGAAAGAAATACTAGCTGTAATGGTTGACAATGCTTCATCTAATAGAAATTCCAGATAATATTACTACAAGTGTAAATAAAGCAAGTAAAATGAAAATGAAAGAAATCCAAGTCAAAAATGAATAATGATTGACAATGCTTCAACTTAAAATGTGAATGTGCAGTGTTGTGTAATGAATAGCAGATCAGGATGAGAAATTGGAGAACCAAGTTCAAATTCCAGTCCAAGTTCATTACATTCAGTAATGTGTAAATACTCTTAGGAAACATATGAATATTTTTCCATCCCTAGCCATATGGTAAAATCATTGTTATTCTCAAAGGGTTTTAATGCAATATTCTATTGATTTTAGACAAATGATAAAGTCCAGTTTGGTAGCACTGTCATAGATTGAAGCCAAAACAACAAAAAAGCCAGTCTTCTTTTTAGGTGTTTTTTTGCAACAAGATGTAGAAGGGCTGAACCCCAACAGATACGACTATTATACCATGGATGATATATGGACAATTTTACATAGAAAGTCCTTCTTGCATGAAAACAATAGAAAATTACAAAGAAAAAAAATCATTTAAAAAAAAAAAAAAGAAAGACTATGGCTTTCAATGAAACCTGCATAAATTAAAAATTGCTATTGAAATATGGATTTTATTAATATCCTTGGATATTACATATTCACCTTCTTCTAACATATATAAACATAACACAAAATCAATACAAAATGTTACTTCCCTTAAATTTTCAGCAATTTAAGTGATTGAGAAATCAAAATGTTTTCTTTTTTATATGACATCCTTTCAGGATATAAGTGAACACAGCTATCCACAATTACCTGTCTTTTTTTTTCCTTTTAGTAGTTTTTGTCCCTGTACCTACCTTCTTTGTTTTTCTATGCATTCACTAATTAAGATAATATTAGCTTCACCTTTTATTGCTCAGACATGTTTTAAGATATGTTCCACAAGCCGAACAATGGACTTTAAAAAGCTAAGAATCTCAAGTATCTCAATGAAACAAAAGTCTTGAAACACTGTATTGGGAGTCAATAAAGTGGAGATAAAGAATTCACAACTGAAATAGAAGCCAACGAACCATTCAATTATGTTACCTTTTTTATATTTTTTAGACACTCAATGGTATTCATTGATTATTCCCTGTATTATATAAATTGCTTCTTGCTCAATATCTTATAAAAATTTTATGTATTTAATATAACAGTGAAATGGAAATATCTCTAAGAAGAAAAAGATTAGCAACAGAACAACAAAGACTGCAATGACAAAGCCTATTTCAAGAGCAAATTGAAGCAAGATGATCACTTAATAGACAAAGGTATCTGAGTACTTCACATGAAAAGCTTGAACAAAGACTGCAATGTAACATAGGAATAGGGAAACTAATTAAACAGTTTATTTTGCACGGAAACTAATTTTGTCTAAATATAGATAAATATTCTGTTTGTAAGGATTATTAAAATAGCTAAGGGAAGTAATTCCTCATACATTTACTAATTTAAATTGATTTACCTCCCTTATTACTACAGATGGGGCAGGAAATATATAAATAAATGCACATTGATAATTATTACATAGTTTGATTTTTGAATAGTAATTACTTTTAGCGTCATTTTTTTCAAGATGATAGATTTATTGATTTGTTATGTACATGGCATGGTGGGTCCCAACTGCAAAGGTCAGGACTGGTGGAAACAAGGAATGTAGCTTTCCAGAACATTGCTATCAAAATAGTGATAAAATGGCAAGAAGCTTGCAACATTTTGTCTGTGTGAAAGGGGTTGTAGTGTGGAATATAATTCATCATCCGGTGTAGATACCTTTAAACTCTATCAAGACAGGAGACAGCTCTAGCCCAGATATGGTGGCAATATTCCATCTTTGGTCTGATCTGACTCTTATAAA
Organism: Acanthosepion esculentum; assembly: GCA_964036315.1. Lineage (NCBI taxonomy): Eukaryota > Metazoa > Mollusca > Cephalopoda > Sepiida > Sepiidae > Acanthosepion > Acanthosepion esculentum. Next base: position 36,278,311 of record OZ038518.1, read on the forward strand.
GGAAAAGTATAGCAGGGGAGTCAGCTCCTTACTGGAGCAGTACAATGAAACAACCATTTCTCCATCATCTTTTCTGAGTTCACTTGAGATCTGGGGTGAGCTAGAATTCCAAAAGATGTTCAAGGCAAGAAGCCATCCATCATTTTTATTTTTTATTCTATCAATTCTGAGAGTAGAAGCAGTGAAATTAAAACTAAAATGCCTCAAATACCTGAAGAAGACTGAAGACAACAGTTGATAGGTTGAGAATATAAAAACAGCCATGATACGGACAACAGAGTATATGAATTGATATATGATTACTAATATGAGTTAGGCTCTTATCTCACCAATATTCCCAGCTGTTTAAGAGCCAGATATTTCCCTAGAGATCAATAGATAAATACAATCAAAAATGATATCTTCTGAAGCAGAATAATTTATTGCCAAAAGCTTATTTGCCCCAGTTTATAGGCTAAATTTTGATCTGAAATTTTCACTGTATAATGACTGATCTACACTATAGGCCAAAAGTTTGGCACCACCCACTGGATTTAATAATTAGTAAGTTTCATATTTTCTCTGGTTTAATTAACTCTTACTAAGCCAGGATGCTAGGATGATAATGGTAATCACCTCTCTAAAAAAACTGGATGCAACTAAAGCGTTGAATAATTATTCAACCCTTTAGTGCATGGCATTTTCACTAGACATTAGAAACACACTTTTAGTATCATTGTTTCCCATCACTCCCAGATGGGATTGTCTAGCTGCAAGGCAACAAGCTCAGAGCCCCCACTGATTCTACATTATGGTGAGTTAATCAGTCAGTTATGTGCCATGGATGATAAACGCCTAGGCGATCATGTATCTTTCAATACATGACTGACGAGGCAGAATTTTTCCTGCAGTAGGTTGCCATTTCTTTCTGCAGTAGAGCATTTGCCATCCAAGGCTATAGAACCCAGTCTATCCTGCTATTTGCCCATAGCTGGGGGAGAAGAAGAGGATTCATACCTTTCCCAATGGTATTAGCCCGTAAGTGAATGTAATGGATTCGACTGGAATTCGAACTCGGCTCTCCGATTCCTCAACCCGTGCCGCTATCCATCACTCCACTGTGCCTTTCTGCGGTAGACCAGTTGCCATCCAAGGAACCCGGTCTATTCTGCTATTTGCCCATAGCTGGGGGAGAAGAAGAGGATTCATACCTTTCCCAATGGTATTAGCACGTAAGTAAATGTAATGGATCCGACTGGAATTCGAACTCGGCTCCCCGATTCCTCTACCCGTGCCGCTATCCATCACTCCACCGTGAGTTGATATTGATGTGATAATAGTATAATAGGGACTGATTCAAGGAAACTAGGCACACAAGGGTGTGGGTCAGGCTGGACCCCAGATATGAGAGTCCAAAGTTATACAGTTTTTCTTCCCTTTAATAAATTGCACTTTTTACTGTTGCTTTCTTTATTGAAATGCACTTAAATTACACATATGCGCCACTACTGGTCTTCAGAAAGATTGTCGGGCATGAAGCCAGTCTGTGGTATAAAAAAGGTTGGAGATCACTGCTCTAAATCACAGTGGCTACTTGATCTTTCAATCTTAAAGAAAATAACAACCCCCTAAGCATCCTGTCATAATGCTCCCCCACTACTCAACCTCATGAATAGAGATGAACAATGCATCAACTCTTCGGGGGCATGCCCAACTGGTTATGGTCAGATGACAGGAAAGTTAATGTCTTACTGAACAGAATATATACTGTAGCACATGTGAATTCACTAAGTACAAAGCATGTGAATGTCAAAACTAACAATCAATTAAGATCAGAAGTCATAAGAATTATGCCTGCTGCAGCATCAGGGAATTATTATTATTATTTAGCTGACACGGCAAAATAGCGATCGCCAGTATCTCCTACAGAAAGTAGCGACAGAGAGTAGGAAAAGAGGTCGAAGCACAAGCTACAAGAAGACAGAATGCATGGTCATCAGTAAGAGGAAAAGCCCGAAATGCGATTTGCAGGTCATGAACACTAGAATCAAGCAGACATGGAAGTTTAAATATCTGGGAAGCGTCTTGACAGAGGACGGTAAGAGATCGTAGATGTATCAGGATGGCCAAGGACACATTCCAAAAGCTGGGCAGAGTCTTGCGAGACAAAAGGATTTCTTTGGTAACAAAGAAAAGAATACTGAGCTGTTACATGACATATGTCCTTGTTTACAGCAGCAAATGTTGGACAATTTCCTCAAAGATGAAGAAGAGACTCGAGGCGACGGAGATGTGGTTCTACAGAAGGATGCTAAGGATATCATGGACCGAGCGTGTGAGCAACGATGTCTTAGAGAGGATGCAAATAAGGAGGAGGCTTATACTTAATATCAGGAAGAGGCAGCTGAAGTTTCTGGGACACATAATGAGGGCCTTTAAAATCTGTGTAAAAGTTTTTTTTTGTTTTATATCATTCAGTCTTTCAGTGGCCATCTTGCATCATCAAGCAAATGTGAATAGGGTTAAAGAGATTATTTCAGGAGAATCTATATAATCTTGAAGAGTAATGGAAGTGATAACCTGATTTGGAACCTAATCACCCAATTTGAAAAAACTGGATCTGTTGAGAATCTTCTGGGAAGAGGTCCTATGCACACTGAAAGGTTATTTTTGTTTTATATCATTTAGTCTTGCAGTGGCCATCCTGTAGTTGGTGCATATATTTTAATAGTTTAGTAAATGTTTATGAATTTTTGAAAAGTTTTTCATATTTATTTCTTTATGAACTGATAAATGATAAATATTGCATTGCATTAGTTTTAATTGTATTAGTTTTTAGAATGTTGTAAATATAAAATTATTCTTGTAAATAAACAATCTAATGGTGTTTAATATTTTTGCTGTAAATTTTAAAGAATGAAAAAAAAATGCATAGATTTACTTTCATCATGTTTAGGTTTTATTACAATTCTAATCATCATTGTCGAGAAATGAAGGTAGTTAAAATTTTAATTTAATAATAGATCTAAAATATTTCTACAAAATTTGAAAAATAATTTTAAAATTTTTTTTTAAATAATTCTATTTAAATAATTTCTGAAAAACTCAATAAAATCTTATAATTATCCGTTTGTTTTAGTGTTTAAAAATTTAACTTTTTTCTTGTCTCTAACTTTATGATCTTTTTTTTTGCTCAGCCCAGGGTAGGTGTTGTCCATAGGATGGGAATGTATTATTCCAGACACAGTCAAATTGTGTGTACTATATATGCCAGAGAATAGTGCAAGTTTTTATGATCAGTTTTTTTAACGCCAAAAATAGAGGGTCACACTATACACAGGTAATTTTTTGTTTGAAGAGGTTAAAACTCATTCATCTTTAGTGACCAGTTGCACTATAAACAGGTAATTTTTTCTGGAGGGTTCAATAGTAGGACAGACTGGGTTCTATAGCCTTGGGTGGAAACTGGTCTAGGAGAAGGAAAACTCTGAATTCAAAACTGTATCTAGCCCTGTTGAAGCACATACTATGCAGGTAAGGAAAGGATTGTTTGTACTGACTCAATGATCCTGACTATGGTCACCCCCCCCTTTTTTTTTACAGAAAACAAATGGCATTCATTGACTAATTAGTGTTACTATCAGCTGAAATTTACACAAAGTCTTTCTCTTAAAACAGTCCACCAACTGTTATCGCACTTTCAATTTTTTTTTTTTACAGTGAGGTCCACTATGTATAAGGCTCGGGAGCCATTCGAGGTAGAGGGTTACAGAGTAAGAAGCACAGTTTATGTGGATATGTGGGGAAGATAATGGTTAATCCTAGACTTGAACAAGTTAAGATTGTAGTGATCAGAGAAAACATCCTCTTGTGAGTCGGTTCCTCAGAGCAGTGGTTTGCAGGAAGAAGCTACTCCAGTGGAACTTACTTCTCACCAATGTAATACATAGGGAACGAGGGCAGTTTGATATGTGTTGCATGGCAGATCCTAGCCATGCAGGTTATAACTGGTGGAACTAAGGAATGTAGTTCATCTGAGCACTTTCCATGGAAGTAGTAATAGAGCAGTGAGAAGCTTGCTACGTTTCATCTGTGAGAGGGGCAAAAAACAATTTGTCACCCATACAGATGTGGAGTATTGATGAAGGTATCTTTCCTAGTTTTTTGTTTAATGAAATGTGCAAAGTCTTGATTATCTCATTATTTTCTCTTTGAGTTGCACATGCTATCAATTTTAGTTGTTGCTGATTTTGGAAGTCTTCAAGTGATGTGGTTTCTGTTATTTAGTAAAGTTTTTTTTATTTGTGATCTTGTATTGCTGGTTTTCAAAATCAGAAGTAGTATGGTCCTCCCTTTAACACAGTGGCTCTCAAATGGTGCACCTAGGCACACTGGTGCACCCTGGAAGATGTCTAGGTGTGCCATGGCATTCCAGAGAAATATGTGTCCAGATATAAGAAATAAATATATTTTCTTTATTATATTGTGGTACCCATCTCATTGCGGATAGCCCTTGAGAAAAGCTTCAATGATAGGAAGCTTTTGTTTTGCTGTATTGAACTGCTCGGAGTTGCTGGGTGATCCTCTATGCCTAGTTTGAGAGAGTTGATTACTAAAAGATGTAATATGTAACATAAAATGATGTCGACAATTAGGATTGTTTATTTAAAAGCTGTTTTATTTATACTTTCATAGTAATTTATTTATTTATAATTTATCACTTATTTGTTTCTAAGCAAATGTGATGTTACTTTTCACTAATTGTGGGTTGATGATTAAGCATAATGAATTGTCCCTTGAAGCTTTTTGGATTTCTATAAAACAAGAATATGTGTCAATATCTAAAAAACTCTATTTTACTACAGTTTGCAACATCATATTTATATGAAATAGGCTTTTTTGCTCTCATCGCAATTAAGTGCAAAAAGAGAGGAACTCTTCAATGTATTGAGGAGGAAAGGAGAGTTTGCCTATCAAATATGTGCCCAAACATTGAAGAAATCATGAAGACTCAGGCTCATAAACATTAGAATGAATAAACTTAAGGTATGTTTTACTTTATATTTTTTTTATTGCATTATTTCTTTTCTGTAATATTTGACTTCATTATAACATATTTTTTCGAAAGTTGTATATAGTGTGCCTACAATTATTAACAGGATTTCAAGTGCGCCAAGACTTCAAAAAGTTAGAGAACCACTGCTTGGAGGTACTTTTCAAAAGCAGGTTTACTTTGTCAGATCTGTCAGATTTGCTACTGAGACAGGAGTAAATAGTTGTGCTATGTGTCATCTGCATAAATACCTCGTTAGGAACTTCCAGTTCCTTCTAAATTCTATTCCAACTTTATACTTCTAACATCTCCACCTAAACTCTGAAATTATTACTATTTATTTATTTTATTTTCCACAATAGGAGTAGATAAGTTAACCTATCATCTGGTTCACACTCCTCTCTGGTCTTTTCAAAAGGAATGGAGGTTTATCCTTCATTTCCTGTTTTATGATTGGGTTTCTGATTCCTTCTAAATTCTACTTCAATGCTATACTTTTAATGTCTCTGCCTAAACACTGAAATTTATACTATTATTGGGTTTCTGGTTCTTTTTAAAGTCTTTTCCTTCTCTTTTACTTCCAATAGACACTTGTGTCTTAGTAGCATTATCACCTTGCTTAGGGTGAATTGATTAAAAAAATAGAAAAGGATCTCAAAGGGCTCTTTAACTGGAAGCCATTTTTAATTATTGATCTGAGAAAATGGTTGTATATAACTGATAGTTTTGTCATTTCTGAATGAATTTGACATCAAGCATGCCATCCATGTGAGAGCCTAGATCTGCCGAGGCTATTTAAGAACACAAGTCGTGATATTATGTCAGTGTTTTGGTCTTGTAGTGTTGTGATGAAACAACAACTAGTGTAGCTAATTCTATATTCAATTTCCTTGAAAAAAGGTTTTGGGAAATAAAACCCATGATTGAATCAAACTTAGAAAAAATAGAAATAAATTAACACTGTCGGCTAGACTTTTTTCTCTCCAAAAAACAAGGCGAATTATTGTTATCCTCATAATGCCAGAAAAACAAAATGGATTCAAACTGACCAAGTGGAGTTTAACAAAGCCACATTTTTTTTTTATTTAAAAAAAGACAAAAAATAAAATTAAAAAAACAAAACAAAAAGTAATTTTCATTAATACAACAGAAAGAACAAAGTTAACTGTCCCCCAAATCTCAATTTCCTTAACCCCAAAATAGGTCTATACAAAACATGATTGACAAGATGACCCTTCTTACCTGGACAAATTAGGTTAAGGGGCCACAGATTAAAGCAGAAACAGGTGCAGATTTTCTGACTAGTCAAGAACACTATTCATTGAGATTAGGAAAAAAATCTAAAATCTTACACTTGAAAATAACAAAACTATTTCTGATAGCCTGTCACAATTTGATGATAGTAATTTTATTTTAAAAACCATAGAATATTAAATGAAATAATAATTTTGAATATCTCCCCTAACTCAGGTGTCAATCATATCCAACAAAAGAAAAAAAATATTGAAGCTTCAGCCATTTTAAAAGATCAAAGAAAGAGAAAAGAATGAATAAAATTCAACACTGTTTGAAAAAGTCTTTATTTGGTTGCCATTTTTTCTCACTTTCTTTTCCCCTACTTCTCTTTTGTTCCCCCTCCTTCTCACTACCTTTTCTCATTCATACTTTCTTTCTCCTTTTCACCTATTCCTTGCTTCTTCCTCTTCTCTTGTGTTAACCTTTAGTACACTGCATTATCAATATTACTTCCCTTTCCACTGCATTCTTTTTCAAGACCATTCAATTGCAGTTCCATATTGTCAATTTCACTTAAAGTTGTTTTCTGTTGCCATAGCAGGATATGACAACACAACTATGAAATTCAAACAAATCAAAATTCAAGGATCAGAGTCATCTTCAGTTGCAGAGTAAAACTTTTTCACAACAAATGAAGTTACATACAGAGTGATAAAGGTTAACAGTCAGTTGAAGCTTATATATTTTATCTACATCAGAAAAATATACAAACAACAAACTCCCTGAAAATGGCTCACAAATTGGTTGAAAGGGGTTGGAACAATAATCCCTATGGATAGTTTCTATACTCTCTTAGCCCCTGTAAAGAAAAATCAGCTTATAAAATTTTCCTTGTTTCTCACATTCAATGAAAGACACACACATGAATTAATATGATATATAAATTTTTATATATCAGAATAATGTCACGGAAATTTATGACAAAATGTGAAAACATTTTTGAGACATGTTTCATCCAATGAAGTCCTAAAGGATGAAACACATCACAAACATACATACATACATACATACATACATACATTTATTTTCTTATGTATATAGAAATGCAATATTTTAAAATTCCTTTAAACCTCAAGAACTCTTAAAGAACCGTGACCAATTCTGCAACTTGTTAAATATGAAACAATGTAGCAAACAGAAAAACAGAACAAACATCTAACTTTAAAGTTTCACAGACACACTGGTTAGAGAGTCAAATAATTTTTTTGTAGGTGTTTTTGTTTTGTATTTTTATATAGGAAAGAAAACAATTTGGAATGTTTCTACTTTGGCATGTTTTGCATTTAGACCAGTATCACCCGACCCCCAAAGATCTCTAAAATATTGTCCACATCTACAAACATTATCTCTAACATTACCAACTCTTATATATAAATCTATAAATACAGCAAATTTTAAATAATTATATATAAAAAGAATTAAGATATAAGTAAATATGTCAGTAAAGGCAATATTAATAATAGAAATAAGACAAATACTTTTTATGCCAATACATTTCATCGCTTGAAGAACTTTATTAAAGCAAGTGTAATAATTTAATTCGGTAACCTATATATATATATTTGTTTGAAGATCATGAAAGAGTGAAATATGAGTATCAACTCAAGCTGTGCAACAAAGTTTGATGCCGTGAAGCCATTTTTTTGGTCTTTATGACGAGTCTAGACACTGAACACTGTTTTTTTAACTGCTGAGGTAATTTTTTTTTGTCTAAGAGTTTTTTTTGTCTTTGGCAGGTAATCTATTGGTCACACTGACATTTTTTATTTTTGTGTGTATGGGTGTGATATATATATATTTATTATCAAATGGACTAAGTCTGACAATAATTTTAATATTTTTATTGTTTATACATTATTTTTATAGATACAAATATTTAAGTAAATGCTCTGTTTATAATAAACAGTATTAACATTTATTGGCCTGAATGCCCAAGAAATTTGTACTTTAAAAGCAGTAATTCAACCTTGCTAACCAGACGTTTCCTGTGTAACTAAATAGTATAGTATATCAGGCTATATGATGGTTCTGTGTAGGATACAGGTTTGATTCCTGTCGAAGGACACATATTTTCTATGAAATTTCTTGGACATTCAAGCCAGTAAATTATGAGATTTCCAAGAATAAAATATTAGAGGCAATTTTAATTTATAACAAGTATTTACAAAATAAAAATACTTACCAAAAACCAACATCAGAGAAAGCCACTTCAAACAGAGATATAGCTACACTTACCTGAAATTAAAATGAAATATATATATATACATATGTAAGATAAAAAATGTATTTTTAAAATTAAGTGTATGGTCATTAGCAAGACAGGCAGCTCAAGATGCAATTTACAAAATGGAGATGTTAAAATCATGCAATAACAGAAATTCAACTATCTGGAATGTGTTACAAGAGACGATGGAAAATCTGACAGATTATCCAAGGTGTTTTTCATAAACTAAGTCCATGTCCAGGGATATCTCATCTTGTTCTTTTTTTTTTTTACTACTGCTCAGTTATTGCTCTAAAACATAAAGAACAAAACAGGACACCCCTCCACATGAGCAGGATGTATAATAAAGTAATCAAGAGTAATCTCTGTTGTTTTATGATTACCTTCCTTTGGAGAACTCTTTTGCTCGTAGAGAAATATAAATAGTCACTATACTTGTATCAATTATTCTAAGCAGAACAAACCTCTGACCGTGTTAGACGTTTTTTTCTCTAGAATCTTTGAACTAATTGCTGATTATTCTGTTAAGTTTGGATTTATTTTTACCGTTTTCCTAACATTCGTTTTTTGACTGTATTGTTGAAACTTTAATTTTTCCTTTTCAGTTCCTTTCCATCCCCATTTTTATTTTGACTTTGCTAATAATCTTTTATTATTTAACTTTTTGATTTTCTTTTACGTTTTATTTTTTGAATTTATTTTCTCCCTGTACCCACTTCCCATAGTTTATCTGTTTATTTTTTCGTTTTTTCCATCTGACTTTATTTTCCTTTGTTTATTACGTGTTAATTTGTTGTTTTTTTTTCCTTTTAAATAACCGTTAAATTTCCGTGTTTTATCTGTAGGTAATATATTTGTTTGTAAATTTTGTGTTTAGTTTGTATATTCTGTCCTATTTTCTTTTCCTTTCCTTGTTTATTGGTTGACCGTTTTTATTGGCAGCCAAATTGTAAATTGTGACATTTCGTTTTGTATTTTATTTGTTTTCCGTTTATAACTGTTCGTTTTATTTGTTGCTTTCTTGTCTGTCATCCTTTTTGTACTTGTTTTAATTTGTAGTTTCGCCTTTTGGCAAACCTTGTTCACTTGTACATCCATTTATTTTGCGTTTTCTTTTTGTTTGTTTAAATTGTTTCGCCTTCAGGTGAACCTAGTCTATGTAATCTTATTGCTCGTCCTTCTGTTTTGTGAATTTGTAGTCTCGCTCACGGGTGAACCTTGTTTTTTGTATTGTTATTATTAATTTTGTTGTCTCGCTGTTAAGTGAACCTTGTTTGTTTATTTTATCTTTTTGTAATATTTTTCTTGTCTGTTTATTGAATCTTGTTACTTTAATTATATTTGTTACCCCATTTTTTTTTTCGCCTATAGGTGAAACTTAACCTTTTTTTCTTTTTTATCACCCCTCCCCCTCCCATGAAAATGGAAAAAAAAGTGTACCATCCTTTTTAATTATCAAGAAAAAAACTAAAGTGGCCGACCTTAGGAGGTCAGTAAGGAAACATCTGTTTTCCATTAAAAAAGACCCCACCCGATAAGAAATCCCAAGGAATACCTGGCATTAGTCCCCGATAATCAGAAGGCTGTTAATGCTAATGACAGTACTACAAGTATGGAAGCCGATAATGGCAATCCAGAAAAAGTATGGTGGCTAAAAATGGCCAAATTAAAAAAGTATGGTGGCCAACAATGGCCAAAATAAAAAAATGTACAGTGGTCAATAAGAGCCAAGAACCAGACCAAGCTTCAACATCTAATAATATGGAGACCAATAAGACCAGTGATAACACAGAGGCCGATGAATTGCTCTGTTGTTGGAAGTCCCCCCTGAAGTGTATAATCGATATTGCGGAGTTCTTGGAGTGTGCCAAGAGTCACGAATACCTTGTCATGGAAGGTGGGCTCTTGGAGGACCCCAAAGAACTGAAGAAAATCGAGAAAAAAATAGTGTCAGTCTTCATCGTCGATAAACATATGCGAAAGATTTGTTGTTCAATGAAAGACACAGTGGTAAAAACACTGGAATCCCAGGAGTTTAAGCCGCTAAGAATTGTTAAGGGCTCAGACTTTTTCATGTGGGACGTATTGCTACCCACACCAGAAGATTGTCTGAAAATGGCAAGTAGAGAGATCATCATGAAAGATATTATTCTGAGAACAGAATATGAAGGCAGGTGTAGGACCAGTGTAGCCATATATGAGGTCCCTCCTCAGATTATTGGGGAACGCCTAGTGGCTTTCCTGTTGCAGTTTGGCGAAATATTAAATGCTTCTTGCTATAGCTTGACTGGTGGGGGTGGAGTTTTGACACTATGTTAGATCGAAAAGCCTTCCTCTCCATCCCCAACTGTCTGGATGTTGGGAGCTTGAAGCTGCCGGTCATCGTGACTGGCCGCAAATCGGTGTGTTGGAAGTGTGGAGAGACTGGTCACCTCCCTCTTCCTGCCAGAGAAGAAGGCATCTGGAAGTCAGGCCCCGGTCGACCAAAATCCCCCTCTGACTGCGTCTTTGAACACTGCCTCGCCTGTAATGGGCATGCCAGCTTCCGGGACTGGAGTGGAGAAACACCCCGGTTGGGTCAAATTCTAAGCCCCCATTCCCTGAAGAGCTTTTGCCCACTGCAAGTGCAGTCATAGAGAAGGGAGAGAAGGAATGACTGGTTGCTGGCAAGGGCAGAGGGAAGCGCTGGACAGCAGGTCCTCAGTCCCCTGAAGCCCCCAGGACGAAAGACACGGATAGTCCCACTCCCTTGATCAACAGTAAGGGTGATGCCCCAGCCTCGGAATCCACTCTTTGAGAACTCCAAAAGAAATATGATCCGGCTTTTGAAAAAACTGAAAAAATAAAAAAATTGAAGGAAAAATTAGACTCACAAAACGCACTGCAATCTAAAAAGGACATTCCTGCTACCTCCTCTGCCCTACAGTCTCAAAAGACCTCCCCTATGAAAAGAGCTACTCCCTCCACTTCCTCACAAAAACAGTCCTCCCCACCATCAACTCCTCTCAGTAAAGACACCAGCCATTGCAAGACCTCTTCTATCCAAAAGGTAACTCCTTCCACATCTAATGCCCAGATACCTTCCTCCCATTCCTCAAGCCCTCTCAGTAGAGACCCCAGCTCGTTCAGACAAAATTTTACATCTCGTCCCTCTCCCAGTTCTTCACCCCTTAATACTTCTGATATGCCCCCTCCAATGAATAAGAGACAAAGAAGTCCCAATCAGGACACAAATGAAAAAAGAAAAAATCTCCCTAAACACATCAACAATAGTGAAGAAGACATCTGCCGTATTACACCTACTCAAGCTGAGAAAGCCAGGGACTATGGCAACAGAATCAAAGATCTTAAGTATCTTCTTTCTATTAAGCAATAGGCAGATAAAGACGTCAAGAATCAAAAAAACTTCCCGAAGGCCCAACGGGTTTTAACAGTAATACAGACTGGGCCGGGAGCGCGGCAATGTTGGGCTATGCTGGACGAAGCAATAGCCTCTTTTAAAATGTTGCTTCCCACTGCAATTGTGCAAAACATAAAATTAAAGAAGCTGAAACAATTTTGTGCTGGGAGGGTGGCTGTTTTTGTTCACTCCTCCCTTTATAGAGCACTAAAATTGACTTTCCCCTGGGATATCGGCGGTCTCTCCCAAGACAGTACCATCAAGACTGAAATGGGCCATAGGTCGATGAGAGAGGCAGTCGGTATCCTTACCCCAACCATCTTTAATCCAGCAGAGCAACCCTAATAGGTCTGATAATGTCTCTCTGGTTAGCTAGTTTGAATGTCCAAGGCCTGAGGTCTGAGTCTCGCAGGGCAAAGCTCTATCATGACCTTCAGCGTCTTGGGGTGGATGTATGTTGTGTGCAAGATACCCGTTTTTCTTCTCGTGATCATGACGGCATTCTGTCTAAGGGGTTTTCCCTTTATTCATCATATGATGGATGCTCGAGGGGTGTCCCTTGGCTGGTCAGCAAGTCTTTGAAGGCTGGTTGTACTCTTGTCTTCACAGATCCAATGGGCAAACTTTGCGTGCTGGATGTTACCATAAAGAATAAGGCTCTACGTCTCATTGGGGTTTATGCACCCAATAAGTATTCTGAGCGGCTTGCTTTGTTTCGGCAGATCGAGCCGTTCTTGGCGTCATCTTGTCAGGTAGTTTTAGCGGGGGATTGGAATGCTATCCTTGACCCCGATATAGATCGTATAGGGCCAAAATTGGGTACTAACAACCCGGACGTGAAACCATTTTGGGACTTTATCGACAGGTTTGATCTTGTCGATAAATACCGAAATGAACAGCCTCGGGATGTAATGTGAACTTGGTCTAATAGTGGCAGCTCGGTTACTGGGGTGCGTTCTAGCTACCTAGACTGAGTCTTAGTTAGGAGAGTCGATGTAGAGTTCTTAGGGTGTCCAAGTTTCCATTATATAGTTTATTCGGACCATAGGCTAGTCCGGGTCCGGGTAAACTTAGATAAGCCTAAGGTTAAGATGGCTGGTTACTGGAAATCGAACTGCTCATTATTTAGGGAGCAAGATTTCCAGGACCAGCTGCTACTAATGATACAGAGGGAACTGACGGGGGCTGTGGTGAGAAATGCCTGGTGGGATAAATTTAAATCCAAGATTAGAACATTTGCTGCTGATTATAGTCGTCGGCTCAATAGATTAGCACCGCAAACGGCTTGTGAGCAAAAATTGGATCGGGCAATTAAATCCCATGATAGTGGGGACGTAGCCTTAGCTAAGGCAGAGTTGGCCTCCTTGCTTATCAAAAAGGGTCAAGCACTGGTAGTTAGGGCTAGGTTAAAAAGAATGTCTCTTGAGGCAACGAATATGGCCGCTGAATTGCGTGCAGAGGAGGTTCGGAGTGCATCTCGGCAATGACATATCGCATGCGTCACATTGCTGGATAAGTGGACCATGACCACAAACGAGGGCATATGTGAGTACTTTCAGGAACTTTTCACCAGGGAGCCCGTCTGAGCCCTGCTCAGTTCGACACCTATTTAGCTGACTTTCCCTGCCTTAAGGCAGCTGAAGCGGCTAGGTGCAAGGACCCCATTACAGAGTCAGAAATCTGGGATGCACTGAAACAGGTTGGCCTGGACAAATCTACGGGATTTGATGGTCTTCTGTACGAAATGTACTTGAAGCAGTCGCCCGTTTTTGTTCCCTTGCTGGCACTGATTTTCGTCAACTGGATGAAGCAGGGGTCTATACCCCAACGCTTCACCAGGGGCGTGATCAAGTTGTTACGCAAGGATAAAGATGGTGGGGATGGGTTAGGTAACTTTCGCCCTTTAACTATGTTAAACACAGAGTTAAAGATTTTGGCTAAGGTCTTAGCGAACCGCTTGCAGGCTGTCCTCTCTAGTCTGATTGGCTCCGAACAGACTTGTGCTGTGAAGGGCAGGACTATTCAGGACAACCTTCATATGGTACGCTTGATCATCGAGCAAGTCGACAGTGAAGCAGCGCTGATAAATTTAGATCAGTCCAAGGCCTTCGATAGGGTTGACCATCGCTTTCTGGAGGTTGTCCTTTCGGTGGCCTGTTTCATGTCATACTTTCGCACCTGGATCCGTCTTCTGTATGTGACCCCCAGTGTGCTGGTGGAGGTGAATGGAGTATGATCAGAGCCTTTTGTATGGTCTCACTCCATTCGTCAAGGTTGTTCGCTTTCACCTTTGCTTTACGTGCTTGCGTTGGAACCTTTCCTTCGCAAGTTAAAGACGAATCTGGTCCTACGCGGAATTTCCCTACCTGGCGCTACCAACGCGCCCAGGTATTCCACCTATGCTGATGACGTTTTGGTTCTTGTGTCGAGCAGGGCCGAGATTGACGAAGTCAGCAAAGAAATCAGTGGTTATGAGATGGTGACAGGGGCCAAGATCAACCGCGATAAGTCTGTTGGCTTGCAATTGAGTGCGTGGAAGGGAGTTTCTCTTCCTGGACCTTTTCTCTGGACAGATGGGTCGGTCAAGATTCTTGGCGTCTGGTTTGGTCCTGATCTCCAGTTGGAAATGAATTGGTCGGAGGTGCAAGAGAAGGCCGAGATCGCAATTAATTTGTGGTCTCGGAAGAATCTTTCCTTAAAGGGGAGGGTGGAATTATGTGGTTCACACATCTATCCGATTCTCCTTTACCGACTCTCTGTGCTTCCACTTCCGTCTGACACTTTACTGGCATTAGTGAGGCTCTTGTTCTCCTTCTTGTGGGGAGACTAGGCCGCCAGAGTCTCTCAGGAGATCTGTTGCCTTCATCCCGCTGAAGGCGGTCTAGGTATGCCTAGCATTGAGATTTGTCAATATATGCTTTGCATCGGGTTCCTGGATCGAATGTGTCGCGAACCGGATGAGGTGGGCGCCTTCTGGAAGGAAGAAGCTCATAAGAACTTCCCATCCCTGAGAAGTGGGCACACGTCTGAGGAGGAGGCTCACCGTTTACCCAAAGTCGAGTGCTCCTTCTACCGTGAATGTTGTCGTGCCCTGAAGCTCCTCTTACGGGCGTTGGATGGCCTCTCCAACTCCCAGGCGTTATCTCATAAGGCATTATATCAGGTATTAGTTAGGGGGGCTGTTCGTGATGAATTGATTGATGAGCTCGGTTTTACGAAGTAGGAGGCTCGCTCAATATTGTCTTGGGCGACCGGGTTGAAATGTCTCAATAACAATGAGGCATCACTCACCTGCCTGGTGATGCGTGGGGCCCTCTGGGTTGCCAAGAGACTTTGCACAGTGGGCTTGGAGAAATATCCAAACTGCTGCCGCTGTAGTGGGGAGGTCGAGACCATTGGTCACGCCATTTTTTCATTGCAGGGTGGTAGCGCCGTTGTGCAGGTATGTTGAAGGCCTCATGGTTCGCATGCTGTCTGGAAAGTTCTTTGTCCTTGAGGCTACTTCTGTTTGTAGCAATGTGGCTCCGCCGTTGACGAGGGCTGAACACTATGTGTTCTTATGCTTGCTAGGTGTTATGAGAGTCGTGATTTGGACGACACGTCAGAAGGGATTCTATGAAGGTGAGAAGTTCACCTCTTCCCAACTTAAGGTTAAGATTAGGACGGAAAGGCGGCGACTCTCTTCCTCAGAATTCGGCAAAAGGTGGGTGAATCTTGCGCGCTTGTGTCGTGTGAAAGGGGCTGACCTGGAGTGGCACTTTGATGCCAGTTAGGCATCAGGATATTGCTTTAGCTGGGTTGAACATGGGCAACCCTCCCCTAAATTAGGTTAGCTTAGGTTTAGTTTTTGAGTCTTTAGTTTTCCTTTTTAATTAAACATAGCTAGGGTATGTATGCTCATTGGCCCCTTTTATTTCTGTCACTATTTTTTTCTTTAAGTTTAATTCCCCATCCCCTCCCTCGTTAGGTGGTCAGTGATGTCAGTTCTCTGGTGGATGCAGGGCATTTTTCGTTTTGTGTGTGATTTTTCCTATCTGTTGTTGTGTCTGTGTGAGTGATTGGGATGAATGAATGTTTTTAATTTATTATAGTCTCGCATTAATTTTGTCTAGTTAACTGATGTTTCTGCCACATTTAGTGATTGTGGGGGGTTTTATTACTAATATGATTTTGTTTAGTTTCTTGTAAATAGTTATTAGTTCATTTTGTAAATACTCATTGGGGTTAGTTTTAAAAATTTTTAAATTGTTGTTTTATTCCCCTCCCCCCCCACAGATCACAAATTGTATATATGGGGACTAGTTAGTATTTTCATGGAGACATTGAGGTGTTATGGTGGGTGTGGTGAGAAAGGTAAGAATGTGTTGTTTTGGTGAAAGAAATATTGCTAGTATGATTGGGTTAGCGATAAATATGGGGACACCAGTCTGAACAGTATAAATAAATAAAGTAAAAATGAAAAACAAAATTAAGCCAGACTAGTAGCATCCACAGCATAAATAAGAGCAAACTGGTTTCCAGAAGTGTCAACATGGACCTTTGCAAATCATTTACTTGACAGAATTCCTTAAAAACACTGTGCATATCTTCTATGGCTAGCTAAGTTTAAAGTTAAGACAGAAGACCAACCTCTTTCCCCTTCCCTATTTCGACCTTGTGCCACATTTTTCGCTACATTATGGAAATTAATATCCTAAGCAGAAGAAAGCTTCCTTAAGTCTTCTCTTGCTCTCTTTTGTTATTACAGGATGCAAACATTTTATATCCACAGATTAAATAAAGGGTTCATTTTGAAATTCCCCAAAGGTCAGCCAGATCAACAGGCACCTGAAGAAGGCTGGAGAGAAAAATGGACAAAGAAATTATAACAACAAAGAGGAGGACATTAGAGTGTAAATGCTGTAAGAAAAAAAAACATTGATGCAATATTGAGAGTTCTAATTGTGGAGCAAATATGCTTTAATGGGAAAAATTCTCACAGATTTTTATGCTTACTGCTGTCAGTGGGGAAATAAAAAGATAAAATTGGGGTGTGAAGTGTGAGGGCGTGTGTGTTTGGGGGATGTTATGTTATGTGGGAAGAAACAGTTTTCCTTTATCAACCCACAAAGTCATTTTTTGCACACCCTGCAATGTCTCAAGACAATTCTGATATTTTCATTCCAGAGCCAAGATGGAACAGTAGGCCAACAAAAGAGGAAACACAAATTCCGTAACTGGACAACAAAAAGACATGTTAAAAACGTTGGCTATATTTTGGCATCTATTTTAGAGTATCGTGTTCGGCAAATACTCTTGGGGTATTGGTGGGAATATGGTGGGGGTTAAATATTTCCCTATTTTCATAGAGAATTGGGACTTAGTAAAAAAAACCTCAAAGACAAACAATAAAAATAATTATGTATAGGCAGTGAAGGTTAAAGATTAGGTTTAACAGATTCAGAAAGAAATATTTATAAACACAGATACATACATACATACATACATACATACATACATACATATATTTTATAAGTGTCTAGATGGTTTGCCAACTTTGCTTTGCCCAAGATAGAAAACTATGAATCTGTGTATGAAGTCCTAAAGGATGAAACAAGCCACAAGAAAACTTTTTCCAATTTGTCATACATTTTTTCCCAATATCGTTCTTGATATAAAAAAATACATATCATTATCACATATGTATATATACATATATAATTTATATAATATATATACATATAATATATATCATATAAATATATATATAATATATATCATATATATATATATATAATATATATCATATAAATATATATATAATATATATCATATATATATATATATAATATATATCATATATATATATATATAATATATATCATATATATATATATATAATATATATCATATATATATATATAATATATATCATATATATATATATATAATATATATCATATATATATATATATAATATATATCATATATATATATATATAATATATATCATATATATATATATATAATATATATCATATATATATATATATAATATATATCATATATATATATATATAATATATATCATATATATATATATATAATATATATCATATATATATATATATAATATATATCATATATATATATATATAATATATATCATATATATATATATATAATATATATCATATATATATATATATAATATATATCATATATATATATATATAATATATATCATATATATATATATATAATATATATCATATATATATATATATAATATATATCATATATATATATTATTTATATATATATATATATATATATATATTATTTATATATATATATATATATATATTATTTATATATATATATATATATATATTATTTATATATATATATATATATATATATTATTTATATATATATATATATTATTTATATATATATATATATATATTATTTATATATATATATATTATTTATATATATATATATATATATTATTTATATATATATATATATATATATATATTATTTATATATATATATATATATATATATATATATAAAGTTGTAGCCTTTGTCTATTTGTTATTGAACTTCTCCTAGGGTTTTGGTGATAGACCCCCAGAAACATACTCTGAAAGTACATTACCCAGAGTACTTGGATAAGTATATTTCATTTTCATCAAAGGAGGGGGTGCACATATCCTTATCTAAAAAAAAATTTTTCCCTTTGATTTAAGTTAAATTTAAATTTCAACAAGGAGATGACTCCTAGAGCATTTGGATAAGTATATTTCATTTTCATCAAAGGGGGTCCCTGAGAGGCACAAACCCATCACTGAAAATTATTTCCTCTTTGATTTAAATTAAATTTAATTTTGAACAAATAATGCCTTCCATTCAAAATATAGAAGGAGAAAGCTAGAAGATGGAGGTCACTTCAGCAAGATCAAAATGAGACAATATGTATGTCAAATTGAGCAAGAAATCACCAATCAGTCGGTAGTGCCTTACAATACATATTTGTTGCAACAATTCAACTGTTATATGAATGTTGAAATCTTCTCATCCATTCAATCAAGTATTGCATCTAATACATATCAAAGGGGTCAGATCAAGCTATTTTTGCATAAAACACCACTGAAATGTTTTTTTTTCTCTTTGATTTAAATTCAATTTGAATTTGAACAAGAGAATGACTTCTATCCAAAATATAGAAGGAAAAAGCCAGAAGATGGAGGGCACATTGGTAAGATCAATGAGTTAAATTGAAATGCATCATTTTTCTCCACAAATTATAACAATGATTTAAAATCAATCCATTTTCTTACAAAAAATTGTGTGACATGCAGCAAGGCACAGGTAATTTGGATAACATATATATATATATATATATATATATATATATATATATATATATATATATTTACACAGCATATCTTCATTCAAACATGTTTCATTAAATAATATGGATATATTATGTCTATTTATTTTTATAATAATAACTTTCCAGTTCTCTAATCAGTTTCTTGATATTAAATGAAATTCATCAAGGAAAGCACTGTAGTTTTTCATACTCAAGTACTTTCAATCTCCTCCAAGATTATTCTCAAGAGTGAATTGCAATGAAAAACTTGTTGTAACTACAATCGTTGTGATGGTGATTTTTAAAATACACATGTGAATGCACTCTGTTATAAAGATAAGGATGATCTTGGAGGAGATCAAAAGTACTTGGGTAAGAAATGACTACGTCAACTTCTTTGATGAATTTCATCTTAACATGAAGAAACTGATTAAAGAATTGGAAAGGATTATTATAAAAATAGACATAATATGTCTATATTATTATATTATTCAATGAAACATGTTTATATATATATATATATATATATATATATATATATATATTTTTAAGCTTATCACCCCAAGCAAGGCTGGAAGGAGTTACAGAAGGTTTGGAGGAAGAGCAGATAGGAGTGGTAAAGGAGAGGATGTGGAGAAAGATAGTGGATCGATCAAGGCAAGGGGGTTACAGAAGATTTGGAGCGAGAGCAGATAGGAATGAAAGGTGAAAGGATGTGGAGAAGGGAAGTGGATAGATCAAGGCAACTGAAGATGTCAATTGACATTACACTTAAATAGTTGGAGATTGTATTTGTCAGGGAAACAGGAATAAGGAAGGGAGTTCCACAGTATATATATATCTATCTATCTATCTATCTATATATATATATATATATATATATATATATATATATATATCTATATATATATATATATATATATATATATATATATATATATATATATATATCTGAATACAGGGTTGGTATAGATGGAATAAAATTCCCAAAACCCAAAAACATTTTTTTTAAATGTGCTCAATACAAAGTAGAGTGAATAATATTTATTAAAAAATTATAACATAAGCATGTTATAACATCACTACAAAAATAGCCATTTTGTTTCAACACTTCTGGTGTCTTTGTCAAGTGATGGTGTTGATTGTAAAATAAAGACTTTTAAAAAGTTTGAAACCAACCAAACTCTCCTCAATAGGGGAAACATTGTTATGTAAGCTACAATGACCAATCAAAATACAAGTATATGAGAATTCAAATAACTTGACAATGGACCCTATTTTAATTCTTATACACTTGTATTTTGATTGGCCATCATAGCTTACATAACATTGTTTCTCCTATTGAGGGAGGTTTGGTTGGTTTAGAATTTTTTAAAACTCTTTATTTTACAATCAACACCATCACTTAACAGGGTACCAAAAGTGTTGAAACAAAATGGCTATTTTTGTAGTGATCTTATAACAGGCTTACATTATAATTTTTGAATCCGATGAACTACTTTCACTAGTTCCCAAACTGCATGAATTTAAACGTGCTTCTAGGTTGGCATCTGTCCCACCCTTTCACTGTTGAAACAGTTAAATGTAGCTGTCTCTTCTACTCCAATAGCTTCATGTTTTGTACTTCCCGTCTGTGGAACTCCCTTCCTCTTACTTGCTTCCCCAAGAGCCATAATCTCCAAATATTCAAATGCAATGTCAATCAACATCTCCAGATGCCTTGATCTATTCCCCCATTCTTCTCTTCATTCTTTCCTCTATCACGCCTCTTTACTCTTGATCTCACTCTCTGTAACCCCTTGTGTGCTAGTGGCACTCCCACCTTGCTTAGAGTGAAATGCTTAAAAAAAAAAAATATTTAGGTAGCAAGAATTCTTTCAGATATGGTTGGTTGAATAATAATTGACAAGTTCTTTCTATTCAATATTTTATTAACTTTTACAAATTTCCAAATTAAATTTACCAAAGTTCAAGTTTATTTTTTTTCCCCCTGAGTACTTTTGAATGGTGCTACATTTGTTTTCTCAGATTGTTTTGTGCATGTTTATGTAACTATCTTTGGTTAATTCTGGTGTTCCCTTGTTCGCTGGAACCGACTTCAAGTAACTGAAGGTGAAGTTATTAAAACAGTCAAACTGAATTTTTTATTTGTATTTTTTTTATATACACACTTCAATATATTTCCATAGGGGATTGTATATTCCATGACTTGAAATTGTTTCCAGCAAACCAAAAATAGTTACATGTTATAAGTATTAAGAAACAGAAAAATTCATTAGAAACAACAAAAAGAGCACTGAACTATTACGTAATATGAGTCCTCCTATATGGCAATGAATG
Source organism: Acanthosepion esculentum (assembly GCA_964036315.1). Classification (NCBI taxonomy): domain Eukaryota; kingdom Metazoa; phylum Mollusca; class Cephalopoda; order Sepiida; family Sepiidae; genus Acanthosepion; species Acanthosepion esculentum. Next base: position 36,299,966 of record OZ038518.1, read on the forward strand.
CTGGACAATCTCCTCACAGATGAAGAAGAGACTTGTGGCAACAGAAACAAAGAAAAGGGTGCTGAACGGTTATTTAATATCAGTCCTCCTATATGGCAGTGAATGCTGGTCAATCTCCTCACAGATAAAGAAGAGACTTGAGGCAACAGAAACAAAGAAAAGGGTGCTGAACGGTTATATAATATCACTCCTCCTATATGGCAGTGAATGCTGGACAATCTCCGCGCAGATGAAGAAGAGACTTGAGGCAACAGAAACAAAGAAAAGGGTGCTGAATGGTTATATAATATCTGTCTTCCTATATGTCAGTGAATGCTGGACAATCTCCTCACAGATGAAGAAGAGACTTAAGGCAACAGAAACAAAGAAAAGGGTGCTGAATGGTTATATAATATCAGTCCTCCTATATGGCAGTGAATGCTGGACAATCTCCTCGCAGATGAAGAAGAGACTTTAGGCAACAGAAACAAAGAAAAGGGTGCTGAACGGTTATATAATATCACTCCTCCTATATGGCAGTAAATGCTGGACAATCTCCTTATAGATGAAGAAGAGACTTGAGGCAACAGAAACAAAGAAAAGGGTGCTGAACGGTTATATGATATCAGTCCTCCTATATGGCAGTGAATACTGGACATCTCTTCACAGATGAATAAGAGACTTGAGATAACAGAAATAAAGAAAAGGGTGCTGAACGGTTATATAATATCAGTCCACCTATAGGGCAGTAAATACTGGACAATCTCCTCACAGATGAAGAGAACTGAAACAACAGGAATATGGCTCTACAGAATGATGCTGAGAATACCATGGCAACAAAAAGGACACTTATAGTTAACATCAGAAAGAGACAGCTGAAATCTCAAAGACATGTCATAAGGAAGAAGGATACTCACAAGATAGCTTGAAGGTAAAACAGACAGCGGAAAACAACCTACCTGGCAAGCTTGAGCGAATGGATAGCAGAGCAGGGTATGGGAGAGATGGCAAAAAAGACAGAAGTTATTCCAAGTTACAAAGGACAGGAAATTGTGGAGAGCCATGACACATAGAAGAAGATGAAGTATTTTATTGCTGATGAGGAAAATCTAAATTTTCACTAAAGTCATTATTTTATTGCTGGTGATAAAAGTCACACTAGTAATAAAAATTATTTTTTATTGCTGGTGATAAAAAAAGTCCCACCTGTAATAAAATCTTTCTTTTATTGCTGGTGATAAAAAAGTCTCACTAGTAATAAAATCATTCTTTTAATGCTGGTGGTAAAAAAGTCACACTAGTAATAAAATTATTCTTTTAATGCTGGTGGTAAAAGGTCACACGAGTAATAAAAATCATTTTTTATTGCTGGTGATAAAAAAAAGTTCCACCTGCAATAAAATCATTCTTTTGTTGCTGGTGATAAAAATGTCACACTAGTAATAAAATTATTCTTTTAGTGCTGATGGTAAAAAAAGTCACACTAGTAATAAAATTATTCTTTTAATGCTGGTGGTAAAAAAAGTCACACTAGTAATAAAATTCTTTTAATGCTGGTGGTAAAAAAGTCACACTAGTAATAAAATTATTCTTTTAATGCTGGTGGTAAAAAAGTCACACTAATAATAAAACCATTCTTCTATTGCTGGTGATAAAAAAAGTCACACTAATAATAAAACCATTCTTCTATTGCTGGTGATAAAAAAAGTCACACTAATAATAAAACCATTCTTCTGTTGCTGGTGATAAAAAAGTCATACTAGTAATGATTCTTTTATTCCTGTGATAAAAAAGTCACACATTATAAAATCATTCTTTTATTGTTGGTTATTTAAAAAGTCATACTGGTAATAAAGTTACTCTTTTATTGCTGGCAATAAAAAAAGTCATGCAAGTAATACAATCTGTTGGTTATAAAAAGCTATGATGGTCATAAAGATTGTATAAAGCAATTTTTATTCCCAAGCATTTGAAAATGCAGACCCAAATCAACACCTCTTTTTGATGCTTCTAATTCTATTTAAAAGCCAGAAACATTTGTAGATAAAATAAACATTACCATATTCCACTTATTCATCCCTGCAACACTTGATCTGTCATTCCATTGTTCAAAAAATTCAATTCAAATGGGACTTTTCTTTCTAACAGCAGCCAACAACACCACCCAAGCTTTGATATCCGATGCCAACATTTACATGGAATCAACATCTATTTATAATAAAAGCCAGACCTACTTGGTAAACAGGAATTTATTCTAAATACAAAATGTTCTTAAATGGTCCACATTAGGATATGTTTTGCCCCACATCTTAAAATGATAAAAAAAGTACAAAATGATAAAAAAAGTACAAAATGATAAAAAAAATCTCTTTGAATATTACAAATTACCCAGCATTCTCTGTACAAAATGTAAAATTTTTACAAATTAATATTTAGCTTTGATTTTATACAATGACAGCCCAAATGCAAATTACAAATTGGAGATACCAAAATCCAACAAGTACAACAATTTAAATATCTAGGAAGTATTTTAACAGAAAATGGAATATGCAACACCGAGATCTGAAGGTGTATTGAGATAGTGAAAGATGCCTTCCAAAAATTAAGTAAAGTATTAGTAAACAGGAAATTTTTGTTAGAAACAAAAGAAAAAAAGTACTGGACTGTTATATTGTTATGATGTTGATTTGGGGTTAGTAGAGACAAACGCCAAATAACACATAACAATAAAAAGGGTTTTAATAGGTTGGTAAAAAGGTACAGAAATCGCCTGAGTAGTCAATAACTAGCTCAGTCAAGAACTTCTCTGTCTTCCTGTCTCCCTCATGTCAACTGACATGCCACTATTTAAAGTCTTTGTTCACGGACGCAGACAAGTTCATCTTCAAGAGGGGTGGTAGGTTTCCAACACAACATATATAATGTTAGCCCTACTATGGCAGTGAATGCTAGACAATTTCTTCACAGATGAAGAAGAGACTTGAAGCAACAGGTATATGGTTCTACAGAAGGATGCTGAGAATACTATGAACTGGTCATGTGAGAGCAACAATAAAGTTTTAGAGAAAATTAAAACAAAAACAACACTTATACTTAGCATCAGGAAGATAGAGTTGAAATTTCTAGGGTACATAATGAGGAAAGGGGACAAAGAAAAATTGGCACTCATGAGACATACTAAAAGCAACACTCTTCAATAACAGTCTTACCAGGCTTCACCAATTTGTAGTACAGTATGCTGTTTATTTCCTACTTCAAGTAAAAATTTTCTAAATTTAAGAATGCTCATGAATATTCATCAGGCAAACTGAAAAGTTTAGATAAATTATGGAGGATGCTAAGTGACATAATGTAATGTCTAATGAACAAAAGTGAGCAAATTGTGTAATTTTTTTTTTATAAATATACTTATTGAAAAATAAATTACTTATATTTGCCTTGATAAAGTCCATCAGAGGACAAAATGCATAAGATAAGATAAGTTTTCCTTTTGTCTTTATTGATACCAGCCAAATTTTTATTAACATTTCTCTTGATAATAATTTTGAAATAATTCAGCCAAAAGGTATATTTAGGTAGCAAGAATTCTTTCAGATATGCTTGGTTGTCATTTTACTTATGGTAACTGGAGTTTTGGCAATTGCCTTAATCAGTTTCTGCTGTTCGATACTGTGCCTCTGAAAAAAGGCTCTTTTATTTTCAGTCACCTGAACTTTTCTACCTTTTGACTAAGATCAAAGTGTAGTATCTGTTCTTATCAGCTTAATCTGATTCTCTCTCTCTCTCTCTCTCTCTCTCTCTATCTTCCTGTTGGGGCGCACCCACCTTCACAACCACAATAGACTGATCCTATTGTTATAAATAGAACAGTAGTTCTAGAGACTGGGAGGAGTGTAGCAGTGTAGTGCAGTGCAGAGTGAGACTTCTGTAGTGATCAGCTACACTTCCGTTTCTCGACCGGAAGATACCGTTGGACTTTATTACTATTACTTATTGTTACTACTAACCTACGTTCGTTCTACTACTAATCTCTCTGATGTAAATACCTCTCTGAATATACCAGTATTTTTCCCTATGACTGTGTTTGTTCGTTATTACCATATACTCACGTGGAAACACTCAACATCTCACTTCCCTTCTTTCATTTACTCACTGAAACCAAGTAGTGTCTTTCCCCCTCTTTCCATGTAATCAAAACGGAAGAGTCCATTATTTATGAAGTATTGGCAAGGCATAACGGTCGTGCAAACTAATGGAGGGAGGGACAAGCTCAATTATAACAGGATTGTACATTTTCAGATATATTTTTGGTTATATCTGAAATTTTACACACATACTGTTGTATCCTTAAAGAAGGTTACAAACAGACAAAGGTGGTACTCGAGTGAAAGGAACAGCAACACGGGCATGGATGAAAGAAAGAGAGGTTTATTGTAAAAGAAAGACAGAGAATTAGTTAGCAAGCTAGTAATTCCCAAAGCAAGTCACCCAGGTATATCTTGTGCTCACTATATATATCTACCGATATAGTCAGTCCACATAGGCAATAGGGAGTGTGAGACATTCCATTACATAACATACATACATACATACATAACATACATACATACATACATACATACATACATACATATCTCTATCACCTCATTGATTCTGATAAAGAATTTTCTGTTAGGTTGGTTAATTTAATGACATATCAACTCTCATTGGATTATTTAATTTCAAATGTAAGTCTTATAGTAGAAAAATCACAATCTGACAAATACAATCTCCAATGGTTTAAGTGTAGCATCAATCGACATCTCCAGTTGCCTTGATCTATACACTTCCCTTCTCCACATCCTTTCATTTCTCATTCCTATCTGCTCTCGCTCCGGATCTTTTGTGGCCCCCTTGCCTTGATCGACCCACTGTCTTTCTCTTTCTCCACATCCCCTCCCTTGCCACTCCTATCTGCTCTTCCTCCAACCCCTCTTTAACCCCTTGCGTGATAGTGGCCTCCGGCCTTGCTTGGGGTGATATGATTAAAAAAAAAACAAAAAAAAAACATAGATCTGGTTTCCACTTGATTTTAACAGGTAGACATTAGTTTGGTTTATAACAAAGTCAGCAAGTATCCCTCCCAGAAGATAATGCTTTGGCGGCATCTTGCCCCTCTGCAAGGATGTAGTCTAAATATTCTTCTAAGTAACACTAACAAGGAAATGAAGTTTATGAAAATGGCTTTTCAAAAATGGCTTTTTAAAAAAAAAAAAAAATTTTCTCAGAAAAATATCCAGAATTTGTTGAAAATTACGAAAGCCTATTAGTTTCCCGTTCAGCTGAGTCAGATTGAAGATACTGAAGGAAATAAAAAGATGCCAACAATCAAAAATTAACATGCATGACCTTTCATCATCCGATATGTAAAATATTCAATGAAATAGCTTACATCATATTTTTTTCTTTATTACTTCTTCCACTTCATCATGTCTGATTCATGAATGAAATCTCAAGAAAAAAAATTACTATTATTCTTTATAACAACTTTATTTTATTTCTTTTACTTTTAATGATGACTCTTCTTTCAAGTTGGTTTTCTAAACATGTTTATTCTTCTGCTGAGAACACACCTCCACCAACCCAACCACATTCTTTTTGTCAATAAATACATCTCTTAGTTGACCTTCTGCATAAAAAACTCTCCTTAATAAGAAAGAAAGCTAGCTCAACTTTACTGTTTGACCTTATCATGTGACTCCTTCAGTGGACCAAGTTTCTGATAAACAAATCACTGAAAAAAACCTTGTGTAATTCCCCTGGCAACATGATTCCAGAGAAGAAAATGTTGGGAATAAATTAATCCTCCTTTTAGCAATGTGTTGAGCCAAGTTTGCAATCTGACTGAATTTGTTGCATTCACTTTCACACAAGTACCTTTGAGAAAGGTATAAATCCATCTGTTCTTGGTTGGTAATCAATCTCGGCAAAGGAAAATTCTGAATTCAAAACTGGTTGGGTATGAACCTGGCAACTCCACCTTGCAAAAACCAACTTGCTTCAGAAACTGTAGCCCTATTCTCCACAACAGAATGGAACTAGGAGGAAGGTATATCTGGTGGGATGTTCGAACACCCCAGCAAATGTTTATCCTTAATATTTATCAAGTGGTAAGTCAAATTTGGATTATGAGTCAACATTCTGAATGCATCTGTTAAGTAACTACAACGAGTTTCTGGTTTTAGTCATCATATTCGTCAGAATTTCAAACACATGACCCTATAGTAAAGACTTTGCTTGACTAATCATGAAAATCTGACTTGCCAGATTTCTTAATTCCTCTGTCAAGTAATTGCAAGGAGTTTCTGGTTTTAGTCATAATAACTATGTTAATTACAAACTCAGGACCCTTAAGTAAAGACTTTGGCAAGTCAAATTTTCATGATTAGTCAAGCAGCTTTCTGAATGCTTCTATCAAGTAACTACAAGGAGTTTCTGGTTTTAGTCATAATATTTGTATTAATTACAAACGCATGACAGTAAAGCCTTTGGCAAGTCAAATTTTCATCATTAGTCAAGTAGCTTTCTGAATGCTACTGTCAAATAACTACAAGGAGTTTCTGGTTTGAGTCATCATATTTGCAAGAATTACAAGCAGATGTCTGTAAAGACTGCCTGTAGTAATTGTGATGGAAATAAGATACAAAAAGAAACAATTATTTGAAACCATTTAACTCTCTCTTAGTATCATTGGGTGTTTTTCTTAATATGTAGCAATTGGCAACTCAAATTTCTATGATTAGTCAACTAACTTTCTGAATACCCATGTCAAATAACTACAAGAGGTTTTGATTTTTAACTATGGAGACAACAACAGAAAATCACTTCAGTCTCTTTCCCAAGATGACATAGCAATTTGTACATAATAAAGTAAAAGAAATGTGTGAAGAGACATGATTGCATATATCCTGAAGGGACATGACATTTAAATAAAAGATAAAATCTCATCTTCATTATATCATGTTTTAGGTCATGTATTCTCCAGCCTACTTAAATTTTTATGAAATCCTGTAACTTTGGGATGTGCAGAGGGTACAATGGTTAGCTGCTCAGATGGGTAAATCAGCTATCAGAGTTCATTTTCAGCCAAGTTTGTTATATCCTCTTTTACATATATACCATTGGGAAAGGTATGAATCCATTTTTTTTTTCCCCAGCTCTGAGTTAAATACCAGGACAGATTAGGTTCTCTAACTCTGAGTTGTCACCAGTGTATGCAAATGACAACCCTGAATTTTAAAAAAAACATCCCTAAGAGGACTAAGCTTTCATTGGGCTATTTTACGTTAGACACACCTACTGCCACTATAACTGCAGTACATGTGGTACACCAATGACTAACAGGTTATGGAAATCATTCACTCATGCTGAAACTTTGTTATACTATTCCACAAGAATTTTTGAAAAAAGTATCTTCTCAAATTTATTCACAAGGAAGGTAACTTTTTGATATTGTTCTGGGGAGGTGATCCCAGAATGTGCTACCATTGGAAAGTGCTTCGAAAACTATGCCAGTGATTAACACAAGCTATTAGAGTGAAATCAGGCAGATGAACTATTTAGAAACTATCAACACATAAGTAAAATGTCAACGTGACCAAGACTTTGAGCATACTGGCTTTGTTCGAACTGCTGATCATGCCAAATGATGCACTCTCTCCTAGAAACTGTAAGAAAGCATAATTGCAGGATAAAGCAGGTGCATGTGCTTGGAAATGAGTAAATTATACATACACATACTCAAAGATGAACTGAAGGCAAGGATTATGGCAGCATTCACCAACTTAAATAAGGAGACCATCCAGAAGAGTTACAGGAGATTGTGAAGTTATCTAGAGGCTGTAGTCAAAGCAAATGGCGATTTTATTGAATAAATTTACTCCTTAGTATTTCAAGATATTTTTGTGTAATTTTGGGAAATATATCTGTTAAAATAAGATGTCAGTGTTATTTGCATTTTTGCATAATCTAGACGGCAATTTATCCATCGCACCCTATATATATATATATATATATATATATATATATATATAGAGAGAGAGAGAGAGAGAGTTACTGAGTATAGCTTACATGTGATGCAAGGCCGAAAGCATGGAGTACTCAGTGAGGATCAAACTTAGTACTCAGTCATAAGTGATGGCATGACACCACATCAAAATGCTATATATATATATATATATATATATATATATATATATATATATATATATATGCAAGTTTCATTTGCTAATTTTTTAATGAAATTTGTAGAAATGAAAACTGTTTACAATATATATATATATATATATATATATATATTTTTGAATTGGACAATGTCCGACAATTTATTTTAAAGACATTTATGATATGTTTAACGTTCTTTTCATAGATACAAGTATTTAAGCAAATGCTCTGTTTTATAATAAACAGTATTATTCAGGCCGGTAAATGTTATTTAATACTGTTTATTATAAAACAGAGCATTTGCTTAAATACTTGTATCTATAAAAAGAACATTAAACATATCATATATATATATATATATATATGCGTATATATATATATATATACATATATATATGTGCATGCGTATATATATATGTTTGTGTGTGCGTATAGGTGTGTATATATATACATATATATATACATATATATATATATATATATATATATATATATATATATATATATACACGCACACACACTAATATATATTCATATGTAAATAAGAAATCAATTCATGTCAGATTTTTGTCAACTTGGTTGTCTTTGACAAGCAGCAATTCACTTTCTGGCACTATAGCAACATTTTCCAATCAAATTCATATTCTTTTCTTTCTCTAACTTTTAAATAATCTTAAATAGTTTTGCTATAAGAAACTTGTGACAATATTTTTCTAAGTTCTTTCCGAGATGCGCTGTCGAAAATAGACAGGAAAGAAAGAAAAATAGACCAGACATGATCAATTGATCTGATGCCAGAGAACATCAAAATGAATGATAACATTCCAAGCAAAAATATAATCCACATGTTTTTTTCAACAAAGATCAATAAGATTTTGTTAACATCAAAGGAAATTGTTAACTGGCAGCCATGACACAATATATGAAAACCGTATCTTGGATGCTGAATTTTATCAGAAACATTTCTGTGAAATTTGATATAAGACACAAAAATCATATTTTGTTTCAAAGAAATTTATTTAAAATAATTTTCAGTCAATTGTATGTAATATCCTCTTGAAGATCTTTTTAAATTTTTATATTTTTCCAATTTTCAAATAGGTTGTTGCACATCCAGATCTATCCAAAGTTGATGTTTTTGTTTGAGTACTTTTTGACCATTGGTAGAATAATGATTAGTAGCTTGAATTGAGAAATCAGAGAGCCAAGTTCGAATTCCAATCAAGTTCACTATATTCACTTATGTGCTAATACCTTTGGAGAAGGTATGAATCCAGCTCTTCTCCTCTATCTATGGGTAAAATAGCAGGACAGACTGGGTCCTATAGCATTGGATGGCAACAAGTACTTTTGACTATCTTAGTCATTGACAGTATTGTAGTCACCAAAACTCTTGTTCATGATGCAGACAACATTTAGTACCAGATAATAACCAAGATGGCTGGAAGTACTCGAACAAACAAAAATTTTTAAAAATTTAGAAAAATATGATTAAAAAAAGTTAACCAGACCTTGCTGGTTGGATTTATGAAAACTTCATAGTGACCACAAAGAAGTGATCCTGGAGCTACGAAATCTTCCATACTTTAATTTCAACTCTTCTTATTAATAACGGCCTTGTTTCTTTCCAGGTAAAGATTTGGCCTCATCTGACTATCATTTGTTCCCGAACGTTAAAAAAAAAAACTTGGCTGGGACCTTGTATTGCAGTAATGATGTCATTTGCTGTTGATGACTTTTTGACCAAAAGGATGAAAGCTTCTTCACCAAATATATATATATATATATATATAAAAGTGGACATGGAAGTCAGCACAATATATATATAAGTATATATATATATAATGTATTATATATATATATTATATATATATATATATATAATGTATTATATATATATATATATATATATATATATATATATAATGTATTATATATATATATATATATATATATATATATATATATGTATTATATATATATATATATATATATATATATATATATAATGTATTATATATATATATATATATATATATATATATAATGTATTATATATATATATATATATATATATATATATAATGTATTATATATATATATATATATATATATATATATATATATATATATAATGTATTATATATATATATATATATATATATATATAATGTATTATATATATATATATATATATATATAATGTATTATATATATATATATATATATATATAATGTATTATATATATATATATATATATATAATGTATTATATATATATATATATATAATGTATTATATATATATATATATAATGTATTATATATATATATATATAATGTATTATATATATATATATATATATATATATATATATATATATAATGTATTATATATATATATATATATATATAATGTATTATACATATATATATATATATATATATATATAATGTATTATACATATATATATATATATATATATATATAATGTATTATACATATATATATATATATATATATATATATATAATGTATTATATATATATATATATATATATATATATATAATGTATTATATATATATATATATATATATATAATGTATTATATATATATATATATATATAATGTATTATATATATATATATATATATATATATAATGTATTATATATATATATATATATATGTATTATATATATATATATATATATGTATTATATATATATATATATATAATGTATTATATATATATATATATATAATGTATTATATATATATATATAATGTATTATATATATATATAATGTATTATATATATATATATATATATATAATGTATTATATATATATATATATAATGTATTATATATATATATATAATGTATTATATATATATATATATATATATAATGTATTATATATATATATATATATATATAATGTATTATATATATATATATATATATATAATGTATTATATATATATATATATATATATAATGTATTATATATATATATATATATATATATATAATGTATTATATATATATAATGTATTATATATATATATATATATATATATATATATAATGTATTATATATATATATATATAATGTATTATATATATATATATATATATATATATATATAATGTATTATATATATATATATATATATATAATGTATTATATATATATATATATATATAATGTATTATATATATATATATATATATAATGTATTATATATATATATATATAATGTATTATATATATATATATATAATGTATTATATATATATATATATATATATATAATGTATTATATATATATATATATATATATATAATGTATTATATATATATATATATATATATATATATATATATATATAATGTATTATATATATATATATATAATGTATTATATATATATATATAATGTATTATATATATATAATGTATTATATAATATATATATAATGTATTATATATATATATATATAATGTATTATATATATATATAATGTATTATATATATATATATAATGTATTATATATATAGATATATAATGTATTATATATATATATATAATGTATTATATATATAGATATATAATGTATTATATATATATATATAATGTATTATATATATAGATATATAATGTATTATATATATATATATATATATATATATATATAATGTATTATATATATATATATATATATATATATATAATGTATTATATATATATATATATATATATAATGTATTATATATATATATATATATATATAATGTATTATATATATATATATATATAATGTATTATATATATATATATATAATGTATTATATATATATATATATATATATAATGTATTATATATATATATATATATAATGTATTATATATATATATAAATATATAATGTATTATATATATATATAATGTATTATATATATATGTATATATATATAATGTATTATATATATATATATATAATGTATTATATATATATATAATGTATTATATATATATATAATGTATTATATATATATATATATATATATAATGTATTATATATATATATATATATAATGTATTATATATATATATATATAATGTATTATATATATATATATATATATAATGTATTATATATATATATATATATATATATAATGTATTATATATATATATATATATAATGTATTATATATATATATATATATATATAATGTATTATATATATATATATATATATAATGTATTATATATATATATATATATAATGTATTATATATATATATATATAATGTATTATATATATATATATATATAATGTATTATATATATATATATATAATGTATTATATATATATATATATATAATGTATTATATATATATATATATATATAATGTATTATATATATATATATATATATAATGTATTATATATATATATATATATATATATAATGTATTATATATATATATATATATATAATGTATTATATATATATATATATATATATATATATATATAATGTATTATATATATATATATATATATATATATATAATGTATTATATATATATATATATATATATATATATATAATGTATTATATATATATATATATATAATGTATTATATATATATATAAATATATATATATATATAATGTATTATATATATATATATAATGTATTATATATATATATATATAATGTATTATATATATATATATATAATGTATTATATATATATATATATAATGTATTATATATATATATATATAATGTATTATATATATATATATATATAATGTATTATATATATATATATATAATGTATTATATATATATATATATAATGTATTATATATATATATAATGTATTATATATATATATATAATGTATTATATATATATATATATATATATATATATATATATATAATGTATTATATATATATATAATGTATTATATATATATATATATAATGTATTATATATATATATATGATGTATTATATATATATATAATGTATTATATATATATATATAATGTATTATATATATATATATATATATATATATATATAATGTATTATATATATATATATATAATGTATTATATATATAATGTATTATATATATATATATAATGTATTATATATATATATATATATATAATGTATTATATATATATATATATATATATATATATATATAATGTATTATATATATATATATAATGTATTATATATATATATATATAATGTATTATATATATATATATATAATGTATTATATATATATATATATATATATATAATGTATTATATATATATATATAATGTATTATATATATATATATATATATATATATATAATGTATTATATATATATATATGTATATATATAATGTATTATATATATATATATATATATATATATAATGTATTATATATATATATATATATATAATGTATTATATATATATATATATATAATGTATTATATATATATATATATATATATAATGTATTATATATATATATATATATATATAATGTATTATATATATATATATATATATATAATGTATTATATATATATATATATATATAATGTATTATATATATATATATATATAATGTATTATATATATATATATATATATATGTATTATATATATATATATATATATATAATGTATTATATATATATATATATATAATGTATTATATATATATATATATATATATATATATATATATAATGTATTATATATATATATAATGTATTATATATATATATATATATATATAATGTATTATATATATATATATATATAATGTATTATATATATATATATAATGTATTATATATATATATATATATATATAATGTATTATATATATATATATATATATAATGTATTATATATATATATATAATGTATTATATATATATATATATATATAATGTATTATATATATATATATATATATAATGTATTATATATATATATATATATATAATGTATTATATATATATATATATAATGTATTATATATATATATATAATGTATTATATATATATATATATATAATGTATTATATATATATATATATATAATGTATTATATATATATATATATATAATGTATTATATATATATATATAATGTATTATATATATATATATATATATAATGTATTATATATATATATATAATGTATTATATATATATATATATATAATGTATTATATATATATATATATAATGTATTATATATATATATATATATATATATAATGTATTATATATATATATATATATATATATATATATAATGTATTATATATATATATATATATAATGTATTATATATATATATATATATATATATATATAATGTATTATATATATATATATATAATGTATTATATATATATATATAATGTATTATATATATATATATATATATAATGTATTATATATATATAATGTATTATATATATATATATATATGTATATATATATATAATGTATTATATATATATATAATGTACTATATATATATATAATATATATATATATAATGTATTATATATATATATATATAATGTATTATATATATATATATATAATGTATTATATATATTATGTATATATATATATATAATGTATTATATATATATATATATATATATATAATGTATTATATATAATATATATATATATATATATATATATATATATATATATATATATAATACATATATATATATAATACATTATATATATATATATATATATATATAATGTATTATATATATATATATATAATGTATTATATATATATATATATATAATGTATTATATATATATATATATAATGTATTATATATATATATATATAATGTATTATATATATATATATATAATGTATTATATATATATATATATAATGTATTATATATATATATATAATGTATTATATATATATATATATAATGTATTATATATATATATATAATGTATTATATATATATATATATAATGTATTATATATATATATATATAATGTATTATATATATATATATATAATGTATTATATATATATATATATATATAATGTATTATATATATATATATATATATATATAATGTATTATATATATATATATAATGTATTATATATATATATATAATGTATTATATATATATATATAATGTATTATATATATATATAATGTATTATATATATATATATATAATGCATTATATATATATATATAATATATATATAATATATATATATAATATAATGTATTATATATATATATATATATATAATGTATTATATATATATATAATGTATTATATATATATATATATATATAATGTATTATATATATACATATATATATAATGTATTATATATATACATATATATATAATGTATTATATATATATATATAATGTATTATATATATATATATAATGTATTATAATATATATATATATAATGTATTCTATATATATATATATATATAATGTATTATATATATATATATAATGTATTATATATATATATATAATGTATTATATATATATATATAATGTATTATATATATATATATATAATGTATTATATATATATATATATAATGTATTTTATATATATATATAATGTATTATATATATATATATATAATGTATTATATATATATATATATAATGTATTATATATATATATAATGTATTATATATATATATATATACATTATATATATATATATAATACATTATATATATATATATATATATACATTATATATATATATATAATACATTATATATATATATATATATTATACATTATATAATATATATATAATACATTATATATATATATATATATATATATAATACATTATATATATATATATATATACATTATATATATATATAATACATTATATATATATATATATATATATATATAATACATTATATATATATATATAATTATATATATATATAATACATTATATATATATATAATACATTATATATATATATAATACATTATATATATATATATATATATATATATATATATATATATATATATATATATATAATACATTATATTTATATATATATTGTGCTGACTTCCATGTCCACTTTTATATATATATATATATATATATATATATATATATATATATATATTTGGTGAAGAAGCTTTCATCCTTTTGGTCAAAAAGTCATCAACAGCAAATGACATCATTACTGCAATACAAGGTCCCAGCCAAGTTTTTTTTTTCATGTATTATATATATATATATATAATATATATATATATATATATATATATATATATATATATATATATATATATAATGTATTATATATATAATGTATTATATATATATATATATATATAATGTATTATATATATATATATATATAATGTATTATATATATATATATATAATGTATTATATATATATATATAATGTATTATA